>OX155903.1:10582103-11182103 GCA_944588485.1 Phosphuga atrata | reverse complement strand
GACATTCCTTTTCGTCATTATTAATGAAATTATAGACTGCTTTTTCCTCTTTCCGTATCAACACTTTATCACCCTTTGGTGATAAAAAAAAGCAGTCTCGTCACAGTTAAATACCCTCTTTGGATCATTGGTAATGTCAAAATTATTATTTTTTTTCAGGTAGTCTTCGACTTCTTTAAACCAGTTTCTTAGTTTTTCCTCTGTTACAGTCGTTCTTCTATTTGATAAATTTTGTGAAACCCGAAGTGCCAAATTAGGATGCCTTTTCATAAAGGCAATATACCATTGGCGCCCTGGTCTCCCGTTTCTAAAAGGAGTTGTTCTTTTTAAATATTCTACTACTATCCTGTAGTTGATTTTTTGTAATAGTAAATCCGCAGTCTGCAGCATGAAACATCCAAGTTTCTAATAGTTTTTCTTCATGTTTTGTTAATATTGTAGCAGGACCAATTTTTCTTTCAATTGGTGTCTTGCCTTTAGATTTATACGGAAGAGTGGTTTTAGGAACACGGAATAATTTACTAGCTCTTAAAGTGGGCATTCCTTTCTTGACGGCCTCTAGTGCCCGTGCCATATCAGTCTCACTGTATTGGAATCTTTTAGCCATAGTGTTGCTGTCATCAAGAGATATATACCATTTATTGACACACGAAAGGACCTATTATTGACTGATATTTTAATTGATTCGTAAAATATTTTCCTGTGCAAAAACGTATGGTTAATGACTGATAGGATTCAACTTATCTTCTATAGACATATATAACTTCTATAGACACACTAGAATAAAGATGAATATATATGTCGTGTATAAGTTTCAGGAGAACTATAGATTATTAATACTAGAACGCAGTTATTGACACTTGTGTCTGTAGTTAGTACAAGTTGGTCAATCGGCTGTACCAATGACGTATGACCAAAAACGTATGGTCAATAATATAACGTAATCGTATCAATAATGATACGATTCAACTTTTACATATCTTCTATAGATACACTAGAATAAAGATGAGAATATATATGTCGTGTATAAGTTGAAGGAGAACTATAGATTATTAATACTAGAACGCAGTTATTGACACTTGTGTCTGTAGTTGGTACAAGTTGGTCAAGCGGCTGTACCAATTATTGACACCTAAATTTATCAAGCAACGGTTATAAAACCGTTAAGAACTCTTTTCAATCAACAAATTTATTATATGATGAAATAACTAAGTTAACAGAAGAGTGTTGAATATCAACATTTCACAAAGAAAATATTTTTCGCTTTCACTACCTTGCTTAACTTACTTGTTAAGATTTCCGCAAGACACACGTTTTCACAGTGGCGGTTGAATTGAAGTGGCTTTTATAAAATCAAATTCTACTATATCGACTGTGGTATTATTGGTATTCAAAAAGTAAATATAGAGATTTCAATACCCTTGAAGGCCTACATGAGATTTATTTTTCAAAATCTTAATAATTACATTTAAACGTGAAAACTGTCAATAATTGGGTCCCTGTCAATAACTGATACAACTACCTTAACTAGTCGACGGTAGTATTCATTAAAATTTAAATCAAAATAATCCAGTAGCCTTGAAAATTATCGACAACTGACTGAATTCGACAGAGGTAGCATTATTGGCTTACGTGAAGGTGGTTCTTAATTCAGAGAAATTAAAATCATCTCGACCGTAACCAATGCACTGTAGTACGGTGTTATCAAGCATGGTTTATAGAAGGTTAAGAACGTTGTAGAAGACGGCCAAGACAGACAGATGGGACCCAGGACCGCCATCTCCGATTAATGGCATTAAGAGACTGATTCTCGAGCACAAGATTAATAGCCGATCAATGGTTTTGAAACGAAGGACGTCCTGTGACCCTTCATACAAATTTACCGGCGAATTAGAGCTTTTGGCTTATGCTTCCGTTGAAGGCTCGTTATCGATAGGAGTGGTATACCTTGCTACTGGATGGGACGTCGAATGGCATAGAGTGGTCTTCAGTGACAAATCCCGATTCTGCTTGGGAAAGCACAGTGGTCGCGTGAGGATCAGACATAGACTTCTCTAAGTCTGATCCTCATGTGCAGTTTTCTGTTGAGCAGCATGTGCACCACACAGTGGGGGTTATGGTATAGAGTGCTATTGCTTATGGAAGCAGGTCTCAGTTGGCATTCATTCGAGGCAATATGAATGTCCACCGATTTGTTGACGAAGTGGTAGAACCGCATATTCTTCCAGAAGCGGGAGAATCCGATTTTCCAACAGGCTACTGCCCGTCTCCACATTGCATCGTATGGAGAGCCTCGAAGAGGCTAACTTCAATATCTTGCCGTGGCCACCCAGATCTCACGACCTCTCGCCCATCGAATATGTGTGGGACATGGTGGGTAGAAGACTCAAGAAATTAGCCCAACCTCCGCAGATACTAGAAGCTTTATGGCATGAACTACAGATTGCCTGGAATGGTACACAATGCTTGGTAATACGAATGAAAAATAATCGCCGTCCAAAAATGTCATTTGACAAAAAACCAGAGAAGACGCGGAAGCGAGGCCGACCCAGAAAAAGATGGGTCAATGATGTGGAAAATGATCTAAGAGAAATGAAAATAAGAAGTTGGAGGAGAAAGGCTCTAGATAGAGAGGAATGGAAGGAAGTAATTGAGTAGGCCAAGGTTCTACATGGACCGTAGTGGCGACAGAAGAAGAAGGCTTTATCTTTTGTTTAATGTCTTTGAAATTTGAATCAATTACTACCTTTAACTAGTAAAACATTTCTGCTAAGTATAGTCCAAAAATAGGAATTCTTGGTGCTGCAATTTTTAAGTCACAGAGTACAAAAACACCATATTTTTTAAGTTGCAACACTTAAGATTTCCTAAAAATTTGGAAACATTTTATCTATTGTATTGTTCATGGTTTTGTGGAGAATCTAATCTAGCAAAGATATTTCTTTTTGGAGTTTTAGAGTGAATATTGTCTTTGACGCCTGTGAATGTTGACGCCTGTGAACATGGTCTTTGTAAATTTCTTTCTTTGTACACTTTGTATTTTGCACATTTCGTACATCACACATTTTTTAAATTAAGTATATTTATCTGTTTAATAGCAATGCTGAAAAATGATTAACACGCAAATAAATCTTATTTTATGCAAAACGTCTCGATGATCGGCCGTTTGTGGCCCCCTTCCCATAATGATTTATAATCGTAATTATTTTCCATTGGGGTTGGTCGGTGAAATGAAAATTTATAAATGTAAATAAATGCATCAATTAAAATTTCAAATGTCGCATTCGGTTGGCTCGTTTCAGACGCGGCGCAAAAAATAAATAAAATCGTACCGAAGATCGATAAATAGCAACGTTCTGAACGTATCCCGCGGGACGACCGATTATTCACAATCGCAATAATCATTTGATTAATCACATTTGACAGGAATTGTCTGCGTACCGTGTGCACATGTGCAACTGGAACGGGCTGCGGCTTTACTGCATATTGCTAATGGAATAATTATAAGGTAATCAGGTTTATGACTGTACATTTCTTATGCATTAGTTATTATAAGTTATAATGGCGTTCTACGAGAGCTTTCGCGCCATCGCTAAGCTAAGTAATTATTAACTATGTTATATGTCTCATTTATATTAATGAACCATCTTCACTATTATATTTCAATTGAAATATTAGGAGTCCATTTTGTTAAATTATTATCTTGTGTGTATATCAGAAATATTTTTCTGATATACGGTTTAGTTCCGACTAAACTATGAATTTAGAACCGTATTTGTAAGGGCATATTTTTGCAAATATCACCAATAAGTGCAGAATAAATTGCATATTGACCATGAGAAGACATTTTTAGAAATAATTGCACATTTTTTGAGCATATTATGCTTAATTTAGGTAAAATAGTTATTCATATCTGTTTTTTTACGGAAATCTTATGACACGCGACGTGTGCAAAGTATTCTATATATTTATGTATAACATTTAAGTTATACTGATTTATTACTATTTTAATTAATCTAATCACTTTGATGAGTTGCGGTGATTGCTTTGAATTCCAACCCATATCTTAATACATATTATCTTAATACACTTAAAGATAACGAAATAAACTCCTTAATCTACAATTTAACATAAAAATATATACCACAAATAGTTGTTGATCGTTTTAATAAATACCTAATAATAATAAGAACAGATTTCTACGCATGTCGCCGCCTCTCTGTCCCCAGTTTCCAATTTTGTCTATCGTAACAAGTTTCTTCTTCTAAATTTCTAGCGTCCATTGCTTCTTGTATGTCGTCTTGCCAGCTTCTTCTCGGTCGTCCTCTCTTCTTTCGTTCCGATGGTATCCATTCCAGAACTTTATTGGGCCATCTGTTCTTCATTCTATTGGTATGTCGAAACCATACTAGTTGTCTTCTATCGATTTCGTCTGCTACAGTCTGTTCCTTGCACATCATTTCCCTTATTCTCTTGTTCCTTACCCTCTCCAGTCTGGATTTTCGGCAACTCTTTCTTAAGAAATCCATTTTAGTTGCAAGTAATTTTTGTTCTGCCCCATAAATCATCACGCTCTCCACTATGCTTTTGTATATTCTCCTTTTTGTTTCCCTTCTGATTTCTTTCTCCCAAAGGAGTGAGTTTAATGCTTCAATGGCTTTCATACCTTTGGTAATCCGTTTGGTAATCATTGCTGTTGACCTGTCTGTTTAGGATAACTCCTAGGTATTTACTCTGGTCTACTCCTTTTATTATTCCAGATTCCAGGGGTAGGTCGTTACACTCGTTGTTACCGACTAACAGATATTCACACTTATTTATATTCATGGTCAGTCCAGCTTTTCCATATTATTCTGGAGTTTTCTAATCATGTAACTTAAATAGTCTTCGTCCTCCGCTAAAACAACTTGGCCGTCCACGAAATGTAGACTATATAGTGTCTCATCTCCCACTCTTAGTCCCATGCTCTTACATTTATTCGTCCACCCTTGTAAAGCTCTGTCTAAATAAATTTTAAATAGAGTGGGTGATAAGCAGCATAATTGCCTTAGGCCTTTGGTTGCGATAAATGCCTCTGTTAGTGTGTTGCCAACTTTTATTTGAGCAGAATTATTTTTGTAGTACTCTCTGGTGGCGTTTATTAGAGTAAGTCTTATACTAAGTTGCTCCATAGCTTTCCAAAGTTATATCACGGGGAAGCTATCGTAGGCTTTTTCAAGGTCGATGAGAGCAATGTGTGTTTCTCTATTCCATTGCGTCCGTTCTTATAGGGCTATTTTTAAGGTGAAGATGTTATCCATTGTGGATCGGCCCGCTCGAAACCCCGTCTGTTCTGCCGGCTGTTTATTTTGGATATCTTCTTCTATTAAGTTTCTGAGGATTCGTGAATATATTCTGGCAATTGTTGGAATAACTGCTATCCCTCTGTGTTCGCGAATTTAGCGCATCCAGGTTTAAATTTGATATTTGAATTGATATTCGGCACCGATAAGTAGAAGGGGAAAAAGGTGGCATCGATTAGTGTCGAAGCCGCGCGATTTATTAATTTTTAGTTCGCGAAATTAGATCAGTAGAGTGGCGAAGAGTACGCTCGACAGGTGAGAAGCGCAGAGAACGAGAAAAAAAACGTGAAGCCCACGTCGACCGGCACATGTGCGTGTTATAAAATTTTCAAGCTAAACCAACCAGGAGGTGATCACGACCCCCAAGGGCTGAAGCGGAACCCAACATCCCGAAGACGACGATTTTAAGGGAATCCCGATACCTATTATTCCCATTCCTTCCTTAAAAGAAGCGCCGGAAGGACGATGGCGGAGACGCTGGCAGCCCACACAGGTAAGTGATTTAACCAGCCTGTGTTTTTTTGCTTGGAGATTTGAAATTTCGTGAGACACGGTCCGAACACTCTGATTTTTTTTGGGTCGCCTTATGTCCTTTTTTGTAGATTGTTGTTATATAGGATGTATTCCATTCCGTAGGAATATTTTCCCCGTTCAAGCATCTGTTCTGTTCATTTGAATAAGCTTTCCTTATAGGCGTTTCATATACAAATATTTCGTACTGTAGTGTTCTAGACTGTCAAGATTGTATCTAGGTACTTCGAGCTTGTTATCTTGCGGTTTGGCAGTTTGGTTCTGAAGCATCTTTACGAATGGTACGTATATTTTGGATGTTACTAGGCAGTGATCGGATCCATAATCGGCTCCCCTTTTGACTCTTACATCTTGAACTTACGTGGACGTATGAAGAATACCTCAAACCCAACCATACTATATATTTTTTTCATTTTATGTAAAAAAAAAATTATGTTGAAAATGGCGAATGTTAGTTAAGGGTTGGTTCTGAAAAGAACTGGATTCTCGACGTTTCGGCGAACTAACATTCGCCATTTTCAAGAGTTATATGCGTCCGTGTGGGTTAACCGTTAGACGCACACCAACACCTTGACCGGTGTTGGTGTGATGGACAAGAGCGGATGAAACTTAGTCTTTGTGTCTGACTGAAACTACATGTTCTTGAATCCTAGCCGATATTTTTCTAATCGTACGTCCAATGTAGGTTCGTTCACATGTTCCGCAGGGTATTTCGTAAATTCCATGGGATTCTAACGGGATGGTGTCTTTAACGCTGTCTTCCATGCACATATGGTAGGTATGCTACCTACCATATACCTACCATACCTACCATATGTGCATGGATCAACTAACAAAATCGCCAGAATCCTAAAAAGACACAACATCGACACCATATTCAAACCTAACACGAAAATATCCTCCATGCTACGCAGCGTTAAAGACACCATCCCGTTAGAATCCCATGGAATTGCATAATATATATATATATATATATATATATATATATATATATATATATATATATATATATAAGTTTATTGATATATCAGTCAACAAGTACGCTTGGACGGTGCGAAGCGTGGAGAGCGAGAGCAAAACGTGAAGCCCACTTCGACCGGCACATGCACGCGTGATCACGAGCCAGGGGGTGATCACGAGCCCAAAGGGCTGAAGCGGAATCCAACGTCCTGAAGGCAACGATTTTAAGGGAATCTCTATACCTACTATCCCCATTTTCTCCCTTAAAAGAGGCGCCGGAAGGACGATCCCACGTGGAGGAGACGCTAGCAGCCCTCACAGGTAAGTGATTTGACCAGCCTGTGTTTTACTTGAGAATTTTGGAATTTCGTGAGACACGTTCAGTGCGTTTTGTAAGCAGTCTCTGGAGAATGTCTGCCAGTATGGTGTCTTAGGTTGCGTTTTAAACGAAGTGAGTCAATGATTTTCCGATGAATGTCACAGCATTTAAATCTGGTTAATAGTAATTTAAGTCTTTCTGAGATATTTGGAATTTTGATCAGGGTATGTACTTTGAGTATGTCGGTTGTTGTTTTACATATTGGTGGAGAGGCGATATGTAGTCAAATAATATTTGAAAAGAAATTGCTAAGTGATCGGAGCCTAGGTCTGAGAAATAGATTAAATCTGGGAAATAGGTTTGAATGAAGCAGTAAAATTGAAAAACGTTCGAAAAAGTGCAAGAAATCGACGTTATTCCAGGTAGCGGTGTATCAGGATATAAGACCGTATGACTACGGGGTGTCAAGTACGACTGCCACGGATTTATTTACTATAAACCCACAAATTAAAAAATAAAACTGGAATTAGTGGCGTTTGCAAGCTAATATCCGATTTAATGGAAATGGAAAAAACATGGAATGTACAATTTAAAACTATTTTCGTTTGTGGCTTTTTTTGGCTTATTAAGCTGTGGGAAAATATCTGAAGAATATCCTGGCAGTATTATTTCATTTTTGATAAAATGCGCATTTAATGTGTTTTGATCTCAATAGACTCAATTACCCAATTGCGTCTATTGAAAAATGAAACCCGAACAAGGTTTTATTAACTTTTGTTAGAACTAAGGTAAGAAAAATGTTCACTTTACCCAGTATGTAATCTACTCACCATGCAGAAATCCTTCCGTTTATAAACCTTATTCTAAAACCGAATATAAAGGTAAACGATGGTTAGGAACATGTTGGTTCGTTCACTAATAGTATATTAAAGAACGAGTTCAATAAGCACGATTTTTCAGCACGCGTTCATGGTTAGAAAACTACGAGCGTAGCGAGGAGTTTTCTAATGGTATACTATTTTTTTCTATTCTGCGCCATTTTATGCTATTTATAAATTAAAAAATCGCGGATACATATTGAGAAAATTGTATCGTACTCGGCGAGCCATTAACGAACCCATATGAGTGCTTTAGTGACTTCATTATAGAGGCAAAATAGATGCATTCGATCTTCAAAAAATTAAAAATAAATTAAGATGTCTAATGATCTTAAATGACTAATGATCTTGACTAATGAGCATAAATGAAAAAGTAGGAAATCTGTAACGACGATAATTACCAAATTACTATTAACCAAAAACCAACGTACGTAGTATTGAAACATTAATTTGAAATGTATTCTTTATAGGTTCGTAAACAGGAGTCCGGTAGCTCTTACCGGAGGTCCGCGTAATTATAAAAAAGGTTGTAAAGAGTCGAGACGATGATTTGTGACTTTTTTAATTTTTCTACTACTATTTTGACTCGCTTTTTATTTTATTTTCTAATAAATACGTTGATCTCTAATCAACCAGCGACACATTTTATTAAATAGTAATTAAAACGTAGAGCATATGAGATCATTGAGCCACAAATAAAGTGTCAAGAAAGATGCAACACTTTTCTACGAAATCATATCATAACTCTACGCATTGTTTGTTGATAGAGTCCATACAAAAATGTTGCAAACCCCTTGAAAAATATGTTATTCTAGAGAGACTTTATAAGTTTAAGAACCCCTGGGCTAGCCCGTACAACAACATGAGCAATGTAGATTTTTTTTTATTAAAACTTACATTAAGTGATAAAAGATCTAGACGACTTCTAATTTAGCTAAACTTAGTTAAAAATTCTAATTTGTCAGAACTTCATTTCTTTTTTTCACAATTTGTTTTCCATTTCTCTGTTTTCGTTTTTACGAATATAACAATAGATTAGTAAATTAATTCTCTATCTTCCGTAAGTACTACCAATTTTGTCATTAAATAACACGAATTGAAAGGAAATTTGTTCAACAAAATTCAACCGATATATATGCCTAACCGGAGCGAAGCCAAATCTGAACTGAACCGGAATATTTGGACAAACAGAAACCGAAGCCGGAAACACACAACCATACACCGGAATGAAATAAATGTGGCTAATACTCTCTGGTAGTGAATAATACCTTTCAATATAACTGATGTTTAGTCAATCGTTGTGGGAATTTTTATTATCGGTTATTTCACTAAAATTGTACCCCAAAAGATGAAAGTCCGGCAATTAATGTACCAAAATTCCAATGAAAAAATATACACCGAGAAAAAAATACCAATAATTCTTTAGCCAATCTGAATCTCCTAGAAATAGTGATTGTGATAGTGACAGAAGAGCGGCATACGATGCATTTTTCCATGGAGAATCTGAAAAATTAAAAATATTCAGAATTCAAATCTTTCATATATTCAAATAGAACACTTTAATATAGTTATCTTCTCAATTATTAATAGGTTTAACTTTAAATCAATTTAATCATTACCACATCTTACCTTCATTCGCATTTGCTCCAAAACATTGAAATTTATGTTAATGAAGATATATGTATTACATCAATTCATTATAAAGCACATAATATTAGAGAAAATCGGGTAATGATTAGACTAGACAAGATTAGACCAGACAACCAAGAAAAAACCAGCCAAGACCAAACTAAATCAATCAAAAATATTCAAGACTAGACCAAACAAGACAAGAAGAGACAAGAAAAAGGTAAACAATACTAAAAGAGTATTAATAGATTTGACTTCAATTCAATTTAATTATCTCTACATTTTTCATATTGACGTTTATTTAAAATTTTTGGAGAGTTTTGAAGTATATCATTTCATTATAAACTATGTAAGAAAAGAGAAGACCAGACAGGACCAGAAAGAACCGAACAGAATGAGACATGATCATATGAAACCGCAGGGCGAAACCATACAGGAACAGCAATAGGATCAAAACATGGAGGACCAAACATGGACAAATTGCTTCAAAATTTCGAAATGAGTGTTACTGATGATATTTAATAGGTATTTTATTTTTTTTGCTATTTGGTTTTTCAGTGTAAAAAAAGATTCGTGACATGTAGCAATGTCAAAAATGCTCAGTAAGGTTTGCCATTTCACCACGAATAGACTAACAAACGAACAACCCTGGCAAATCATTGAATTTTTTTATCAAAATTCGTGCTGGGTGAGAAATGTGTTTCGTAAATTACGTCTACTTTATGCTCGTCACAATCGACCCACCGAACAGGCTAATCAAGCTGTTGTGACTAAATTTATCACCAGTTTCACTTTATTGGACATTAATCCACCAACCCGTATCAGAGGAGTGCGTACCGATGAAAATATTGCTGCTGTATCGCAACGTTACTGTCAATAGAGCACGGTAATCATCGCACGGTACCTTCGATGATTACCGACTTTTTTGCCCTAAATGGAAGAATTGGACTTGGTTGACATGTGGTTTCAAGACGGCGCCACATGCCACACAGCACGCGATATCATGAACCTATTGAGAGGCGAGTTTGGTGAGAAATTAATCTCACGTTTTGGAGCAGTCAATTGGCCGCGAAGATCATGCGTTTTGACGCCACTAGACTATTTTTGTGGGGATACGTGAAGTCTCTCGTGTACAGGGACAAGGCAGCCACAATTCCAGCCCTGGAAGACATCTTATTTGTTTATTTTTGTGCAATACAATGCCGGCTCTCCGCTTTCGCACTGAGCCGAGCCCTGGAAGACATCTTATTTTATTAATTTGTGAAATACAATGCCGGCTCTCCGCTTTCGCACTGAGCCGGTTATCTTAATCTGATTTTTCTTATGGCTAACATGCTACTAACATAGTTTATCTAAACTAACCTAAGGGGCCTAACTAACTTAAGCCTAAACTAACCTAAGCTATGGGGAAAGGTGAGGGGGGATAGTGGGATGGGGTAGGATGGGTATGATGGGAGGTAGGTGGGGAAGGTGTGCAGAATGGAGACAGATTATGTACAGTTATATCGCCGTTTGGTGTGGCCTAGAGAGAACCTAAAAGAAATCGGAAGGTAAATAAATGACGCCGGTATGTTTATTTAATATGCAATCTGGGGAGGGCTTTGAGGGGGGGGGGGGGGGGCCTGGAAGACAACATTACAGCTTCCGTTGGTGAGATACTGGCCGAAATGCTGGAAAAAGAATGTCAAAATTGAAGCTCACGGATGGACTACCTACGGCGTAGCCGCGGGCAACATTTACATGAAATAATCATTAAAAAGTAAATGGCAGGCATTCATTTATCGGCCTAAATAAATATTTCATTCTCTTTTGAAAATCTTCTATGAACTTTTCAATTTTCAAAACCCAAACAGTTAAAAAGTCACCCGATATTAATTACATTAATTTATTATAAAGTACATAAAGCCGGAAAAACAGGGTAAGGATTAAAATAGGCAAGAATAGACTATCAAAGAAACGATCAAACAATACCAAACTCGATCAGTCAAATATAGTGACTAGACCAGGGGTCGACAACAGTCGCGTCCCGAGTGTCGAGTCGAGAGGTTGTGCGCTAGAGTACCGAAGTGACAATTTATTTCGCTAACTAGAAAAATCAATTCAACTAAAAATGCCAAGAGATCTAAGATCATCGACAGATAAATGTCCTGAAAACGTCATTAAAAGTAAAATAATAAAAAAAGAAGTTGAGCCGCTTAAAAAGCAGATTTCTGACCTGATAGAAGAAGTACAAAATTTTAAAATGGAAAATATGAAGTTAACTCATATAATTAACACATCACAGCCAGAAACGGTAGAAAATAATATTATTTTAAGAAAAGAATCGATTGTCGCAGAAGAAGTCGCCACACCTATCGCCGCAGAACATTTATCGCGGAGCGATAAGCCAACGCCGACAGTGCATAAAAATCCGAAACAACACAATAGACCAACTAAAAATGTCGAGCCGATTCAAAATAGCTCAAACAAGGAAAACCGGCAAACATAAAACACCTACAAGAGAAGAACCCGTAATAACGTTATAATTGGCACAAACGCTGATCACAAAATTAAGGCAGTGTCTAGATTCGCCCATCTACACGTATCGAGACTAGAGCCACAAATAACTGCCGATGATATAAGTGAATATCTAAAAACTAAAAATTTCACAACAGTATTTTGTAAAAAACTAATCTCGAATCAGCCGGAAGTATATTCTTCGTTTAAAGTATCAGTACCATTTAATCAATTGGAAGATGTAAAAAATCCTGATCTATGGCCAGTGGATACCTATATTAACTGTTTTTTTCTGCATTTGGAGCAGGCGAAAGCAAGAAAATAATTACTAATGAAAACGGAAATTCAAGTATATTACTAATTTTAAATGTCCAATCACTACGCAACAAATTATTTGAACTAGAGATATTAACCGAAGAAGAAAAACCTATTTTCATATGCCTAGCAGAAACTTGGTTATCAGCTGATGATATTACACTAATCCATATATATAACTACCAGCTAGTCAGCCACTTTAGCAGAATAGAGTCAGCAGGAGGTGGGGTGGCAATATTCGCTAGACTCCCCGTTTTTAAAAATAGTCAGGTAGAAGAAATTACACTAAACAATTTCGCTATTGAAAAAACTATAGAGATATGCGGATTAGAAACAAACATGTATAATATCCCCACTATATTATTAAATATATATATATATATATATATATATATATATATATATATATATATATATATATATATATATATATATATATATATATATAGGCCCCCATTAGCCCCCACTAGGTGTTTTGTCACTTTCATGGCGTCACTAGACAATGTCTTTCATACGGTCTATAAAAATAATAAACAAATCCTTTTGGTTGGAGATTTTAATATAAATTTTGCAGTTAACACAAAAGAACAACATAGTATCATTAATCTATTAGACGCATATGGTATAGAGGAATATATAAAAGAATATACTAGAATACTTTAAATTCGAAAACTCGAATAGACAACATCTTTGCTAATAGTGGACTTGAGCTGAAGACCTCTATAAAAGATACCCCCTTGTCGGACCTTAGATTATTAAAATTGAGCTCTAGTAACAAACAGTTACGAGGACAAAATCGGAAATTAATCAGGAATTTCTCACAAGCAAATAAAATCCGTTTCGCCGAAGACCTTTTAAAGGAAACATGGGACGACGTCTTTGAAAAAACAAACAGCAACAGCAAGGCAATCGCCTTCATTAAATGCATCCAATATCATTTTTTCGGCTGCTTTCCAATGGTTAAAGCCAAAGACAAGCTGAAATCGTGGGTCACTAAAGAAGTAAAAATATCGGCTGCTCAACTTAAAGATATGTTTATATTGCAAAAGAAATATGAAGAAATAAGAAAACACTATTCCATTCAGAAATACGAACATCACAAATTAGTTTCATGTACTAAAAAATCTTTTTTTAGCCTCAAAATGCAACAAGGTACAAATGGGTCCAAAGCCTTATGGGAAATCATACAGAAGCAGTCAAATAAAGCCAGATCAACCGGAATCATTGAAATAATGGATAACAACGAAAGAGCCACGATACCACGAGAAATTGCCAATATTTTCAACAATTACTTTGAACGAGCTCCGAAATTAATAATAGATACTATTACACCAAGAACTATTTCAAATGCTCACATTGCTGTGAACGCGAATACTATGTATATCGAGGAATTCACGGAAAACGAAGTACTCGGAATAATATTGTCTTTAAAAAACAGAACGTCGAGAGGGCCAGATGAAATTCCGGAAAATATAATTATGGAGTTCGGTCATTTACTAGTAAAACCTATAACTAATATAATCAACGCCTCTTTTAGTGAGGAGCAGCTCCCAGAAATATTAAAAATTGGAAAAATCATCCCAATATTCAAGAAAGGGGAAAAACAGCAATGCATAATTATAGGACAATAGTTTTAACGTCAATTCTGGCAAAAATTATCGAATATTGTATGCTAAAAAGAATGACTGGTTTTATAGAGAAATATAAGCTAATACCGACACAACAACATGGATTTTGCAAGGGCAAGTCTACCACAACTGCTCTGGTAGAATTTTATAATGTATTATTAGAAGAGGTGGATAAAGGGAAACACCCCATAGGGATTTTCTGTGACCTGACCAAAGCGTTCGACTGTGTCTCGCATAACACCTTGATGAACAAATTATATGATTACGGAATACGAGGGAAAGCTTGGAGATGGATTAGATCCTACCTGACAAACAGGAAACAATACGTTACGGTGTCGAATGGAAACGAATTGGGCCAATCTGACATCATAGAGACAAATATTGGGGTTCCTCGAGGGAGCATTTTAGCACCTACATTATTTCTATTATACATCGCAGATTTGGCAAACTACGTGAAAGGGCCGCATTGCACCTTGTATGCTGATGATACGAGTTTTATTTTGTCGCGGAATAATTTGCAAGAGAACACTGAACAGGCCCAGTTACTCTTAAAATCTCTGGATAATGGGTTCTCTGCGAATACTCTGCACCTCAACACAGATAAAACAGAGTACATAATATTTAGAACGGTAAGAAGTTCCCATATTTCAAACCTCGACCTTGAAATACAAAACCAGCAAATAAAGATCTAACCAGGCAAAACTCCTGGGTATTTATCTGGAGGAGCACCTTCATTGGGCAACAACAACGCAGAAAATATGTGCAACTCTACATAAAAAAGCCTTTCAATCAAGACAACTGAGGAAACTTTTAAACACAGACGATCTCCGAATCTGGTACTATGGCGAGGTATAATCGTTACTGGCTTACGGCATTATATTATGGGGAGCTTCGTCACAACTAGAAACAATACTAATTGCACAAAAAAGAATCATCAGAAACATGCAAGCAATAAAAGTTACACAGTCATGCAGGCCCCTTTTTAAAATGCTGGTAATACTTACAGTCGTAAGCCTGTATATACTCGAAACCGCTTCGTACATTCACAAACACCGAAGTAAGTTCAAAAAAAACGAAGACAAGCATAATTATAATACCAGAGGTAAACATCTTTTGGATACCAAGAGAAGACACTTAACCGTATGCAGTCATGGAGTCGAAACAAAGGAGTTCAGATTTACAATCATGTTCCAACTAATTTGATAGGCCGGCGCGAGTGGTGTAGTGGTGACGCTCGTGGCCTCATGTTAGAGCGCTAACTGACAAGTATAGAGGTCCCGAGTTCTATCCCCAGTGCCGGCCGCATTTGTTCCAGAAGACAAATGTGAAAAATGGTAGTTAGTGCAATTTACAATAACAACAGGTTTCTGGGCCTAAGTGAATGTGAATGCAGAATACAATAGGCCGCCAATAGGCCGACGTGTTCGAAGGGTCGGCAAACCCGGCAAACCCGGCATTCACATCGAACCAAACTTTAAAAAAAAAAAAAAAAAAAAATTTGATAAATGAAAAATCCTACAAGAAATTTCGTAAGAAGTTGAAGGAGATGCTACTCACAAATACAATATATTCACTCGGTGAATTTTTTTCTTGTAAATTTAATTATTAATTTGTAAGATTTATGACACATCCTATAGATACTTGTATCTCAATTGGGAAATAAATATTTTGATTTTGATTTGAACCTATGTCGCGCAGGTCACCGAATGACTCATTTGATAATTTCAAGTGACCCACCTTAGTTCCGAAAATAAAGTACCAATTGTTCTTAATTTTATAAAAGTTGTCGTGTAATATGTAGGTACTTCATTATTTCAATACTATTGTATACCGGGTATTTCGACCAGGTTGCAAAAATTTGCAAGATAAGGTCACACTCTGATTTTCATTTGTTTCAGAGAAAATTAGGTTTTTCTTTTTAAAAAGTTAATTATGTTAAATTTGACAACGTTGTCTTTAATGCCAATTTGAAACAAAATATTAATTAACCATTATTTTGATAATGAATTGGTGAAAATAGAATATTACTCAAATGCATTTTAGTTACTGATGAAGCTCATTTTACTCGAGATGAAATTAACAATTGCCATAATAATCATCGATGGTCGGACGAAAACCCCCATGCCACGCAAGAACACATTTACAACACATTTACAACATCTGTTTAGTATTAATGTATGGTACGGCATTCTAAATGATCTTTTTTTATAGTTTGGTCCTATTATATTCGATGGTCGTCTTACTGGGGAAGGATATTTAGATTTTTTGGAAGACCTTTTAGAGGACATATTGGACGAAGTAGTTTTCAATATTCGACGACGTATTATCTTCCAACATGATGGAGCCTCCTCATTATGGAAATAATGTGAAAAATGTTCTAAATACCCATTTCGGGGTTCGCTGGATTAGCAGAAGAGGCCCGCACCGTTAGCCACCGAGATAACCGGATATCACTCCCCTACATTTTTGTCTTTCGGGCTGGATAAAGTCGTTAGTTTATGCTACGAAAGTGGACAAGGGATGCGCTACTAGATCGCATTTTTAATACTTAGGCGTTAATTAGAGCGAATCATCGTTGACTGAAACTGGTAACCACGCAAAACGCGCAAATAAGTGTATCGAAGTTGGTGGTGGAGTTTTCGAACATTTAACTTGAATTACTGTTTCTTTTTTTTGTTTGTAAGTTCAGTATAACATTTTCAGTATAACATTGTTTGTAAGTTCAGTATAACATTTAATTTTATAAATTACTAATGTGCGTTTCTTTGAGCATTAGGTTATTTTTACAAGGTACAGGCTGCTAACCTCATACCTAAACCCTCCTCTTTTATCCGGGCTTGGGACCGGCTGCGGTGACTGCTGAGCTACTCAATCCACCCAACATTACCACAGGCAGAGTTGCGTTTACCGACGCCTCGGAAAACCGGAACACTGATGACGACAACGCAAGAAAACGGACTAGACTATGGAAAAATTACATGAAGAGGAGTGGGGTGAGAATTGCATGCTGGAACGTAACGTTATGGAGCAGCAAGGATAACGAAATTATATCTGAATTAAAAAGACACTAAATAGATATTTGTGGACTAGCTGAAACAAAGAAAGATGGCAAAGGTAACGTGGACATCGATGATTATCTACTCTGTTTTAGTGGCAAAGAACATCATGAGAGGGCAACTTCTGGTGTTGGAGTTCTGGTACACAAAAGATATGTTTCGAATATCGAAGCAATACACTACATAAACCATCGTATAATTCAGGTCATTCTGAAGTTTAACAACGACACGATACACATAATAAGCGTATATGCCCGTGATATAACCAAACCGAGAGAAGATCGAGATGAATTCTTCGACAAACTCGAAGAAGTCATTACTAACATCAGCAGACATGAGAAAATAATTATAATTGCCGATACTAACGCAAGGATAGGGAACACCCCGATACCAGGAGTAATGCATCACTGGAATGAGGAAACAATTAATGAAAACGGTGAAATACTAATAAACATGTGCGCACAACTAGAATTAAGAATTAATAACACCTTCTTTCAACACAAACCACAGCACAAATATACGTTCGAAAATACAAGACCCCAAAGATTCGTAATAAACTTTATAATAAGGAATAGAATGGTTCACCCAAGCAAGATCCTAGATGTGAGAGCATTCACATCAGCTAATGCAGGCACCGAACACAGCCTACTGTTATGCAAATACAGATACAAAGCTATGCGGAACCCAAAGCAGACTCGACCAGCCACATATAAATACAACGTGGAATCATTAACAACGGAGAGCACCAAAGTACTATTTTAACGAAGACTGCAAGCCAAACTACTAGAAAACAAAATCGAACACAACGACAACGCTAACGATGCATGGGTAAAAATACAACATAACATCCAAAGAAGCGCAGAAGAAGCATTAGGAATCAGGAAGTGCAGCGCACAACATAGCTCAAACTATAAACCATAGTTTAATAATGAACTTAAAAACTTGACAAATGAAAAACAGCATTCAAGAAATACCGCAACAATAGAACAACAGAAGAGATGGCGGAGTATAGAAGCGTAAGACACAGAATCAACACCAAAGTAAGAGCAATCAAATCAGAATACTGGGAAACGTTCTCGTTTGAGATGGAACACCTATATGAAAAAACCTATATGGTGCTCAGCGCAAAGTCTGGAAACTATTAAGAAAGTACAAAAAACCTGCCGATGAAGCCGTACAGACTACAAACATAACACCCTGGACAACGTACTTCAAAGCACTATACGAAACCAACAATACTCAACAAGAAGAAACAGAGGGAATACCACTCAACAACACCACAAACGAAGACTGCATAATTACTCAAGAAGACGTCACGTTAAACATCAACAAACTGAAAAATAGAAAAGCACCGGGCCCTGACAATATATCAAATGAGATGATAAAGAGCGGAGAGAATGAACTAATATTTAACCTAACTGCATTATTCAAAAAAATAGTAGCGGAAATACCGGAGGACAAGAAGCACACTATCACCATTCCATTACACAATAAAGGCTCTAGTAAGGATCCAAACAACTATAGAGGCATCTCGCTCATAAACTCGATCGCAAAATTATTCACAAAAATAATATCCAATAAAATTACTACTAACGTCAACATTAACGAAGAACAACAAGGCTTTCGCGCCAACAGATCGACAATAGACGCCATCTTTTTATTAAGGCAAATGGTAGAAAAATCAATTGAATATGCCAAACCGCTTTTCATGTGCTTCGTAGATCTAAACAAGGCCTTCGATATGATCAGAATCCGAGATGTCATCCTCACGCTCCAAAGAAGAGGAATTTCACATAAAATTAGCCAAGTTATTAAAAATTTGAACACAAACAATCAGACACAGATCAAAACGGCACTTGGTACAACACGCAATATACCCGTAGCCGATGGAATCCGCCAAGCCGATAGCCTAAGCCCGACATTATTCAACTTAGTCATGGGCGAAATTATTCAAACCATCAAAGCACTAAACATCGGCTATAGCATGGGCGGCAGAACTACAAACATCATCTGTTACGCTGATGACGCAGTGCTCTTAGCGGACAACGAGGACGATCTTCAGCGTCTACTATATAAGTTCTCCCAATAGCAAAGTATAACTTGCAGATTTCAGCCAAAAAAACAAAATGCATGGTCATCAGCAAAACACCAATAAGATGCAAGCTGGAGTCCGCGAACAACATTATAGAACAAGTAAACACATTTAAGTATCTTGGGGTAGACATAACGGACAGCAAAAGACTTAAAGAGAAGGTCAGAAGATCAACAACCAAAGCAGCACAAATATCCGGAGGACTACATAACATCACTTGTAAGAACAAATACATGTCCTCACACAGCAAAGTCAGAATTTACAAAACATGTGTTCGTCCCATTCTAACATACGCGGCCGAAACGAGGGCAGAAACCAACCCAACTAAACAACAAATGCTCACCACCGAAATGAAGACACTACGTGCAATATCAGGCGTGACTCTTATTCATCGAAAAAGAAGTAAAGAATTCAGGGAAAATCTGAACGTACAGGACGTGGTGCGATGGACCAGAGCCAGACGAAGAGAGTGGGACAGACACGTCGACCGGATGGGCCCAGAACGACTGGCAAAATGGGCCAAAGTAGCAAAACCCAACACAAAACGACCCATGGGAAGACCACCGAAGCGATGGAACGAGTCATGGAGCTCAAGGTGACAAGAGACGAGAAATGCGTAAAGAAACAGGACAATGTCCTAAAAAGAAGTAGGAGGAGGAGGAGGAAATAACTAATGTTAAAAATATCTATGAAACAAATAAAAATCAGACTTGAACATATGAGTTTATTTTGCAAATTTTTGCTTCCTGGCGTCTTTAAAATATTTTCACTTCCTCCCGAATCACCTTTTTTAAGCAATCTATCCTCGTCCATTGCAGAACGAAGATCAGGTAAGCTGTTTAACCACACAATAGTTCCACGACTTCATTAAATAGGCAACTAAATGTGAAATTTGAAAAATTGAAAAATATCGGTAAGATTTTGCACATATTTGATGACTTCGCAAATAAATACCAATTAATTGAGAGAATCATGCGAACTATTTATTGATCTGCATCAATAAATAATTCGATGTCAATGAAGAAGTGTGCCTTCTTTCTTCAATGAATAACACGACCAAAGGATATATTTTTCGTCAAATACAAGTGTTTGTACAAATTAAAATGGACAAGTATTGGGTTTAAGAATAAAATCATTACATATTATCATACATTTAGAGGCAAAGGAATCCACGCAAAAAGCTAAAAATATAATAATTGTAATGGTTGTTAAGATCGTAAACATGATAATTGCGCAATCAGGATTAATAAATAGGTGCTTCAAAGCTTTTTTTGGAGAAAATTGCGTCGAAATATGGAGATTTTCTGTTAAATTCTGAAATACGATGGTTAAGTCGAGGCACAGTTTTTACTACATTTTTAGTGCTTTCATGATATACAAATATTTCATAACGAAATCGGTGAAAATGATCTCGAACTCAGTGATAAACAATGGTTTTTAAGACGTGTGTTCTTAACATACATATTGAACCATTATAATGATTTCAACGTACGACTCTAAGGAAATAACCACAAAATTTTGAAAATATGTGAGGGTTGGAAGAATTTATTTCTAAATTAATATTATTTGAATCTGACATAAAAACTAATAGTTATGTTCATTACAGTGCGGAAACATTGATTTTACAATGCAACAGCTCGTTTGGGGTAGTTCCCCATTTGCAGGAGCATTGTAAGTAAAATCATTTCCGCACGAAATTTGTATAAGATTTTTGGTCCGACCATTATTATTTAAGAAACAAATACATTTAGATTAACACGTTGGAACCGGCGCATAATTAGGTATTATGTTTTATCAGGCGGCGTTTCCAAGTGTTGCAATTTTTCACTTAATCTTATGAAATTTTACGTGTACGCCTATGGATTTAATTGTTGCTATGGTAAATATATGAGTAAATATATACCTGACACATTGATTGTCAAATAAATTTGTTTATATTATGCGAGACATATTCACATATCGTTTTTCAGATTTAATAAGTAATTTAGGGAAATATGTTACATTGTAAGTAATATTTATGTTTTGTACATAATTGCTGAATGCATCACAAAATAAATTTATGGTTTTTTTTAATACAATTTGCTATATCCCAACATCTGTCTCATAATAATGATACTTTTTTCATCAAACAGCAATAAGGCCTGGGGGTTTTAAAATGAATATTACTGGCGATAGTTCTTCTGATGAGTCAGTAATTACAAGATGCGTAAGGAGAACGAGACTGCGATTGCTTTCGTCCTCTTCACAAGAGATCAGTATTGATAGTATTGAAGACTTGCTTTCCGATGCTGAATTTTCTTCAGATGATTCAGTTGGTAATGTAGAAGAAGTATCTAATACTAGAGAATGGACACCTATTACGGAAAGAAGAAATCAAGATTTTGAATATGTACAAAATGTTAAATTACTCGAGATGAATGTAAATTGCGATGATCCATATTCTCTTCATAAATTATTTTTAACCGACAATATATTGCAAATTATCATAGATGAAACTAATAGATACGCCTCCCAAAGCGAGGAGGAAAGTCGCAACAGTGCCACAATAAATCGTAGAAAACATCAGCAGTGTTGGAAAGTATTTGTTGGAAAACATTTTTTGGAATTTTACTCATCATGGGCATTACACAAGTTTCTGAAATGAGATTAGATTGGTCGAACAATACAATGTACACAAATTTATGTATCAACAAATCTATGACACGAGATCGTTTTTTGAATATATTGAAATATTTACACTTTAGCGACAATAGTACCGCAAATACTGAAAATCGTTTGAATAAATGTCAAAATATTTTAAACGCAATTATCAGTAGATTTAGAAACGTTATCAAACCAGGAAAGAATATTGTTATAGGTGAGAGTATGATACCATGGAGAGTTCGCTTAGATTTCGACAATATATACCGGGTAAGCGGCATAAATATGGAATAAAAATATATAAGTTATGCCTTCCTGCTTGTTATACCTATAATCTTGAAGTTTATGCTGGTAGAAATGGCGAAGTCATAAGCAGAGGACATTCGCATGACGTAGTAATGCGTTTGGTAGACGACATGCTATATGCGGAACGTACACTGTTTACAGACAGCTTTTATACCAGTGTACCATTAGCAGAAGAACTTTTGCAAAAGTCAACGTTTCTGTGTGGTACCGTAAAAGTTAACAGAAAATTTCTGCCACCTGAAGCGAAGCAAAAGCAAAGACGTGGTACCATATCCAGTTTGATAAATCGACAAGGCGTTAAATTCTTAAAATGGACAGATAAAAGGCCAGTCTCCAAGTTAACAACATGCAACGAACATATTTGTGCTATGATTGAAGACAACAAGGGAAAACTAAAACCTGATGCTGTCTTCGATTATAACAATGGAAAGCAAAGGGTAGATTTATCAGATCAATTGACATTATATTACAACTGTTTACGTAAAACTATCAAATGGTCTAAGAAAATCGTTATAGAATTAATTTGTGGAACATCCATTGCAAATGCGTGGTATATTCATAAAAAATGGGGAACAAAACAATATGATTTGTTGAAAATTCGAGAAAAAATTATTCATAGCCTGTTGAATTATGAAGAACTGGAGCTACAAACCAAAGAAAAACATTTTATTCGGACATACTCTGGAACAGCAAGGAAGACAAGAAAACGATGTTTGGAATGTTATAAAACAGTAGCTGCTCAAGAAGGTAGCCAAAAATGCAAGAAAAGTTGCAACATATTGCTCACAGTGCCCTAATCGACCGACATTGTCCATTAAATGTTTTGAAAATGTCCATAAAAATGAATAAACTTTTTTTTGTGGCGTAATAATATATTTTTCACTTTGTAATGAATCTCAAATTTTCAACGTGTCATTGTGTTCAAACTATATTCAACGTGTTAATAAATTGATTTTCGAAATCATGTGATTTAGTGATTTGTGTTATTCACTATTATGTAATTCACGACCAAGGTACACAGTTCTTACAAAAAGGTATTCTATTGAGATGACTGACTGCACTTTCACGTTCCCATTGCAGGGCAATGGCGCACCCAAGGGAGGTGCTTCAGGGTTTGAGTCCACCCTAAAGGGGGCCTAGGCTAAATTTTTGTTCGAGAATATATCAAATAAGAATCAAATTTTGTGATATTAACCAGATAAAATCATAAGGCAATATTTCTGATAAATAATTCTGATAAGTCGGGCTTGGCAAGCGAAACTCAACGCCACCATCATCAGGTCAAGAAAGACACGTACAAATGTACACGTTAAAATATTTGATAAGCAATTGTGTAAATGTACACGTTAAAATATTTGATAAGCAATTATGTAATTAACCATAAAATTAACCATGAAACTTGAATAGGCCGAAGAACGGCGTATAATAAATACATCCAAAAACAATTTTAATCTTGATAAACAAGTACGCTTTGTAAAAGCTGTGAGAAATTGTTGACAAATCCAGTGGCGTACATAGAATTTTGAATTACAATTTGATTCATGACCCACCGGTGGGTCACGCCGCCCGATGAAGCAAGTCTACATGACCCACCGGTGGGTCACGCCGGTGTCAACGTGTTAATTACAATATTGGAAATTATTTTTTTTTTTATGTTGGTACAAACTTTGACATTTTTACTAATTCAAATTTATTAGGTACATAATATGTCATTTTTCCAAATGTCAGACGCACAGTAAAATTTAAAAAAATCACTATTATTTTCTAGATTATCGTGACAAATATGGTGTACAGTAGCGTTTTTTAAATTAGATTTTATTGTCTTAAACTTAATTTATTTCTTTTTTGATATAACGTCCATCTTGTTTTAATGATTAGGGTAGTTAAATCAGGTGTTTGGACAAATTCTTTGAAGTATTTTTATTTAAATTAAGCCAACGTTTCGACCTACATTAGGTCTTTCTCAAGGCTACAAAAGAAAAACAAAATTACAAAATAACATAATTATAAAAATTCTAAAATACGTATGTGAAAATTACAACAATTTACAATAGTAATTTTTTATGATTAGATAAAACATTTTGTTGTAGGATAAATTAAAAACTATTTGTTCTCACCTAATTTTTTAAAAATTACTTGATTTTGACATTTTTTTTAATTTGAAAATTATATTAATTTTTGTTAGTAATTGGTTTCCCCGGCATTACTATAATAGTAAATAAAAACAAACAAAAATAAAATAAATTGAAGTTAAAAATAGAAATCGTCACATATCAAAAAAGGATGAAATGAAATAAATTGTGATTAATTTGGGGTTTTATCGTAAAAGTCCAAAAAACAAAAAACCAAGACCAAAAAAACTCAAATTCTTAGTCGGAGTGCGTATAAATTGTGTGAATAGGGAATTAAAACTTGAATTTATTTTATGATGGGAAATTGTTTGATTAAATAATTTAAATTATAATTTTTTTATTTGATATATTTTTTAAAATATTTAATTTTGTCAAATATAAACTAGAAAACAGTTTAAACTTTTTTAATTAAATTGCAATAAATCTTACTTAGGCCATTGACATCTTCTCTATAATTTACTGTATTGTGGTTTTTAATGAAAATCATTTTGCTAATGTTGTGTTTGTAGTAATGTTTGTCAATGTCCAGTATTGAGATGTTATCAAAATCAAAATGATGGCTAGATTGGAAAATATGAGTTGTTAAAGCGGTTTTATCGGGAATTAAATGAACATTGTTACAATCTGCCTTATGTTGGCGTGTTCTATCTTTTAGATGGTGTTTTCTCTGGCCTATGTAAGATTTATTGCAATTCGAGCAATCGTTCTTGTAAAACAAGCTTGAGTTTATTGTCTTAGGTAGTGGAATCTTAAGTTTTGTGTAATATTGTCCAATTGTTTTTGTATTATAATATGCAAATTTGCAATTGTAAGGACTAAGTATTCTTCCTATGTTTTTTCTAAGTGAGCCTATGTATGGTAAACTAAAAAATGTGTGGGTGTTAGTTTCAATATCTGTCAATATTTTTAATTTGTTTGTATGCTCGTAATGGTTATTAGTTTTATCTTTACTTAGTTATAGTCTTTTTTTCAAATATTTATTAACGAATTGTTTCACAAAATAACTCGGATAATTATTTTTGATTAATTTTTTTTTTGATTTTAGCTAAATTATCTACATGAAAAGATGAGTGACTTAATTTGATAGAACGATGTAATAAATTATTAACAACATTCATTTTCTGTTAGGTGATGACTCAGGTAATTTAATATTCTATTAGGGTTAGTAGGTTTAGTAAACCAATTTGAGATTAACTGTTTGTTATGTCTAATTATTTTAGTGTCTAGGAATGGAATAGAGTTATCACTTTCTATTTCCATTGTAAATTGAATATTTTTATGAAAACTGTTAAATGTGTTAAAAATTAGTTAATTTTTTTCTTTTGGAACTAATAATATTGTGTCATCTACATACATTCTAATTAGTGGAAACTGAATTTGTAATTTATCTATTACAAATTTGAAAGTTTCGTTCATAATTAAATTAGCTAATGTGGGACTCGTTGGAGATACGTTGGCTTAATTCAAATAAAAATATTTCAAAGAATTTGTCCAAACACCAGATTTAAGCTACCTTAATTTATTTTGTAAGTGTCCCTAAAAGGTTAAAATTTACTGATCACTTTACCTCATCGTAGGCGTACTTTGCAACATTGTGTGTAAAAATCTAGTTTCGCTGGACGTATACACGATGTCAAAGCTAACTTTACAATTCTGGAGGCCAAAAAAATCATTTCCTTCCTTTGTTAACAAGCGAATATGAAAATTGATTGATGATTTTCGCCATTAAAAGTGAATATGAAAATCTATTTCAAGGTTTTAAAAAGTATGGCGAAATGTTTACATTTGTAATAAAGCCCATTGAAATAGAAGAAAATGTTTTAAACGTGTAGTATTTTCAATATCTCAAAATTGATAATTTCAGTTTAGAAATGAGTGATTTTAAAAGTTCAGCATTATTGACGGTAGATAAGTAGTATAAATATGATATAGAGAATATTTTATATAAACTTCATGAAAGGCACTGAAGAAATACATCCACAAAATTGACCGCAACTTCAACCAGGACTCTTACAAACAGCTGTAAAAATAGCCCCCTTAAAAAGAACAAGAAAACACCCGTAGTGGACAGATGGATGTGAGCAGTTAATATAACATAGGCAGCAAAACTGGCATAATTGGTCGTGCAGTAAAACTTCAACCACATTTCAAAAACTTCAATACGTTAGGTAGATAGTGTTACAAAATTAATAAGCATAGTTACAAAATTAATTAAAATAAACAAAGTAAAGATTTTAAATTACAGTCAATAGGAGAGGGCTTTAAGTCACGAAACTATTATAGAACGTTCAAGCAAAAGTTGACAAAGTGTTCTTCGCTCTCGCTCCATTTTGTTAATGAGAATTGGGTTGTTGAATATAAAAAAATTATCGATTTTTTTATGTATTTTAAAACCTTATTATAAATATTTTGGATGTGCGATGCGAAAAACATAAAAAAAAATTGTTCAATTAATTATAAACAATTTAAAAATGATTTTGAATTGAAGTCGAAAGGGTGAAACTTCATTCTAACATTCAAACATTAACATTCTTTATAAAATCGTCGTTTTAGAATTTTTTTGGCGCACTGTTTAAGACCATTGGTTTCGACGTTTAACAATATGGGACATTTAAAAACATTTGTTTGAGTTTGAGTTCTTTTTATAGTACCTTTTCCTACGCGATGGTACGAAACAAGCACCATAACTTTTAATATTTTACTTAATATTTGACATATTTCACATGTCTACTACAACTACTGTATCAACAAAGTCAGGAACGGGTAGAAATTACATATTTTACGTCACAACGGTACCGATGCGTTCTTGGTACCGAGTTTAAAAGTATATTTTCAATTTGTTATAACTTTTTAATTACAACGAAAAAAAAAGGGTTTTGTCATAAAACCTATATTTGAGCTTTCGATTTATGACGAAAAAAAATTTGATTCAAATACCCAATTGGCTTATACTATAGATGCAAACTGTACGATCCTTGCAGTATACTTTTCTAAATTACTTAACAGTGATTTTCTACAAGAAAAATTTATGTTTATCAATTTTTATAAAATTAATCAAGATTCAACGACACCAACTGTACAAGAAATTAAAGAAATGATTCAATCCATAAAACAAAACAAGGCTTCAGGAGAGGATCAAATAACTGCAGAATTGTGGAAAAATCCAGGAGAAAATTGTATCACAAAATTACACGAAATTATGTTGGGCAAACGGAGAAAAAATCCCCTCGGATTGGAAGTTGGCGATAATCCATCCCATGCGCAAAAAAGGAAATAAAACTGACCCAAACAATTATCGAGGTATATCCCTTCTTCAGGTCACATACAAAATTCTTTCAAAAGTGTTACTAAATCGTGCAGAGCTTTAAGTAAATAATCAAATCGGTGAATATCCAGGTGGTTTCAGGAAGGGACGGTCATGTGCTGAGCAAATTTTGAATTTGAAAAACATCATACAATATTTTCACAACACAACTAATAAAAAATTTGTCATAACGTTTGTGGATTTCCGGAAAGCATATGGCAGTATAGAACGCATATCACTCTTTAATATTTTAACAGAATTTGGACTTGACCAAAAAGCAAGAAATATTAACAATAGCTATATATAAGCAAAAGACACACTTATGGAATACTTTTCCATTGTGCCCTGGAAAAAGTTGTTAGAGAATGGAGAAAATCAGGGGCACCATCTCACCGACTAGGGCCAAAGATTAATGGTATTCAAATAGACTACCTAGCGTT
Source organism: Phosphuga atrata (assembly GCA_944588485.1). Taxonomy (NCBI): domain Eukaryota; kingdom Metazoa; phylum Arthropoda; class Insecta; order Coleoptera; family Silphidae; genus Phosphuga; species Phosphuga atrata. The sequence continues at coordinate 11,154,035 of OX155903.1, read as the reverse complement.
TGCTGATGATATGGCACTAATTGCTGAAGACATCTCTGATGCACAGAAGCAGATCACTATCTTGGAAGAACAAGCTGCAAAAATTGGGCTTCATATCTATTATGAAAAAACTAAATTTATGACTAACATAAAAAATGCGCCACATGAAATTTATATTAAAGCTAACAAAATTGCTAGAGTAAAAGAAATTTTATAATTAGGCGAATGGGTTACAGAAACTGGCAATGAAAATAAATTTGTAATATCAAGAATCCAGAAAATGGAGGTTGTTTTTCAATACACCAAAAATGTATATAACATAGTAAGTAATGCCTGTCATGGAATAGCAAAATTCGTCATTACTTAACAGTGATTAAACCGGAAGCTGTATGCTTCAGAAACGCTCAATTTACAGATTGAAACATTAAAGGAACAATTAAAGATGAAGGAAAGGAAAATTATGAGGAAGATCTTAGGGCCCAAAATTAAAAACGACATACACTATCCCAAACCCAATTTTGAAATATATAGGAAAATTTCTAAACTTGACGATACCATGAGAATGAGACGAATTCAATTTTTGGGTCATTTGGAAAGAATGAATCATAAAACATTTACTTACCGAATCCACAATTTCTTACAGTTCACACGTACGAGACTTTTCACACTACATGATCAGGAATATTCACCCAAGGGTATTTGAGGAAAATCAGAAGAAACCAACACGACGTGCATGGTCGGAGGAACAGAAACTACAACAATCCTTGCATATGAGAGCAATTGGGCAAGCAGGAAGGCTCAACATAAGTTGATTCCGCGTGGTCCTAAGTGAGCCATCCGCGAGAAGAAGAATACGGATTTGTTCAGGAATTGAAAGTTCAAGGAATTGCGGAAGGACTTAGAAAAAACAGAAGATCATCTTCTGATGATATCAAAGTGGTTAGCATCACTTCTTACTTTTTCATCTTTGAAAAAAAATGGCTTTACCATTTTGTCCACATTCGGTTCAACTTATTAATCGGTTATACTTATTATAAATGTGACCAAATATTTTCACAAACGAAATTTATTTTAAGCAAGAACAGGAACAGGGTAACTACCGAAAATTCAGATGCTTGTAACTGTCTTAAAACGACTACCTATAAACCAGACTTGACTAAATTGACATCAAAAGTTCAACATTGGTCTTTGATATCGAAGAGATTATTTATAAATAAAGTTCATTCAACTGTGTATGCTTTCGTAATGTTAGAATAATAATTTCGAATTTCTGTTTCAAATTTAAAAGCGTGTTGTAATTATTTTCTTAATAAAATTTACCCAACTATTCACTAATAGACTACCCTACTATTCACTATTACTATTGTACCTTACTATTTTTAAATTAAAATATCACTGATCCAAACGTTTCGGTAATATTCACATTTTGACCCGCAGCTAAAAAAGGTTGCCGATGCCTGGACTAGACCATACAAGAAGAGAAGAGACAAGACAAAGCCAAATACTATTAAGGGAGACCAGATGGGCCAAGTATTAATAGTCTTATTTTAAAATTCAATCTAATTCATTTTTTAAATTAATTATATTAATTCACTATAAACTATATAAGAACAGACAAGACTAGACAGGCCCAGACAGATGAGACAGAAATGGAAAGGATCCGACAGGATCAAACAAGACCAGACAGAACCAGACAGGGTCAGACAGAAACAGACAGGACCATAAAAAAAGACAGGACCAGACAAGACCAGATAAAACCCTAAAAAAACAGAAAATACCAGACAAGACCACACAAGAGAAAATTAGAGCGAATTAGACGAGATCGTATCAAGTAAAATCGTGAATGTGAAGTGTGTCACATGTCAAAAATGGGGTGATGCTGATTCCTAATCGTGGTGCCCCTGCATAGGTACGTGGATTTGAATTCCAGTACTGAATTGAACGTCAGCCATCCAGAAACACTCACTATGCTATTAAACAAAAGGTTCCTTTCAGAACCAACCTTGAAATTTATTTCAGTTAATATCGAAGGTATTTCAACTTGTAAACAGCAGCTGCTGAAATATGAAGAGAAGTGTGATATTTTTTGCATCCAAGAAACTCACAGATATAGCCATCAAAGACGACCAAGAGTGTCCATTATACACAGGAAAATATCATCGAAATTATCACCTTGAAGCTAAACAACTGTGTGGCCGCATCCGTATACAAGCCTCCTTCAGGAAAGTTCTCCTTTGTCCCACCTTGCAATTTTGAGTCCTGGAAGAAAAATGTAGTAATAGGGGATTTTAACAGCCACAGGCATGTTTGGGGGGTACTCACATGAGGATGAAAACGGAGAAGTTGTTCTATCTTGGTTTTAAATCAACTACCTCTCCCTTATTCATGATAGCAACTTGCCTCCATACTTCAATGGTGGAAGATGGAGACGAGGGTACAACCCTCCTCTTCGTCAGTGAAAACATAGCACAACACTGCCACAAATCGGTGTGTTCTCCCATCCCAAACATACAACACAGACCAATAAAGTGTCAACTCTTCCCCATCACAAGACCTCAAGAAACTGGCTTCAGGGGAAGGTATAACTTCAAGAAGGCTAATTGGCTAATAAAGTTCTCCAAAATGTTGGATGAAAGAGTACAAACAATTTCACCTGGACCGGAAAGCTGACTTTGTTAAACTCTGCTCACGAGCCTGTATTCTAAGAGGCTTCAGGACGGTATATCTTCAAGGTGTGACCTCAAAAACAAACATTTTACTAGAGGAGTATTACACACGATATGAAGAAGATCCTTTCAGTGACGAAACCTCCCAAGCAGCGAGCTCTGTTCTCACCTCAAACTCTGAGGCAAAGCGTACGCAGTGGGAGAAACTAATGTCAGACTGTGATATGGGAAGGAATTGTCATGAGGCTTGTCATTAGGCTTTGCCTTCCCAGGCAAACACCCATCCAAATACCGCAGCTGATCATATTGCACGCCAGCTTGTGCTTAATGGAAAAATACCTCGTAGAACTAGGATTGATAAGAAATCCACTTCATTACAACAAACTTTAACCCAGAATCAGATAGATGTTGTACTGAGCAAATGCAAAAATGGCACAGCCGCGGGCCTCGCTGAAATAAGAGCAGAGCAGATTAAAAACTTTGGTTCAATAACAAGGCGGTGGCTGAAAGGATTGATGAATAACTGCATACAATTCGGCAAGATTCCAAAGATATGGAGGAAAGCCAAAGTTATAGCGATTCGTAAAGCAGGCAAGGATAAGGATGGTCCCAGAAGTTACCGTCCTATAGCTCTATTATGCCATCTGTATAAGGTTCTTGAAAGACTTATCCTCAATAGAACAATGGGAGAGTTGGAGGCAGTTTTTATTCCACAACAAGCCAACAAGGTTTCAGGTCTGGGAAGAGTTGTACATCTCAAGTGCTGAAACTCACACAGCATATTGAAGATGCGCTTGAAAGGAAGTATATCAGAGGAGTTATATCTATAGATGTAACAGCAGCTTACGACACAGTTAACCACAAACGGCTTATCCTGAAACTATATAAGGCTACCAAAGATTACCAACCAACCTATTTCATATGGAACCTTCTTGAAAATAAGAAATTCTTTGTTGAATTTCAAGGGCGAAGAAGCAGATGGAGATCACAGAAGAACGTAATGCCCCAGGCTAGTGTGCTTGCTCCGGCGCTATTCAAAATCTACAACAACTATCAACCATTATCTTAAGGGACGCAGAGTTTCATTTATGTAAATGACTGTGCCATTACTGCCCAAGCCAGTTGCTTTGATTCTGTTGAGCAGAAGCTGACCAAAGCATTAACTATCAGTCTACTGCAAAGAAAATCAGCTGAGACTAAATCCTAGTAAAACACAGACTTGTGCTTTTTACCCTTAGAACCAGCAAGCAGCCAGAACTCTCAAAATAACCTGGGATGGAGTCTCGGCAGACCACTGCATGTTTCCCAAATACCTAGGTCCAGAGTCACCCTTGGCCGCTCTCTAACTTACAGGAAACATTGCTTGAACACCAAACGAAAAGTGGCTGCCAGAAATAACCTCATAAAGAAACTAACTGGCACAACAGGGGACACACACCCTGGCACCCTCAGAACTTCTTCCCTGGCTCTAGGTTTTTGGCTGGAGAATTTGCTTGCCCAGTATGGTCTAGATTTAGCCAGGCCAAAATGGTCGATGTGGCTCTCAATGATACTTGCCGTATCATCATAAGTTATACAGCTTAGCTGGTATTGTTCCACCTGACATTCGTGGAGAGATGATTCGCTAGATGTTCGCTATAACATCTGAAACACACCCTCCATATAGATACCAGCCAGCAAATTCACGACTCAAATCAAGAAAAAGCTTCCTGAAATCAACAGTGACTCTCGCCGGGTCACAAAAGCAATCCTCTGTGGATTTGTAGCGAGCCAATTTTAATAGCTTTAAAGACTGGGCGAAGCCAAGCGAGTAACTATCTCCTGGCTACAGAGAGAAATGGAATATATGGAGATCACTCTACAGACTAGGGCCAGGAGTAGCAAGAACACCCTTGATAAAATGGGGTTTCCTAGTGGAGTCCTTGTTATGTGAATGTGGGGAAATCCAGACGACCTCCCATCTGCTCAAGTGTAAACAGTGTCCGACAACTTCTTCTTCTTCTTCAGCCTTTAAACATCCACTGCTGAACATAGGCCTCCTCCATCTTTTTTTCAGGTCGATCTGTTTTGAGCGGTGGTCATCCAGTTCTTCCCGACTAATAGCTGTAGGTCATCCCGCCATCTGGCCTGGGGTCTACCAACACTTCTTTTTGTCTCTCTGGGTCTCCACTGCATTATTTTCTTGGTCCATTTCACATCATCTCGGGCTACATGACCTGTCCATCGCCACCTTAATCTTGCAATTCGTTCTGACATCCTATACTTTAGTGCGTTTGCGAATTTCCGTTTTGCGTATTTTATATCTTAGGCTGATACCCAGCATTGCTTGCTCCATTACTTTTTGGCAGACTCTAAAACGGCTTGTGCTGTTGACCGTGAGAGTGCTGGTCTCTAGGCCATAAGTTGCAACGGGGAGACGTACACTTTTCTCTTGAGGCAGATTGGAACTTCACGGTCTGTGAGAATATGATTTAGTTTTCCAAAGGCAGCCCAAAGTCAAGCCGATTCGCCTTGTGACTTCGGCTGTTTGGTTGTCCCTGCCCAATTTAATATTATGTTCAAGATAGATGTACTGCTCCAGGTGTCCAAGTCGTGGTTATCTAATGTTATTTGGACATTTTCATGAGAGAGGATTTTGGTCTGCTTGAAGTTCATCTGCAGGGCAACATCTTCTGAAGATTAGCTTAAGTTCGTTTATCATTTCCTCCAGTTCGTTTATATCTTGGCTCATAATTACAATGTCGTCTGCGAAACGTAAATGATTCAGGTAATTTCCGTCTATAAACTAAACTTTTTGTTCCCACCTCAGGTTTTTGAATATATCCTCCAGTGCCAGAGTGAAAAGTTTTGGGGAAATCGTGTCTCCCTGCCGCATGCCTCTTTGGATGCTAATTTTTTCGATTCGTAGATCTTCCTTCATGTTAACTTGGAATGTTGCATTTTTATAAATATGTTCGACTAAGTCCGAGTATCTGGAATCGGTTCTTGCCCTGTTCATAGCATCCAGCACTGCCCATATCTCAATAGAGTCGAAGGCCTCTTGATAGTCAACGAATGCCATATGCAGAGGCACGTTATATTCCGTGCATTTCTCTATTAGTGTGCGGACTGCTTGGATATGGTCGAATGTGCTGTACCCTTTCCTAAAGCCGGCCTGCTCTATAGGTTGTTAGAATTCGTATTTACTGTCCAGGCGATTTGTTAGTATCTTCGTCAGCAGTTTGTACAATGTAGTTAGTAAGCTGATTGGACGGTAATTTTCAACGTTTGTATGTTCACCTTTCTTGAATAGAAGTATTACCTTATTATATATGGCATCTTGCCATATTTTGAGGATCTTGCCCTCTTCGAGATTTTTGTTCAGCAATGTAGCTCAATATGGGGTCTTCTCCAGGTGTTTTATGGTTTTCCATTGAGTTTAGCGCTGCTCTGAGCTCAGGGCCATCTATTACGCAAATTTCTTCTGAGTCAACATTCAAGATGGTCGGTTTTTGTTTTATTTGGTTTGGCTGCTGGACTGACTGGCTGTACGGGGTCTGGTAGAAGTCACAGTCACTATATCTGTTTTGTCTGTAACTATTTCTCTCAGATTGTTCTTCATGTTATGAATAACCATCTTTCCTTTGGATCTCTTTGAGCGTAGTACTTTCATGTTCACCTTATCTTCGATGGCATCGAGAATCTGTTGTGTGTTGTGCGATCGAATATCCCTTCGTATCGCTGTTTTAACTTGCTTGTTCAATGTTTTGTATTCTGGGGCGTCCCTGTGTGTGTTTCGACGCTCCTTTATTAGCTGGGCTGTGTTGACAATGATTTTGTCGTTTTTATTTGTCTTCAAAGCGCAAACTTTCTTTGTGGCAACTCTGATCTTGTTGGTAATTTTGGTGTTTAGTTCGTTTATGTTAAGCTGTTTAGGAGCCTCAGTTGGTTGGAGCTTCCTCTCTATTTACTTATTATATTCTTCTTTCCTTTCTGTCAACTCTTTTATAGATGGTTTTAACATTTTTGTAATCTACTTCTTTCGTCTAGATGAGTGTTAATTTCTATTCTTGCTCTCACTAACCTGTAGTCACTGTTCGTGTTGAAACGGTTTAGGACAGATACGTCCGAGCATATTTTCCTGTCCGAAGTCAGTATATAGTCTATTTCGTTACTTATTTTTTTCGTTTATTTTCGTCTATATAGTTATTACACGTAATACCATCTGGACTCTTCCACGTCCATTTTCTTGTAGGTGGTTTTTTGTAGAAGGTATTCAAGCAGTAGATATTTTCTTTGCATAAAAAAACAAACAATGTTTTGACCTCTGGTGTTTCGTCTTCGCATACCGAAGTGGCCCATATTTGGCGGGTCGGTAACCTCTCTGGGTCCGATTTTTGCGTTAAAGTCTCCAGTTATGATGGTGTATTTGGATTTTTCTGCGTCTTTAGCTGTTGTTAGGTATTCATAGATCTATTCACTTTCATCTTCCAATGATGCACTGGTAGGAGCATATCCCTGTATTATTTGAATTTTGTACCTGTTGTTTAGTTTGAGTACGACATAGATTACACGATTTGAGATGGCTTTGACCTTTGTCACGAGGTGTTTTAGCTTGTTATGGATTATTATGGTGACCCCGCCGACGTGAGAGTTAGTATCGCTGTTTCGTTGGAACAACATGTGTCCTGATCTGAGGATCGTGGTGGTTTCTCCGCTGAGTCTCGTTTCGCTCAGTCCCACAACATCCCATTTAACGTTAGCAAGTTCCTTCTCTACGGCTTCTAGGTGCTCTTCTTGCTTCATTGTACGGATGTTGAATGCAGCTATATGTAAAGTTTTAAGTCGTTTTTGTTTCTTGCCTACTATTTGTTTGTTTTTATTTTTTGTTGAATTTTTACCTCCCCCAGAATTCTTGAGGTAGCCTGATGGTTGATCAGAGTGAGATACTGAGCCTTGTGCTCTACTCGCCTGGGGTAGTTTCATTTTGAAATTTGACATGTTCATTGATGAGGGTTTTGGCATTTAAAACGCTCTTGCCGAGCGTGTTGGCTAGTTGGTTTGATGAGCTGTATCTACTTGCAACTAGCTCTACCTCACTATCCAGTTAGCTCGATGTTCTGAGCTAACTGTCGATCCGCCTCAACTTAGCATCATCAGCGCCGCCACGTGATGGCGCGAGTACGGTCCTTTGATACCGGAATATTGCTACTGTGCTGCTCAAGTATTTTGATTTGCAGCTTTGGACTGAACCCTACTAAAGTCAGGCCCAGCAGAGTCACTACTGGTTTCTAGTGGCTCTCGTGTCCGACAACATGTACTGTGAATAACTTACTGCATGCCTCACCAAATGCACTATAGGTTGCCAACTTCTGAACGGCAGTAACCTAAATGAACTATGCATTATACAGTGTGGGATCTCAAACAACTACAAGTCTTGTTATTAGCTAATGATTCAATTGTATCCTTTCATGCTTCTTTATTTGCAAATGTAAGTGTTTCTGACACGAATAAATAAAATAATGTAAAATCACATAAATTTATGATTTGGAATGACTTGGAATTAATAAAATATTCACACCTTTCCAAGAATTTTTTGATTAAAATTAAGTTTTCATCATATTATTTTAAATGGGTTTTCTTATCGACTTTCACAAATCAAATATCAATGAGGAAAACCACATGGACTGTTTAGTAAATTGAAATGCGGGCTAATAAAGAAACACATTTAGAAATGATGATATTGCAGGAAAATCTCACTTACCCTAATTAATTTTTTATATTTGATACTGATATATGGGTTAATTGCACGCAGGTGAAATAAACGGTGTGGGTGGATCGATCAGCACTATAGACTCATATCCCGATTCCTAAAAAAACATTCAAAGTAGATTAACCGGATTATTGCATAATTCAGACTAATTTCAACCTGACTGAAATTGCATATGAATAAGTTATAGACAGTATTTCCCCTGGACATTAGTACACGCCCAACCTGTGCTCCAACCCTTTGACGTAATTCCGAAATTAGAGTTTTTTTGCACTGTTGATGTTTGTTTTGCCAGGAGCAAGTTTTGCTGTAATAATGTAAATTGTCGGACGACGACACGTAGGAAGTTTTTAGTCCCGTTTCGCTGCATATTAAAAAATGCAACTGGGCTGAAGCCGAGCGAGGAAGTTTTATGTTATTAATAAAGTTTATAAAAAGAACAAATTTATATCGTGAACATCGCGGGGCCGCGGACGCAATTTAATAATTCAAAAAATGGTTACACGGGAATTGTTTCTTAAACTATTTAGGGACAGGATTTTTTTAATTCATTTTATTAAAGAATGTTTTCGAAAATTAATAACGCATCTGTCCCATATCTAAATCACCGTCGAGTTTTATTAACGTACATGGAATTTTCTAATATTCCAAAGTTTTAAATGAAAAATTATAATCAAATTTTAGAACTTTGTGGTAACATGTAAATATTAAATACCAAAAGAAAAATTCTTAAACGGATTTCGATAAAAACAACATATTAGACGCAGTAAAGCTTATAAATTATTTAGTGAATATTATTATTAATTATTAGTTAGAAAATTATTGAAATTAGTAAGTTTTAGAAAATCGGTGATTTGTAAGGTACAGAGAAAATGCGACTGACCTAGATACAGGGGAGGATCCAGGATTGTCTTTTGGGGGGGGGGCTTGACCTCGCTGACGGTAGGTAAAGTAAAGACTAGCAAAGAAAACACTAAAAAACAACAATTTAATTTTGCTTAACGCATAATAAGTCTCCTCGGATAACTTTTCGCAAATTCCTCAATGACTTCGTTAGGTTGTAGATTAGCAAAGATATCTCGGTGAATATACATGGAAGCTAAACCGGTTAACCTGTCTTGGGTCATTGTCGTACGGAGGTACGATTTTATTAGTTTAAGCGAAGAGAAGCTGCGCTCCACACTACAAGTGGTTATTGGTAATGTAGCGAGAATTTGTAACAAAATTTTTATATTTGGAAAAAACTCATTTGTCTCTTGATGCGCTTCAGCTGCTGTTTGGGGGAGATGTTGTCTTCCACACCATAGTTCCTTCCAAAGAGTTATTTCTCCCGATAACGAGAGAGGATGAGGTAAATCGTCGCTGTAAATGCGTGCAGCTGCTACTATCGAGGTCAGATTTTCTGTTTTTACGATGGCACTTGGTAGAAGGTGGAACAAATCGAGAATCGAAGAGTGCTCTGCTCTCGAAAAACGACTTGTCAACTGTCCCAACACAAAGTCTATGAAAGGGAGGAATACGTTTAATCTAAAACCATACACGATATGTCATTATACTGGAGCTTAAAAAAACATAGGAAAATATTATGTTGCACCAAACAAAAAGTGTGTGTATGTAGTACACACACAATAATTTAAGAATTAAATTAAATATTTACTAAAATTATTAAATTTCTATATTAAAACTTATTAAGATTTATCTATTAATTATTTTATTAATTTATTGATTGTGCCACCCGTCGAAAGGCAGTTTTCCCTTAAGAAGAACGGGTAAGAAATTCAAGTGTTGCACTTGCACCTATGTATTAATGTTTACCTGTAATATTCCTTAGCATCAGGTGCTTCTATATTTGAGCGATGAGTTGAACGTTTGGCAGTTCTGAGTAACTGGACTGCGATCTCCAAAGGTTCTACAATAATACACGCCTCTTGGAAAATTTCTTCATATTTAGTTTCTCTATACCTTGTTAGTGTTCGGTTACCGTTAGAGATAAGACAAAGTCGAATCGTTGAATAGAAGCCAGAAAACTTGCACTTTTCAATGACGGAGAAGTTTTGTCGATTTCTTCAAGGAACTGTAAGATAGGGCCAAAGAACTCTTTGAATTGAAGGAGCGCATCATGCCTTTCAACCCAGCGTGTATCACCAAGACTTTGCAACTTGACTCTTTTCGTCTGTGGGTATTTTTTAAGGATAGCTTGTTTGAAAAGTTCCAATCTTTTTGCTGACTCTCGTACAAAACTGGTAACATTATTTACTATTGCCATCATATTGCGAACACTTGGCAAGCTGCATGCCTTCACGACAGCTAGGTTTAGTTTATGCGCGACACAGTGCATGTAAGGCGCTAGCGGTTGGAGCTGCTTTATTCGAGATTGTACGCCACTAAACTTTCCAGACATGTTGGCACCCCCATCATAACCTTGACCTCTCAATTCCTCAATTTTTAGACCCACTCGATTTAATTCATGAATGATTTGATCGCTTAACGCAGCACCAGTCAAGTCAGTTGCAGCCAGGAAGCATAGGAACTCTTCGTGTATTGTGCTCTTCTGTATATTGCAATACCTGATACATATACTGAGTTGTTCTGTACCACTAGCATCGGTTGTTTCATCGGCAAGAACAGTATAATATTTTGCTTCTTTGGCTCTGTCGAGAACCTTTTTCATAATGACAGAATGGCAACAATCAATCAGCTGATTCTGGGTTGTTTTGCTCAGATATGTAGCATTTCTTGGTGCTGTCTCTAAATGCTCTTGGAGAGACGAATCGCCTGCATCAATACGAAATTTCAAAAGTGCTCGAAATTTTCCTTGGCCGATTACATCACTATCACTCAATGTATCATCTCGATGCCCTCTTAATGATATATTTTCCTCGACCACATAGTATGATCGTCTTTACTATAGGAATCAGCCGCTCTCTATTTAATTTAATTATTTTTAGTTTCTTAGATTCGATTAAAATATTGACAGCCTTTTCCGGGTTTTCATATGAACTTTTGAAATGTGTACATTTTAATACTGCCATTTTGTGGTAATCGGTAATGGCATGGTTTCTGAAGATTTCTAACGCTTTTTTATATTTGCTTAGTGGACGAGTGACTAAAGATCCTAGAGCCATAGAATGCTTACCCCCACTATCTGGGCCAGAAAATAATACGCAAGGCAAACAATATGCACCATTTTGTTGTTGGCTATAGACTAGCCAAGAGTATTCCTTTAGCCAATCAGATCGGAACTTTCTTTTTTGTCCACCCTCCGTCTGCACAGGATATTCATGATTACAGATATTTAAAGATTCCGTCAAATATTTATACTTGTCCTTATCACTGAGGCTTTGTCCTACAATATGAGAAATATCAAAACTATTTTCAGCGCAAGCATTTGATGTACTGGCAATTGGTACTGACTGTGGTTCTGTAGCTGTAACATTGTAGCAACAGCAATAAAACAACACGAAGTAGAGTCTAGTGTAGTGGTATATGTTATAAAAAGTAGTGGTAAAAATAGTGGCAAATGTTAATAAAACTAATTTTTGGGTAAAAACTAACTACTGCACAAGATTATTAATACATGGCTAATCAATAATCCTTTAATGCGTTAAAATAATACTGATTGATAAAATCAACTTCAAAATCGCGATAATTGGGTATTTGAATAATTTTCAATTTATCATAAATCGAAAGTTTTATAACAAAACTATTTTTTTTTTCGTTGAAATTAAAAAGTTATAACAAATTGAATAGTATATTTTACAGGCGTTTTTTTTTGGTGAGGTGGGAGTTTGCTCACGAGCGCCAGCGAGTTAGCAATCACACCGAACCAAAAAAAAAAACACTTTCATCTCGAGTAGTAAATGCAATTTTTTCTACTAATTTCGGTTGTAGAATCCATAATTCGACTTTAATAAATCCAATTCGAAGCGAACTGCCAGAACTGTCATTACAAATTTAATTGTTGGTTTGGTCGTTTCCATGGTAACATATTGCATTCTCATAGAAGGTGATACTTTTCAAGACAAATGTCCTAATTTTATTTCGGTTTTTTAAATAGTTTCAGGCTCGTTTTACGGTTTTACATAAAATATTTCATTGAAATTGATGTAATTAATAAGAAAGTCTATGCAAATTTGGTTAGTTTAGTGTTTTAATCGAGAAAATCATAAATTTAAAATGCTTATTTTCGTCACTAGATGTGAAAATATTTTCATCTCTAGAATGAAAAAATGTCACTTTCATGTAGGGTAAGCCGTGGAAAAAATGCCATTTTCACATATATCAGTAAAAAAATATATTTTTGAACTCGGTACTGAAAACAGGCCGGTTACAAGTGTGACGTAAAATGTGTAATTTCTACCCGTGCATGACTTTGTTGATACAGTAGTTGTAGTAGACATGTCAAATATATCAAATATTAAAAGTCAAATATTAAAAGTTATCGTGCTTGTTTCGTACCATTGTGTGGGGTACTACAAAAAGAACTACTCAAAAAATGTTTTTACATGTCCCACATTGTTAAACGTCGAAACCAATGGTTTTAAACAGTGCGCCGAAAAAATCTTAAAACGACCATTTTATAATGTTTATGTTTAAATGAAGTTTCTCACTTACGACGTTACAAACAAATTAGGGCGCGTTTGGAGTCACGTGATTATTTTTAAAAATTTATCAATTAAAAATTGTTTATAATTAATTGAAATTATATTTTTTTAACTTTTTCGTATCGCACATCCAAATTATTTATAATAAGGTTTTAAAATACATTAAAAAAATCGATTTTTTTTTTATTCAACAACCCAATTCTCAAATAGTTTTTTTAAAAATTACATATTTAATATTTAATTACATAGACTGTATCAAAAAACGACTATTTTTTTCTGTCTTAGATATATTGCAAATATTGTTGGAAATGACAAAATAGAGATACTGTAAAAGTCACAGATCTTAATATCTATAAGAAATGCTACGGTATTATAAATAAAGTTTTCTCCAAGTTAATGAAATGGGAAATTTGGGATGAAGCACCTCTTAATATTAATATTAAGAGCTGTTACTTTCACAGTATCTCTGTTCCGTCATTTGTAACAATATTTTCAATATATCTACGGCAGAAAAAATAGTCGATTTTTGCACGTATTAAGGACGCATCGGTGGCGGCATTTCACAAAGACAAGCGGCATAGTGCCTTTAGGTGCATTTATCTAGATAACAAAATAATCATATGGAAAGATGTACCTGATGGACTTTGAGTCGACAATGATAAGTCGCTGGCATTGTTTCCAGATGTCCCAGATGATATTGGTTCATTCGATTGATTGTTTTTTTCGATCGATTCACACTCTTCTTTATTTCTTTTCACCATAAAATACGAACGAAGATCTCTTTGTTTTCGTTTAGACGACATTACTTTGAATTCAAAATTTTATAAAAACAATAACACACCTCGACAAAAATTGAACGCCTTTTAACGTCTATTACCCTGCTGAGAGAGTCGTGGATAGCCAAGTAACTACGAAAATGAGAGGGTGGTGGCCTAGTAGTCAAGTTATCGGACTACTCTGGGACATAAGACCCAGGTTCGAATCCGGGTATTGTAATAAGCCACCGTCCTCTTATGTATGACTCTGGCAAAGACATCACAGCAAATTGCCGAGGATACCTCCCTCAAATGTGGCTCGGCGCCCACGTTAAAAGACGTAAGGGCCCCCTATGCGTGTGTTTAACACCTAGATACCAAACACAATTATACGTAAAGGGAGGTGACCTACGTCCCAGTTAAGCTGGTGCACCAAAAAGAAGAAGAAGAACTATGAAAATATATTTTCCGATGAGTTCACTTTGATTTGCCACGAAAGAACTCAGATGCTTTGGGGGGGGCTGGAGCCCCTTAGCCCCCCGCCCCCCCTGGATCCGCCACTGCCTAGATAGGTACAGTGTTAACAATCTACAGACACGGCTACTAGTTCAAAGTAAATTTTAGATGAAATTGCAGAAATGACTAGGCTATTTTACGCTTCCAAGACCCGATAGATAAGACTAATCAGACCAAAATACAAACAGAACTAACCAACAGACTGGATTCTAAACTGGTCCAAGTTTAGAAAGGGGTTAGGGGTTAGAAGTTAAGGGGAGCATTGCAGAGAAGCATTAACCAAGTGCATTTACTGTTGAAATTCAAGTTCCTTTATCTCTGAAACATCTCAACACCTTTATCTCATACAATAGATATCAGAATGATTTTTGTTGTGTCTTAAAAATATTTTGCAAAGAATCTTATTATTCAAAATGTTATTCAAAATTATGTAAATGTATGATTTAAAACAGCTTATGTTCATGTGTTACACACATAATGATGACATTATGTTTGTAACACATGGACATAAGCTGTTTTAAATCATACATTTACATAATTTTGAATAACATTTTGAATAATAAGATTTTTTGCAAAATATTTTTTAACAAAAAATTCATTATATGTATAATTTTTTTTTGCAGTTTGATTTTTGAAATTCACTCATTTCTGTGTCTTGCCAATCAAGCCCGGACTTTTAGAGCCATCCACTCTCAAGAAATAGGAAAACAACTAATGTAAATTTTGAATCATATGTAAATATTTTCAATTTTAAAAATTTAGTTAGTCAATGAGTCCCAAAGAAGTTCACCGCTCTCGGCAACTTTATCAATTATATCGTCGCTATCTAAATTAATCAATAGATCTTTTTCTACCGCCATTATCATGAAAGAATTTAAATTATCAGAGGAAAAGGTACTCTTCATTTTTGATAAATTTTAATGTGAAAAAGGATCTTTCTTTTATAAGCAACTTGACTCAATGAAAACGTTAGCAGAAATTTGAACCAATTCAAATAAATTGTAGACAAAGTTTTCAAATCGTAGATTGTGGTCAATCGATTGTATCTATGCAAAATTTTAATTGCATGTACGGCGTGCCATTCATGGTACAAATCCTTCTTCTTCTTGGTTTTCTATTTGTAAAAGCATTTCATCGTTACCTTCACTTCTATTCGTTTTCATCATTACTTTATAATCTTCTAATTCAGTGGTCTTAAGTTTATCTCAATACAAGTTTATTATTACCTATGTCAGGGAAACGTTTTGGATCTAGACACGAGAAATCAGCGTGCAGTTGTCCATTTGTGAGAAAACGGAGATCCATGTTTTACGTGTCGAAACTAATGTTATAAACATTGACTTTGTATGCATGTACATCATGCAGTACATCAGTGATAACTTCATTCTTTGCCATCTCACCTGGCATCAATTACCTTTTTCAAAGTCTTTTTTCGGGAAATTTTGATTGGACATCTACATCAAAGTCTTCAAATTTGTTAAGCTCTTCATTGGCCCAAGAAACAAAATCATCTGTAGCTTTTTGTACTGGATCAAAATTTCTAACTATTTTTTTCAGTTCTCAACAAGATTCTGATACCCGATGACAATCTATACCCGGAGGTTTGCAGGTACTTTGACAGTGATGTAGTAACTTCAAATATTCTCAAAAAGGTTTTGGCTGTGATCACTGTTTCGTATTTGCACAACGATTCCAAATATGTTTTCGCTTTTACTCGGACATATATTTTAAATTTTGCTGTATTTTGGCCAAAGTTATTATCAACGTTACATATGAAGCCGAATCGAAGTTTGAGAACGAACTAGAAATTTTCTTCAAAGATGTTTCTTTAGACCACCAACGTGTTTTTTCCAAAAGATGAGTGCCTTTGAGTATTACCGTCTTCTTTAGTTTGTTACCATATATCCATACGTTGGTAAGATTCACTACCATATACAGCCACATCATTCAGTAAGCTTAATAATGAAGCAGTTGGAAAATAGTTTTAGTAGAATCTCCTAACACCAAATTCAATACATGGGCATAGCACCACACATGAATTTGCCCCGGAGATTCTCTAGAAAGCCATGAAGAAAGTCCAGTATACTGGGTTTGCATATTGGCAGCCCCATCAGTCGAATTACCGATACACCTTTTTATGTCTATATTCGAAGACTTTAAAACTGAATCAAGTAAGGAAAATATATCCTTCCCGGTTGAAGACTCACATTGTAGAACAGCGAGAAGTCTTTCATTCACGCGATTCTCTGACACATATCGTACGATAATTGAGCATTGATCTTTGCATAAAATATCCTGTGTTGTATTGATTTGTAAAGAAAACATGCCAGCTGCTTTTACTTCCATAATAATATTCCTAGTTATGAGTTGATCGATCGCTTGGATAATCTTATTAATGGTTGATATAGACAGAAATATTAACAAAGATCCTCTGGCTTTACTGCTTTTTCGTGAGATATGAAGCTTTTTACTGTTTTCAATACAATCTTTCAAATGATCTTTAATTAATGCCGTATTTGCTAAAAAGAACAACAATTTCCAAAAAAAAAATCGAATCTTTTCCATATTTGTGGTTGGTGTAAAGACATTTGATGAAGGAAAAGTAAATTATCGATATATGCGTTGTTGGATCTTAAAAAGTAAGGTTCCGTAAAAGCACGGTGAGTTTCAGTTTTTTCGTGCACCTCGACTCTGATGTGAATATGTCTCCTATTTTTCATTCCCCGTAAAAAAGGATTTGAGTTGGTATCAGAAGTTGCAGAAAATGCCAACCACACGGAACAAAACAGAGCATTTTGTTCCTCCCTATAAGTCAACCACTTGCGATTGGACTAGCCTTTACGATATATAGATTTTTGTAACACAGGATCACTAATATTTTGCTTTGGATGATACTTAAACGAATTGACATTTTTGAGGATGTATAAAATAGTTAGGTGAAGGTTCTAAATGGCTATCATTTTGTTTAGTTTGTAGTTTGTTTGCAGCAGCATCAGGGGTAGTGACATGGGGATGAGCATGGTGTATCTTGCCTTGCTCTTGTTCAATTTCAATAAAATCATATTGAGAATGAGATGAGCTGTTAATGTTCAAATCAAATCAAAATCAAATCAAAAGATATTTATTACAGTATAGATGTACAGAAAACATATGTGTAAAAGTCAAATGGAAAGAAAATCAAAAACAAAATAGTATATATAAATAATAAAGAATAATAATAAGAAGTAATTACAGTAATTGAACTGGTTATATTTCAACAAAAATGATAAAAATAATCCTAACATAAGTTGAAGAATTCCTGTAGGCTATAGATTGATTCCCTCAACAAAAATAGTTTCAGTTTTTTTCTAAAAACAGTATGGGATTTTTCTTCTGTCATGCTCACTGGTAGCTTATTGTAAATGAAGACTCCGTAGACGGTTGGAGATTTGCTACTGATTGTAAGATTGCTTTTAGGTGCATACAACTTTCTATGTCCTCTTGTGTAATGGTTATGTTTGTCCATATTTCTTTGTAAGTTTGCTTTGTTTTTGTGGATTAGGCAGGCCACTTCCAGAATATAAAGACTGACGACTGTTAGGATCCCCAGTTGTCTAAAGTGAGTTCTACATGAAACTGTTCTAGGAATACCCATTATTGCACGGATCACATTTTTTTTGAGCAATTAAGAGAATTTCAGTTTTGGGAGAGGCTCCCCATACTGAAATACCGTAAGATAGTATTGACTGAACTTCAGAGAAGTAATAGATAAGGATGTCAGATCTATTCAATAGCCGACATAATCTTCTGATTGAGTGAGCCTTATTATGCACTCTTTTACATAAGTTCTCAATCTGCAAATTCCATGTTAAGGATTCCTCGATTTGCAGTCCTAGGAACTTTGTAGCCGGTGCTCTATTTAATTGAAGGTTATTAGTTTCTATGGAAAAGTTATCTGCTCGGGAGCTTCTTTGAGTTTGAAAAATTACATATTCTGTTTTGCTACCATTAAGGAACAGATTGTTACTGGAGAACCAGTTTACGATTTTGCTTAAGAGTTTGTTGGCTTCTATTTGAGTCAGATTTCTTGAAATCTCCGATACGAGAAAGCTAGAATCATCTGCATATATTGTACAGTGATTACTATTTATAAAACGTGTTAGGTCTGCTAGATAGAGAAGGAAGAGTGTAGGGGAAAGGACACTTCCTTGCGGAACACCAATATTTATACTTGCCGGTGCAGATTTAAATGTTTTATTCATAACAGTGATTTCCACGCATTGCCTTCTCTCTTGAAGAAATGATTTTATCAAATTATGCGATTTACCACGTATGCCCATTGTATATATTTTATTTAATAAGTGTTGGTGAGACACGCAGTCGAAAGCCTTAGAAAGGTCACAAAAAATCCCGACTGGATGTTTTCCTTCATCAACTTCTTGTAGAACCTTGGAATAGAATTCTATGATCGCCGTAGTTGTAGATTTTCCCCTACGGAAGCCGTGCTGTTCCTTGGGGATCAGATGATGTTTCTCTATAAAAGGAGTAAGCCTATGAAGCATACAGTATTCCATCACTTTAGACATTACAGATAATATCGCAATTGGTCGGTAGTTATTTAGAATTGTTTTTTCCCCTTTCTTGTAGATCGGCACGATTTTGGCGGTTTTTAGCATTTCTGGAAACTCTTCCGTATCGAACGAATAGTTAACTATATGTGTAATAGGACGAGCTAACAGATCTACGTATTGCTTAAAAACATTGCATGGGAGTAAATCTAGGCCACATGTTGATGTTTTTTAATTTTCCTTTTATAAGCCAGGTGATTTCATTCTCTGAAAAATCCTCCAGATACATGGTTTCGGTATTGAAAGACATATGATGGTTTGATATGCTTGATGGAGTAATGTTTTGGGTTATTAACTCCGGAGCTTGTAAGAAGAATTCATTGAAAAGAGTTGATATTCTCTCCGGGTCGTCGATGCTGGAGCCATTGTGGTTTAGATGGATCTCTTCTTTTCTCGTAGACTTATTTGTCTGCTGGTTGATAATCTTCCAGACTGTTTTCTGTTTGCACTCCGAGGTCTTTAGTAATTTGCTAAAGAATTGTTTTTTAAGCTGAGTTAAATAGACGCCGTAGCATTTTTTTTTATATAAGTATATTACTCGTAAGAAAGGGTACTTCTTCTGGAGTTCAAACAGGTCTTTTAGATCCCTACTTGCCCTTTTAGCATCATTAGTTATCCAAGTCTTTTCTCTTCGGTGAACTTTCAATATAGGGAAGCATGTGTTAAAGTGATAGTGCAGCGTGTTAAGCAAATATGTGCATTTGTCGTTTATATTAGCTGCCTCATATATCTTTGTCCATGATTCCTCTTCTAGACTTTGAGCAAATTGTTCTTTATGCATTTGGCTAAATTTTCGTTTAAAGTAGTAAGTATCTGCTTTAACAAGGATTCTATGATCAGTTATAGCCGAGTCGGAAACGGACGTCGAAGTTTGACTGAAATTTACAAAAATATTGTCAATGCAGCTTTGTGAAGTGGGTGTTATTCTGGTGTATTCTCTAACTTTCTCCTCCAAACCATACGATAACATTTATTAAATTAACTTTTTCTTTTGAATTTCCAGTTAAGTTAATGTTGAAGTCTCCAGTAACAACCACTTTTTTTGATTTATTAAAATACTGGTGAAGTACGCAATCGAGCGTAAGCATAAAGGTTGCTATACATCCATTTGGTGGCCTATATAAATTAATTATTATGGTCGATTCTCGTTTGGATTTCCAAACGATTCCACAGATTTCTATGTGTTTCTCGATTGATTGAATTGGTATTTCTTCTACGGTGATCGTACCTTCATCCAAAGTATTTCTACTCTAGATTGCGACACCACCTCCGGTAGATATGGATCTGCAAAAGGAACTAATCAGCGTGAAGCTACAGTGCAGATATAGACGTTTCAGATTTTCGTGACTGACCCAAGTTTCTGTTAGGCAGATAAAAAACGGATTTATTTCATCAATTAAAATTTCCAAATGTGGGATTTTGTTGTTAATAGATTGAATATTCATGTACATGACAGTATTTGTAGTTATTTTATTTACAGGAAAATTAATTATTTTGTTAATTTGTTCTTCTCCAGGTTCAGAAAAAAACGGTTAATGTGCGTATAACGGGGCCATAATTCTGGTTTTTTGATATCCTCAAGATTTTCTATAGGGATAGTGAAACTTTAAAGGAAGAATATTCCTCGGGGCGGTTTGAGGTCATCTTTTTACATATAATAAGGTTTTTGCTTCTCAAGTACGCTGTGATGTCATTTTCGCTCAGTTGTGGTTCAAGTCTGGAAATGTGTAAATGCGCAAATTTCGTAACCGCTTTTATATTTGCCGACTCCGTGTTTGTTCCAATAATTATATTTGAACGACGCTTCTTTTTTGTAGTTTTTTTCTGGACTTCCCATCTTTCCTTGTCCGTATCATTTTCTTTATCAACTTTATTCTCGGTGCCTGCAATCGGTACCTGTTTTTTAGTTGCTATCTCTATAGTGTCGGAGCGATGTGGATTTGTGACGATGACATTGGTGTTATTGTTATCGCTAGAGTTTTCGCCTGTCGTGTGCTTCTTCTCTTGAATAGCCGTGGGATGTTGAGCCAGCTGCGATTGTATTTTAGTTAATTTTTCCTTTAGATCCTTGTTATCCATTATAAGAGCCTTGATTTGATCAGTTAATTCAGTAATGTAATCTTGCAGAGGAATTACTTTTTCATTTAACGATGCACTTAAAATGTCCGGAAAATCAGCGCTTCTTAAGAATGCGATTATTACATCACTGTGATTGTCTGTAGCTGTGGTAGATCTTAGATGTCTAGACATTTTGGTTATTTAAATATTCCGGCTTTACCAAAAATTAATAAAGAATGATAAAATACAAGTTTTCGGTTTATAGAACTGAGAGCACACAACCACTCGCGTTGAGAGTTCAGACTCGACTCCTCGACTCGATGTTAATCAACTTCAGTTAGTAGCCCCTCCGCTGCTACCGCCAACACTGCATCAGTTGTAGAAGTTGAACATTTAAAAATGTTTGTCAACTTGTCACAATTTTCGTCAGTGGTTTCCAAAAGTTTTGCTTCTTTAATCTGGTTTTCTCTGCTCCCCCTTTCTGTTTTTGTCCTTTGCTCAAGTCACCAGACGCAAGTCCCTTGGATAAAAAAAATTTACAACATATATTATGGCATTAGAAACTTACTTGAAGTAGACGCGTCTGAATTACACTCTCAAGTTAGGTACCTAAAATATAACCTAAATATGTACTGATTTACCTTGTTGTTACGCGCACACAAAACAAAAGAATGTTCCGTTTAAAGTAAAATAGAAGGTTTTTTTTTCTGTTATAATTTACAGCAAAAAAACATCTAAAATAGAAGCAGCCCAGCCACGACTTTGATAATAGCGGTTCGATTTAACGGTAGAGGACGCTATTCTAATCAATGTATTACGATGTTATTTTTTAAATAGTAAAAAAAACGGCCAATCCGGGACTGTTGCCAACAGAACTGCGTAAAAATCATCCCGACATTTTTCGTAGTTTTATTTAAAAATGTAAATTTTCGGAAGAGCCAAGAAACTGAAAATTTTTTTTTCTTCACAATATAACCAGCTATAACTTAACCGTCTTTCCGTACTTTTATTTTTAATTAAAACTATTCAAAAATAAAAAAAGCTTTCAAATAAAAAAAAGGGTTTTTCCTATGGAGCAGAATAGATCAATATAACAGGGTTTTTTTTTCATTTGAATTGCATCTAGTTATCAAAAAATACAAGGTTTTTTAAAATACAGTCATTTTATTCAGAATTTAGTGTGATATAATAATACCTAAATAAAAAAATGTAGTTTATGATACAAGTGCGTGAAGAAATGCTTACGTGCATGAGCTTCGAAGTTTTAAACTTTAATCGCAATGAGTGCACAAATGCCTTTCACATACGTGTATCATACATTATTTTATCTACGAAGCATGTAAAAAATACTATTGAATATACAAAAAAATAATTGTTTCTTGCCGCTAATAATATTGGAAAATTGTAATTTTGACAGACGTTAGACTTAAAATCACTTACACGATGAGGTTGGAACTTTCAGCTGCTTCGTGGCAAAAATTTCAAATTAGTAAAAACGCTCACTGACATGAACACTATTTGGTCATTGTCAATGTAATCTAGGTTAACCTACATTAAATCTAGCGTAGGCTTTGCTTTTAGGTCATTTTCGGGTGGCATTTGTTGTGTTTTCAAGGGTATGCGGATTTTTAACTATATAGAAATGTATATATATATATATATATATATATATATATATATATATATATATAAATCAGAAAATTGGGATGTAATCCGAGACAAGATCCAAGGTACTGCTGGAAGAACGAATGCTCAATGACAAAGCGAATAAGACAAAATTGGTGGAATGCAGAATGTGACGAGGCACTAAGACGCCGGAAAGAGGCATGGAAAAAATGGAGCTCAACGAAACAAGATGATGAACAAGATTAGTCTTGCGAAAACAGACGAAACATACATCCCGGACTTTCAGAAGGACTTCAGAAGGAGAAACAATATGAACAAGATCAACTAAAGAAAATTAAAGTAAAGAGATTTCGAAATGAACAATACACGGAACTTTTATCGGACGTTCCAATCGCGCTTAAGGGGTTATCAGGCACCAGGAAGGGACGATAGGAATGACCGATAAGCAAAATTGTGACATCCTTGCCGGATATTTCGACTCATTGCTTAACTGTGATGGCCCGCAAGAAAACCTGAAAATGGAACCACCAGAATGGTACCATCTCCCAATTCATTGCCTTCTGACGAAGACGAAATTTTCCAGATTATTCAAGGACTTAAGGCAAACAAAGCTGCTGGTGCAGATGGTATCGTCGCTGAAGTCCTACAACTCGGATCTGCGGGAGTCGTAAAATCTTTCACTCAGTTACTTGAAAATATATGGATAACTGAGAGGATCCCTGACTGGCAAATGGCTTTGATCCATCCCCTTCATATAAAAAGTGAAGATGGACGTTAATAATTATAGAGGCATCTCTCTTGTTTCAGTTCCTTACAAGATTTTATCGAAAGCGTTACTAAAAAGAATAGAAGAGTTACTGGACTCTGAATTGGGTGAATATCAAGCAGGTTTTCGGAAAGGAAGATCTTGCGCGGATCAAATCTTCAACCTGCGGAATATCATAAATTACAGGATTTTGGGACAGAATAAATATGTCGCCGTCTTTGTGGACTTCCGGAAGGCCTATGACTCCATTGATCGAAAAACCTTATTGGCAATTCTCAAAGAATTTGGAGTGGACAACAAGACGAGGAATCTAATTCAACAGACGATCAGCAATACTTTCTTCAAAATAAAGTTCACGGGGGGAGTTGTCAGAGCCTTTCGAAATCAAAACTGGCGTACGACAAGGCGACGGGCTTTCGCCAATATTATTCAACTGCAACTGCATCTTAAAAGTTATTGTAGAATGGACAAAGGGAATTTCGGATAAAGAGGCTTTCAGGTTAGGGAGAGGTACAGAAAGTATAAGAACGGATTGTTTGGTATTCGCCGACGATGTTGTTATAGTCACTACCGGTGTTGAAACAGCGATAGAAAGAACGGAAGAACTCCAGATGATAGCGAAGAAGACTGGGCTTCAAATTTCTTTTGAGAAGACTGTCTTCATGACCAACATCAAAGACGCTCCTCTTCACTTGGAGTTGAGAGAAGCCAAGATAAAGCGAGTTAAGTGATTTAAGTATTTGGGAGAAAAATTACAGGACAATGGGTCGAATAAGGATAGCATCAAAGAGCGGACGAGAAGAATGGAAATGGCTTATCAACCTACGAAGGATGTATATAACAAAAAGGGTCTATCCTTTGGGGTTAAATTCCGACACATAGATACTGTTGTCAGACCTAAATGTCTATATGCAGCAGAAACACTAGACATGATTGGTAAGGGTGGCCTCGAAGACATCCGAAGGAAAGAAAGGAAAATGCTCCGCAAAATCCTAGGCCCAAATATCAAGGATGGAGAGAGGAGACTAAAACCTAACAAAGAATTATACCTGAAGACAGAAGGAATTGTAGTCCAAATGAGAAAAAGGAGATTGCAGTTTTATAGGCACTTAGTGAGGATGAACAGTACCAGACTAACGAAGAGGATTTTTGAGTTCTTCAGGAAGAGGAAGACGGATCCGAATAGTTGCACAGTCCGCCGGGACAGTTACGCAGGACGCGCGTAGCGGGGAGTGCGTAACTCCGCGAGTACGTAATTGCCTTACAACTCGAGTACTCGAATACTTTATCAACGACCCCACTAATTTGTTTCTGTTTAATAAGAAAAATATGATTGATGTAAATTTGATTACATTTTTCAATTTGATCCAGTTGAAAAGAAATATCTGGATTCATAATGGTTTTTATTTACATACCTTTTTATTTAGTACTTATTTTTATTTGTAGTTTTCGTTAGATTTAAACGTGAAAAACAAAATGAATGACAGCTTCTAAGTGAATGATGTTACGTTTAATGATTGTTTGAAAATCACGGAGTAGGTTAGATTATTTTAACAAAATAACCTAACCTACTCTATTTAAAAATAATATCTACGTGCAACTCTCAACGAATCGTAAATCAAACGCTCATCTGCCTTATCAATTATTACATAACATTAATCGCGGACTGTTACATACGTGTGTCTTATGATGTATTTACATAGTCCACGAACTGTATGATAATGGGCATTTACATACATACAGGGCATAGTGGTCGTAGATAAAAGTAAATAATGTATTTCTTAAAATATTAGGCTTTAATAGGATATAAAAGGCATGAATAATTGGCTTGATTAATAGGACTAATTTCCTCCACCTTTATTAAAATGTAAAAATCTAAATTAATTTTCTGTATTAAAAAAAAGCAAAGAAGAGGCTCTAAAATGTTTACCAACGTTTATAATTGTGTTGGTGAAATTTTTTGTCAGTATTTGTTTTCAATTAAATCTTTTTGGAATGTAGCAAAAAAAAACAGCATGTAATTAAAAAATTACGTGCTGTACTCGATGCGATATTAAATTTTTAAACTGTTTTCATCGAAAAATGTTAATTTTGTTCTCAAATAATTAAGTTATATTCGTTTTCCAATTTATTTACATTATAAATTTAGTCAGCTTATGTGTCATGTTTCGACCTACCAGGTTTTGTATGTCTTAATTATTGAGTTGGGCAAGGCTTAACTTCTCTGTCTACATTTGTACGATTAATATAATCTGTGTGGATTCTAGACTTTCCTTTACAAATTTTCTCTTATTTACTTTATATGGCTATAGTATGAGTGTATTATATTTTTAGAGTTCTGTTGTTATCAACAACGAATCCTTAGTTTCCAAATATAGTTTCGATATGTCCGTCCGTCCATAGTTTAGCTGAGACTATTAGGAATATGAAGCTGTAATTCGGCATGGATATACAGATTAGTCACGCCGACAATGTGGTAAAATAAAATCTTGAAAAAAAATGTAGGGTACCTCCTCTTAACGAAACGTTTTTCTCGTCTACCCCATGGTATGGGGTGTCGTTGCAAAGTTGTTTCAAAAATATTACAGGTTTGTGAAAACAATATTTCGAAGAAGAGATCCGTTTGTGAAATATTAAGCTTTAAAGTGATAATTTTTGTTAGAGACAAGTGCCCCCAACCCCACTGCCAGCTAAATGACTGTTTCTGGATATGTGAAAAACTTCACAATAGTAGAATATATATATATATATATATATATATATATATATATATATATATATATATATATATATAACGAAGTTAAAGAAGGCTAACGATTCCATAGAAGGTGAACAAGAAGACCAGAAATCTAATACAGGAAACATTAACAAATACCATATCAAAATTGAAGTTCATGGGAGAGGTCTCGGAATGAGGTCCATTTGAAATCAAAACAGGAGTGTGACAGGGAGATGGCCTTTCACCCATTTTATTTAATTCAGTTTTAGAAAAAATAATCAGGATATGTGAAAAATGAGTCAGTGGGGTAAAGATGGGGAGACACAAAGATAGAACCGTCAACATAAAATGTTTGGCATTCGCGGATGATATAGCCATCATAACAAATAGTAGAAAAGAAGCCAAAGAAGCTCTAGAGACACTACACGAAATCTCATCTAAAGCAGGGCTACAAATCTTCTACGAAAAAACACAGTACATGGACACAAAATCCACATACAAATACCCACTGATAACTAAGTATGGAAAGACAACACAAGTAGAAAATTTCAAATACCTGGGAGAGATTATACAGTAAACAGGACTGAACTCAAAATCCAATGAAGAAAGGACTACAAAACTACATCAAGCATACTGACTTACATGGAACCACTACAACAAAAGGAGTATCTTTATCAATGCCAAATTAAGACACTATAATACAGTAGTTCTACCAGAGGCCTTGTATGCCTCAGAAACAACGGTAAGCAAGGAACGAACGAAAATCAAGGAGATAGAAAAACAAGAGAGGAAAATAGATAGGGGTTCTGGATAAAGAGACCAACCAAAGAACTGTACGAACAGACAGATACGATTACAAACAAAGATAGAATTTGTGAAACCATCCTACGTTATAGATAATGATACAAACTTAAAACAAACGGAACACAGCCTGTATATATAAATATATTCAGCCTTTCCGGAGCTCTATAACAATTATTGAGACTTTTTAGGACTACCAAAACAAATCTCACATGAAATTTGTAAGTTATTTTACAGCTTTTAGTCCACCTTCGTGGCACTCAATAAATACCGTTAAAATAAGACATGATCTTAAATGATCAAACAATGTTATTTTTACGTCATTTTAACTTCATTTTAAGTCTTGGTCCATCATATGTCCTCTGAGATTTTCGAAGCATTTGTTTTTTACGCAGTGCTTTAGTACTTCTGTACAAATTCTTCGGAGGGTTTTCTCACTCACATTCGATAATGCTTTTTGGGGTGTTACCAAGCACTCTCGTCGGTAATTTTTTTCTACCAAGTTACAAACAATGGAGACATCTTTAGACGGTGTTGTCAACCACCCATAACTTTTTCTCTCAATGAACGAGCCTGGTTGAGGTGAATCAATAAACAGAGAGCTTCTGCAGAACCCGCATGCAATTTTTTTGGAAATCTGTTTTACGACGAAACCAGCAATATAAATGACAATCTTATCAGATATTTCGGATATATCGATCTGTGAGGGAGAATTTGCATAGCAATGCTCTTCATCTTATGTAGAAAAAAGCACGTTCTAGACGTCATCAACTGCCCTGACCTTAGGCGTTGACAAATTTATCACATTTATGTAATGGTCCTCAGTCTCGGTCATCTTGAAATTAAGTGTCAACAAACTGAGTCCATGCAATGACACAAAATTTCCATTGCTATTTTCCAAATCCTTAATATTTTTTTGAATCAGTATTTTTTTCATGGAATTTCCAAATTGCCGTGCGGTAGGATTGTTATTCCACCCACCCATGGATCTAACAACACCGAAAAGCATCTCCAGGTGGTCTTGACTAAATTTATAGCCAGCTACGTACTTCGAGCACTGTTTCTTAAAATATATTTATTAAACTTAAAATATTTACTTGTAGACCAATGAAGAACCCAACACGGCGTCTTCCTTGAATTAATTGTTATCCATTTAGCTCCTTTAGCTCTCCAATGAAGTGATATAGTTCAAGTAAATAATTTTCAATTTTTGAAAAATTATTGGAAGTCAAGGCCTGCTTTAGACCAGGAACGTTGTTCACCTTTCTAGAATTTAACACATCAAATATGTCGTTCATTTTTTTTATAAGCATGGTTGTCGCCTGACTGCCGTCGAATCCCTCACAGCCTTTATTTGTCGCGAACTCAATTGCAACCGCAACCGACTCGCTCAAGGTTTGAGTGGCTAATTTCACTTTCATTTTTTGGGTGACATAATTCACATGTGAATTGGTTAGTTTGTTAGCCAACCTCAACCCCTCCTTCTGCTGGAGTTTGTGTGGCTTCTCTACGTAGCACCACTTTATTGCATCCGCTTTGTGCAAAAGCACTTTTCTTTCGCCAAACGTGTTGCGCACCAAGTTTATCATGTGACACGGGCCCAAAAATATGTGAACGTTTTCTTTCATCACTGGGTGCTTGAATGAGCTTTTGAGACTATTAAACCTGAAACTACATCCAAGTTTTTCTGCTATAGCTAAATTGCTGGCTGCACCATCAAATGTAAGCGAGATCACGATGGCACCTGAATCATGCAGTAGTCTGATGCAGTGAATTGCAAGATTTGCGAGCTGTTTACCATTACAGCCCCGGGTAAAAAAGTAACCCACCGGTAGCTTCCATGAACCATTTAACCGCTACAACTAAAAACACTAGGGCTTCTTTATCAGCAGGTGCCATCTGGTCCTCTAAATTAACGCCATAGTCGACATAACCATGCTGTTTTTTGCCATCCCACTCAATCTGTTGACGAATGGCCATTGAGTCTTGCATAAGAGCGACAAGTAATTTGCCTCCTTCTTTTAATCCCTGTTGGGAATGAAGTTTTATCGATTGAAACGCTTCTGAAGAGAAGCCTGGGGCAGCCTCAACTGCGGAGTACCACTTTGATATAGTTTTTGGATGAGGGAGGCAGGTATCAAAATGTTGTCGGACGTGAATGTAAGCTCGTGGAGATAAATAATTTAGAGTTAAAGCAAATGTTTTGAGCTTGTCATCATACTTTTTAATTATTCGAGTTTTGCTTTGTTTCTTTTCTACCTGCCTTTTGAGAAGAAAAAGAGGTGTTGATGAAATTCCTTTTAATAGAGAGAAATTTTCTACATCCATAAAACACGCTCTTTAATAACGTTTTTCATATTGGTCAATTTTTTTTTCAACCTCAAACGGTTTCGCTGAAGGGCTCGAATATTTTTTTTTGGATTTCTACAATGCGCGTCAGTTTGTTAACTGCTGCTTCCTGCACCACCTGAATCTGCTCAGTAGGCTCCTCTTCACCAACAGTTGGAGAATTATGGAATTATATTAAAAGAAAGTATTATGGTTATCGCTATGAAAAAAAAAAGTTATTTATGGCATTGAAACACACCCGGGCGGTTTTTTTGTAGATAGGAAAAGCTGTAAATACAGAAGGTGTGGCATTTTCCCTCAGCCTAACGCATGATAATGATGTCCTGTCCATATATATTTCTTCAAAATGAGAGGACCACAGTCTACTTTTTTCTGAAGGAGTCCAGTTTTCTCGTCTAATTGCCTTTATCCAGAGCTCCCTCCGTAGCATATCTTTCGGAAACCTAGAGCACATAACAAAACACAATTTGTTAGAAAACTGTTTTTAAATTATTTTTCCACATTTACAACGTTTTGCCTTTATAAACATTTTTGGATTAACTACGTAGGTAATTGTAGTTATTTGTATTATATATCACAATCAAGCAAAATTAAAAGAAAATTCAGCAGGCCAAAATAATTTTCATAAAAAAAAACTTGAAGTCAAGAAAACACAGCTGCACCTATTTTGTTTTCTACGAAAATATGAAATAATGAAAATCTACGATTATACATAAATGTCAAAACACCGAAATGTTTGCACTTTTTTAGCATAAATTACAACAACATAAACAAACATCACCTGTTTCCTAGATTTTAATTAAGATTAATGCTTCCCTAACATCTCCCTTTGTTACTTTCTATGCCGTCTGTTTATTTTTTTCCAATTATTGTTTCTAAGCATCTAGGACACAACTTGAGACAAAGTATACCTACCTATACCTAATACATACTAACATATAAACTAGCCTATAATATGTATGTGTATGTATGTAAACTAATATTTAATAAACGGTTAAATATATAATATATTCACCTACATAGTATCATCATTATTAATATTTACTTAACTTCTTTTATATAAATAACATTTCTACCTATTATTTTTCACAAAGTATCTATAATTTAGTAAATATAAACTACGTATATGTAGGAATGTATGCTTGTTCCAAAAACTAACTTGTAGGTACCTAAAATATTTTTATAGGATAAAGTAGTAGTGGTAATGAAGAAAATTAGTAATAAAAGATAGGTACTTACTTGTGAAATGTAATACCAGGAGTTTTACCGGTATCTCTATTTTTGCAGCCAAACACAGTAAACCATGGTTCACTTTTTTATAATATAACTATAAACAAACTAAAGTAAAATAAACTATAAATTCAAAATTATTAAAGCACAATAATAAGAATTACTAATAAGAACACCATATAACATACGTAGACACAACCCTGTCACAACCAGCTTGTAAACAAAGCAAGGGGGCACCAATATGGCTGCCGGCCAGTGGAAAGGGAGACATCTTAAAACTTCTCAATGCTCCCTCCTTTACTTTACTTCCTTCCCCCCAGAAAATATCTAACCCCTAATCACCATGTCTCAGGTGAGTGTTTTACAAAATGTTATTAATAAAAGCAAAGCTACACTGATGGGAGATAAATCTTGAAACGTATCTGCAGATGGCTACTTACTTAAGTTATTGGAAAGACCTGATCTTAAAAATTATGTTATTTTTATGGTTTTTGTTGAGTGCCACCAAGGTGGCCTGAAAGCTAATAAATAACTGACAAATTTCATATGAAATTTGTTTCGGTAGTCCTAAAAAGACTCAATAATTGCTATAGAGCTCCGGAAAGGTTGAATATATTAATATATTCAGGCTGTGTTCCGATTGTTTTAAGTTTGTAGCATAGTTTTGTTTAAAATGAAACAGATTTTATTTATTTATAACCTTATTGACTAATTTCTATCAAATATTTTGCTTTCAACACATCAATAAAAGCCTGAGTTAGAAAACAAATCAGATTTTTGAAATAAAACCTTGTACTAAATATGTTGCTTCATATTTCTATAAATATTATAAAAAATAATAAATATTTCTATAAAACAAATTATTTCTATAAATTATTTATTATTTCTATAAATTATTAAAAATATTTCTATAAATTAATAACACATCTTTAATGTTAAAACATTACTTAACATAATTAAACCTCAACAAGCGTTAGCAAGTAACATATACAAATCTGAAGCGACAGAACTTCTCGACAAAAAGAAAAAATATCTAAATAGATAAAAATCATAATACTTAAATTTGACATAGTTAGCACACACATTAAAGTAAATAGTTTTATTTTGCATGTAATTATGTGTCGTTTGATTGAGACAAATTATGGGATAATCATTTAAATTTTATTGTTCAACAAGATATAACAAGTGATATTACAGAAAACTAAGTGGGTATTAATAGATGATAATGCCAAGATTTGCATATTTCATACATTCAATGGTAACTGCTTTCAAACTTTTCAGTGCGAATATATGTTTTTACATAGTTTTCTATGTTGATCAATGTTAATTGCAAGATTAGACACATAAATTTAGCTAGACAGGCTCTAAATTATTGACAAAACCAGAAAACCCGACAAATGTAATATTCTTAAACAAAATTCAGAAACAAGATTTAGCAGCAACAAAGCAGACAAGAACTCTTTGTTAGATAATACTTAGGTTTTCGAGAGTATACAAGTAACTCGGTTATTGGCCTGTCGACCAATTATATAGCTGTAGGCCTCGTAGACAGGACTAGCTTGTGCTATAACTGTGGAGAAGAGGGACACATTGCCAAGGCATGTCCCAATGAAGAAAAATGCCCAATCTGCCAGAGACTGGCCACAAAGCCGGTATTTGGAGATGCAAATCGTATCGAGGGGCACTCAACTCAAGCAAATCTGGAATAAGGGGCAATTCTATTAGCAACGTTAACATTCTCAATGTCTAAAAAATCACCGAATGCACCAAAAAAGTCCAGTAAGAAAGTGAAAGTACTTCAAAGCAACATAGGCAGGGGTAAAGCAGCTATGAGTCTCCTCCATAAGACGGCAATCGACGAAAGAGTAGACATCTGCCTAATTTCTGAACCAAACAAATACATGGCCTCTATAGGCAATTTTTTTAAAGAATGCTGTAACTAGAAACCTGATTTACACTGTGACAAATGTTCAATCTAGTTACAAAATTTAGCGCTAAATTCAAATATAGTTACTTGAATATAGTATTAGTAATTTATTAATGGTTTCATTGTATATCTTATTATTATTGATTAAATACACTAAATGGCAACAATAGTAATAAAATACAAACAAATAAATGGAGAAAAACGCAAGAAATCTAAATGATACAAAC
This sequence comes from Phosphuga atrata, assembly GCA_944588485.1. Lineage (NCBI taxonomy): Eukaryota > Metazoa > Arthropoda > Insecta > Coleoptera > Silphidae > Phosphuga > Phosphuga atrata. Next base: position 11,121,456 of record OX155903.1, on the reverse strand, counting down.
AGATCAAATGATAATTGTGAATTGATACGGCAGCCATTGACAACTAACAGCTGCAAATGTATGTGAAAAGAAAGAGAGAAAGGAGGTTGAGATGGAGAAGTAAATATCGTCGTGTGTGAACTTCTCCTCGATTTAAGCCAATCAGAGAACAAGGTCAAATAAGCCCTATCTTCCCTGTACTGCATTCTTATAAAAATGGACTATACTGGGACCTGGCTAACGGACAATAATAAGGACGCCGCCATAAAAATAATGAACAATCAACTATCTGTAAAGAAATGGGTTCAAAAGGGGAAGGGATTCGTGTGGGCGGAAGTAGAGGATATCATCTACTCCTGTTACTGGTTACCCACTAAAACATTAGCGGAACGAGAAAAGTACCTCCAAGACCTGGGAGAGAGCATAAAAAGTCACAACAACTTTGTTATAATCACAGGAGATTTCAACACAAAGGCCAAGTTATGGGGAGGAGCCGTAGATGAAAGAGAGGGGGGCGGTGCTAAGAGTGGATGGCTGAGCTAGACCTAACCATCATGAATTACGGAAAAAATCCACTTTTAATAGGGGAACATTATAGTCATATATCGATATCACTATGTGCTCATTAGACATGAGTGACAGGGTGGTAAACTGGTGGGTAGCAGACGATGAAAATACTTCGTATTAAGTGTACCAAAATATGACATGGAGACCTCGAAGAAGAAACTGTGGAAAGTAAAAAACAGCCGTATACCCTTACTAAAAAACATTTGCAAAAGACATTAATGGGACGGACACGGTTAGCGCAGAAAACTTGACGAGCATTATGACTCAGCAAAATAAAAAAGATGTATACAAGCAAGGAGGGCAGGGACGAGAGCAAACACAAAGAACACAAACACGAAACACAAAAAAGAGCATTACAAGTACCAGGAAGAAAGGAACATGCTAAAAACAAGAATACTAAAAGCTAAGGAAAATACATGGAAGAGAGCATGTCAGGAAGTTGAGCAGAAAATATGGGACTAGGATATAAAATAGTGACAAAAAAATTAAACTTAATACAACGAGCTACACTTGCAGATAGCAAACAGAAAGAAATTGCGATAGAACTATTCCCTAGACACAATCCAAACCGCTGGGAGACCTTTGCGACAGAGGAAGGAGATGCATTCACGAAAGAGGAGCTTGACGAAGCTTTAAAGAGGACAAAAGACAATAAAGCGCTGGGCCCGGATTTGTTACCATCATCGATAATTAAATAATTATTCAAAGCCGTACGTGATAAATAACTCCGCCTCCAGTATACTAGTTGAACTGATTAGGTCAGATGCTGGTGCCGGTCCCAAGCCCTGATAAAGAAGGAGGGTTGGAACGTAAGGCTAGCAACCTTTCTTCCTTTGACAACCACTTGCTAAAAGTTTCGATCAAAAGCCTCGGAAGACGGACTAAATGGCTACATGGAATGAAAAATGGCTACATGGAATCTACAAGGTTTAAGAACTAAAGAGACAGAAGTTTTTCGGGAACTTAAGCGACAAAAGATAGATAGATATATGTGTACATATCCTATCCACTATATGTGTATATATCCACTTTTATAATGGAGTAGAAAAAAGCGCCAGAGCAAAAAGAGGTGTGTCTATAGGCATACATAAAAAGCTAAAGAAATACATAAAGATGTGGGAAGAGATAGATGAGCAGATTATTACGATGGAATTAGAACGAAACGGTGCAACGTTTGTCATTATAGGAGCATATGCTCCAAGCGACGGTGCCGACGTCAGAGTAAAAGACGAGTTCTATGACAGATTAAGGGATGTCCTGATTAATGTAAGTCACTCCAAAGAAATATGTCTTTGCGGAGATTTCAATGCCCGGGTAAGCAGAAAAGTGCGGTCCTGGGAACATATGGCGAAGAACGAATAAACTACAACGGGAAACGACTTATAGAATTATGCCAAAACCTGAACCTAAGAATAATGAACGATTTTTATCAGCACAAGGACAATCAAAAGTACACATGGGAAAAACCAAAGAAAAAACTAAGATCCATAATTGACTATTTTATCCAGCCTCAAAATACAAGACTTCAAACGAATGACGTGAGGGTCAATCCTAGGCGCTGAATGCGGGTCTTATCATTATATGGTGGTAACAAAGATTGTCATACACTACAGAAGAACAAGCAACCAGAACGAGACGAAGGACGGGGAAGTTTCCGAACTACAATATATATATATATATATATATATATATATATATATATATATATATATATATATATATATATATATAAATATATATATATATATATATATATATATATATATAACGTCGATAGCCTAAAACAAGAATCAGTAAAGTTTCTTTACGAGCTAAGACTAGCATCAAAACTAACAGGCTTAAATAGAAGGGAAACAGCTGAGGCAAAATATCAGAATCTTAAAGAGTGCGTTCAGCAGGCTGCGAAAGAAGCTCTAGGGTTTAAGGAAACAGCCCAGCATGAAAATCCGGACTGGTGGTGTAAAGAAATAGAAAGAGCGGTGAACGATAAGGAGAAAGCGTACCAAACATGGCTTACCACAAAATATACAGAAGACAGGAAAGTATACATCAGGCTGAACAGAGAAACAAAGAGATTAGCTACCAAAAGAAAAAACGAAATATGGGAACAAAAATGTGAAGAGGTGGAAAGATACTTAGGAGGAACTAGAGTCAGTCAGGCTTGGAAATATATAAAAAACCTTAGAAAAGAGAGGAAAGACGAAGTAAATATTAACCTGATACAAAATAAAAAATGGGAAGAGCACTATAAAACACTACTGACTGAAAACCGACCTCGATTTTTGGAGGAGCTAGAAAGTACCACGGAGGTAGAAAACATAGATGTTCATGAAATAAATAAGGAAGAAATAAGAAAAGAGGCAAAGGAAATGAAGAACGGAAAGCCTCAGGGCCGGGAAACATTCCCATCGAGTTGGTGAAATATGAGACAGATCCTTTATTGGAGGCAAGTGCCTGATTGAAGGCCAAGATATTCAGAGAGAATGGAATATAGCCTATATTAGCTCGATATATATAAAAGGAGATAGGAAAGAGTGTGGAAATTATAGAAGAATCAGTGTAACTAGCTCGTTGGGACGGTTGCATGGTCGTATACTAAAGAAAAGAATTGAAGCACAATATATGGAAATAGAAGAACATAGTGGTTTTCGAGCGGGAAGATCCAGCAATGACAATATCTTTACCCTTAATAGAAAACAGTAACAACTAATAAAAACAACAACAACAAATAAAAAGAATAACAACTAATAGAAAAACAGACAGCTCGAAACCTCTCAACACATCTTGTTTTTATAGACCTGGAAAAGGCGTTCTACTTAAACTTTTATTTAAGGTTTTGACGAAGACGGACCTCAATAAAACGTAAATAAGAGCATTGCAGAATATGCACAAGAACCCGCAAAGCAGAGTTAAGACAGGATATACTCTTTCTAAACCATTTAATGTCACGAAGGGTGTAAAGTAAGGGTGTTGTCTTTCTCCTACCCTTTTCAAAATATTCATCCAAGAAGCAATGTGCAAGTGGAAACAGAAATGCTCTGGAATGGGTATAAAAATCAATGATCACTGTTTGACGACGTTGCTTTTCGCAGATGATCAGGTAGCGAATAGCTGGGGCTGCGTAGAAGGTGCAGATTACATACTTAGGAAACTGCATGGAGAATACGAAAAATGGGGTATGAGCATGAACATGACAAAAACGGAGTACATGCGAGTAGGAGAGGGGGACGAAAATCAAGATTTAGAATTCCGAAAAAATTAAAAAGTGCGAGGAATATAAATATTTGGGAAGCCTAATCTCGAATAAAGGATCTTCAGAACGTGACATAAAACACAAAGCGCAACAGGGTCAGAGAACTATACATATCCTCAATACATTACTTTGGTCCAACCAAATTAGTTTAAGTACTAAGATGACAATCTGCACAGCAGTTGTAAAGCCTATCCAAACGTATGGGGCAGAATGCTGGAAAATGACAGAAAAGACTTTCGCATATCAAGAAGAGCACATTCCAAATAAGGAAATCAGACAGAGAACAAATAGCATTCATTAAACCTCAGAAAGAATAGAAACTCGACAGTTAATATGGTATGGGCACGTGCAACGCACGAATGAGAAGAGATAGCCCAAACGGGCTTTAGAATACATCCCAGAGAACAAGAGAAAACGTCGGAGACCAGCAACTACTTGGATACGCGGATTTGTGCAAACGATGAGAGATAGAGCAATCCAGGAAGATTTATGGAGAGACAAGAGAGTTTGGCGATCGAAATGCGGGATGCGGCAGAAGCTGTAGGACCCCCGGTTATATTATTATATTATTTATACCTGATAAATTTCTAGAAGCAATAAACCATGAATACAGAGACGGCAATTTCCCAGCAGTATGGAAAGAGGCGAGACTCGTTCTAATAGAGAAACCCTCCAGAACAGGAGAAGAACCCAAATACAGACCTATTTGCCTTCTTAACGCACTGGGTAAGATCTACGAACAACTAAATGCCGATTGAGAATGGAGAGGCTATGGAGGAGGTAATATAAGCGGTCAGAGCTGCCAAAAACTATAGACCGAAGAAAAGAAGACTCTGCACTTTAGTCACCATCGACATCCACAACGCTTTTAAGTCAGTCCCATAACATGAGCTGATGGAAGCACAAAAAGAATAAAAATAAACAACATCCTCAGAAAAACACTCGCTAATTACATATAGAATAGGAGCATTTATATAGGTGACAAAGAGGAATTAATGTTGTTCTGTGGGGTTCTGCAGGGGTCAATACCCGGGCCATTACTGTAGAATATATATTATAATGAGGTCCTACAAATTTAGATACCCGGAGGGGTTAAATTATTCTGCTTCGCCGATGATACGGCCATAGTAACATGGGCTAAAAATGATGCAGAACTGATAGCACTGACAAACCATGCTATTGGACTCATTATTAATACTATCACGAAAATGAAATTAAAGGTTCAGGAGAGCAAGACGGAAGCGGTTATACTATACTGGGGCAGGAAGTTAAAAAGTATCACACTGAAAGCCAGGAACACAGTAATCAAAACTAAAGCGCTCCTACAATACGTAGGGGTATGGTTCGACCACAACAGGATAGGAGCATGGGGGAGCATGTGAGCCAAGCGGCAATAAAAGCTGAAAAATCAATCAATGCACTTATAAAACTGATGTCAAGAATTAAAGGGCCATCTGTCTATCAAAAGAAAATATCTAATCACAGTCGCGCACTCGCATCCAGGAGTGGATGTACGATCGGATCATAACCCGGTGATAGGAAGCATGGGAATCAGGGTGAAGAGAGTAGTGAAAAAACATGTAGGGAGCTATGATTTCCGAAGACTAAAAGACATGGCCACAAACAAGTAGGTAAAAAGTGAACTTTTGACAGAGACTGAAGAGCAAGAAAACGATGGAAATGTGGAGGAATGCCATAAAGTGCTTCGAGAGACTATACATAAAGTCAAAGAAAAGTACATAAAGCCTAGCAAAGAGATGAAGAAATCTTGGATGACCGACGAGATCCTGACACTGAAGGAAAGAAGAAGCTGGTTTAAAAATAAAATGAGATAATACAAGAAAATACAGAGAGAAATAAGGGCAGCTAAAGAAAAAGAGAAACTGGAAAAATGTTTGGAAATCGAAGAATGTGAGGCAAGCTTTGACAGCTTTAATCTGCACAAGAAGGTAAAGGATATGGCGGGAACAGTTAAGAGAAGAACAGTTAATGTACTTAAGGATAACCAAGGCCGAGTTAGAGTAAAGAAGTCAGAAATTAAACAAACCTGGGAGGAATACATTAAACAACTGTTTGATCACGTGAGAACGGTGCCACCCAATATTGATAAAACAGTTGCGCCTCCAATCTTAGAAGAAAAAGTACAGGCAGTTTTGAAAAATGCTAAGGAGCAAAAGGCCCTGGGTCCCGATGGAATTCCAGCTGAAATATTAAAGTTGATCGAGGGGAAGAATCTAGGAAGGCTAACAAAAGTGTTTAATGTGATCTATGATACGGGCGTCGTAACTACAGACTGGCTGAAATCTGAATTTGTTAGCCTCCCCAAAAAGCCTAATGCTAGGTAATGTAGCGAGTTTCGTACAATAAGCTTGATGAGCTATCTACTAAAGATATTCCTGAAGATAATTCACAGTTGAATATTTAAATTATTTAAATTTAGAATATTTAAATGTGAGGAATAGATATCGGAGACCCAATTCGGTTTTAGAAATGCTGTAGGGACAAGAGAGGCTCTAGTTTCGATCCAGGTGTTGTTTCAGCGATGCAGAGATGTAAACTGCGATATGAACGCATGCTTCGTGGATTATAAAAAGGCGTTTGATCAAGTGTGACATACGAAAATGATAGAAGTTCTGCAAGAAGCTGGCCTGGATGGGAAGGACTTGAAAATCATCAGAAATCTCTACTGGAATCAGAGGGCTTGTGTCAGGGTAGACAGGGAGACAACGGAAGAGATACAAATATTACGTGGTATAAGGCAGGGATGCATACTATCTCCTGTAATTTTCAATCTGTACTACATCTTCAGAGAAGCCCTGTAAGATATTGATGCTGGAATTCTGCTAAATGAAGAACGATTGAATAACATAAGGTATGCAGAGGATGCCGTTATTTTTACAGACAACCTAGCTTCCTTACAATTCCTAATGGACCGTGTTAAGTAAGTAGTAAAGACCAATACACCCGCGGTATTTTATTGGTAGACGGAACTCCTTTAGAAAAAGTCAACAAATACACATACTTGGGCACGAACATAAATGATAACTGGGACCATTCTGTGGAGATCAGAACGCGTATTGAAAAAGCCAGAACGCCATTTATCAGGATGAAGAAAGTCTTTAACAGGCGAATCGTGTACGCTTACCGAGGCCTCCCCCAAAAAATTTGAGGCATATGTGGCTGTACCCAAGAATCCAACGAATACCTTGGACAGAGAGAAAAACCAATACGGAGGTGCTGAGAAGGATTGGAAAGGAAAAAGAAGTCCTGAATACAGTTAAGACTCGAAAGCTACAATATCTGAAACATATAATGCGTAACGAGAGCCGATATGTTCTCATGCAGAAGATCCTCCAAGGCAAGGTATATGGAGCTAAGGGAGTGGGCAGAATGAGAATATCGTGGTTGAAAATTTTAAAAACGTGGTTCAACCAATCAATCACTCAGCTATTCCGCGCTGCTGTTAACAAAGTTCGAATAGCCAACATGATAGCCAACATTCGGATCGGAGAGGCACTCTAAGAAGAAGAAGTCGCGCACTCCATCATGCTTTATGGCGCCCAGATATGGGGCGATATCCTCAATCACAAAATCTATAGAAACGTGCTGGGACCACTACAAAGAACGATAGCTATAAGAAAAGCATGTGCCTATCGAACAATATCAGGGGAAGCTGTAATGGTCATCGCATCGATCACACCCATCGAACTCATTGTCGAACAAAGGAAAAGGGCAACCAGGAAAACAAAGAAAGAAAAAGAAGACATCAAAGCGGAAATAATCCTGAAACCACAAAGAAAATGGACGAAAGACACGGGGAAAGCAGCCTGGACCAAGAAACTCATAAGAGAGTTAGGCAAATGGACAACCAGGAAGCACGGTAATGTCGACTACCATCTCAGTCAATTCCTAAGCGAACACAGGTGCTTCAAGGCTTATTTTAAACGTTTTAAGATTAAGAACGATGACTTCTGCCCCCACTGTAATGCGGAGGAGACAGTAGAGCACATATTTTACAGGTGCTCAAGATGAAGCTCAGAAAGAAGACGGCTCTATAACGAGGTGGGAGAACTGATTATAGAAAACACTATCGAGAAGATGCTAAATAGTGAAGAGGAATGTACGTACATACATAACTTCATAAAGAACACAACAACAATAATTGCAACGGAAGAAAGAACTGCCGGGTAGATCCCAAGGGGGAGAGAAAAAAGCTCCTCCGGGTGATCCACCCTGAAGATAATAATGATTCCGGAGTGGAAAAACAACATCGCCAAGTGGACTAGGGGTTTAGCGGATGAGAGCTCCGCACTCAGGGTGGTAGAGCTTCTTCCAGCCACCATAAAAAAAAGCTGTCAGCCTCGTAGTCTATAGAGTTACAGCTTTAACTACAAGTGTGGAGGGCCCGGTTTCAAACCCGGGAGTGTCGACCACATTTGTACTAGAAGACAAATGTTTACCTAATTAACCCCTTATATAACACCTAGATTTCTGGGCTTATGAAGTGAAAAATGTGGGCAAAATAAAATAGGACATATAGCCGCAGTGTTTGAAGGGTAGTTAATAACCCGGTATCCTCATTGGACCGAACTTTAAATAAATAAATAACTCTAGCTGAACAGTTTCTAAATTATTAACAAAGACAAACAATAGAGCAGATATAATATTCTGAAAAAATATATTTCAGAAACAAGATTTAATAGGAACAAGGATTCCTTGTGAGCTATTGCTTTGCTTTTCGTACGATAAAATGTAATTGAAATGATATTTTAAAAAATGTTAGGTAGAATTACAGCAAAGGATGTATATTTTTCTAAAACAACTAACAAAAAACATGTAATCCAATTATGTAAGAATATGTTCCATGTTTGTTATAACGAGAAATATAATATAAATCATATAACTAGACCATGTTTCTTTTTAATAATACATACTTAAGTACATTGACAAGGCTATATAAGAATCTATATAGATCCGAATTACCAATAATTTAAAGCAAAATTAACTTACTTGTTTGTGTGAAATGCAACAAAAATTTTGAATCAATCAAGACGCACGGATAGATGAGACGTGTAAAGTTTGCATGTCGGTCGTCTGTTATCCTGGCTGAACGTTTTCCCCGTCAGAGTTTTCCTATCTCCTCCGAACTGTTGCATCCACTTAGCTGCCACCCACTAACCCGATGACAGAATCATATAAATTTTATCTACAATATTTCAAAAAGATTTTATATTACAAAGGACGTCGAACTTTTAGTGCACATTTTAAATATGAAAGGAACGGTAATTGGATTTATCCATACATCATTTCAATTCTTTTTGAAGATTCTCCTTTAATTATTCACAACGATTTTACGCTGTATAGCATCTACTTAATCATACAATTAATACATATGTAGACTGCATATGATTTTTGATGTAATATACAGACACACATAAACACACAGAGAGTGTGTGAGAGAGAGAGAGAGAGGGGAGAGAGAGATAAGCAGAAATAATCAGATACTCTTTAATGGTAAAATACCTTGCAATTAGATATATAATACAGGACATACAGCACTAAGCAGAAGGTCCCTTAATACTAAACGGATAAGACTACATAGACAGGACTATACGGATATAGGTCCGATACTACTAGATGAAAAACAATAAATTGATCGATTGCAAAGTGTGAAATGTACCCAAAAATATAAGCTATTACAAAATACTGCAACTATACGGATATAATCAAACAGCCATCCAGAAACACTCACTATTTGATTAAACAAAAGGTTCCTTTCAGAATCAACCCTGAAAATTATTTCAGTTAATATCGAAGGCATTTCGGGATCTTAACAACAGCTGCTGAATAGAATATGATATGAAGAGAAGTGCGATATTTTGTGCATGCAAGAAACTCACAGCGATAGCCATCAGAGACAACCAAGTGTACCCGGCTTACGATTCTTCTTCTTTACGTGCCATGTCCTCCGAGGACGTCGGCGATCATCATAATGATTTTTATTTTATCAGCAGCGGCACAAAACAGGCTAGTAGAACTGACACCATACCACTCTCTCAGGTTTTTCATCCAGGATGTGCATCTTCTTCCTGAACCTCTTCTACCCTGGAATTTGCCTTGCATGATATTCTGCAAGATACTTTTCCCCTCTCATAACGTGTCCGAAATATTCCAGCTTGCGCTTTTTGATGGTAAACATGACTAGTTGCTTCTGGAGACGGGCAAACAATTCGGTGTTTCGGACTACCTATGATATTCGCAGCAGGCGGCGCATCTCGAACCACATCTCGAACCCTTCTAGTCGGTAACACATTGCCTTTGTTAAAGTCCATCCTTCCGTTCCATAGTACAAAATTGGATATACATAGCATCGTAGTAATCGACTACGCGGAGCTATTGACCTATGACTTACGGCTAGTTGCTTACGGCTACGCTTACGATTAGTTGCAGAAATACCTCATACTCATTATGGAACTGCCATCTTTGTCAGACCAGAAATCCAAGTCAAGAGCGTCCATTATACACAGGAAAATAACATCGAAATTAACACCTTAAAGCTAAACAACTTTGTGGTCACATCAGTGTACAAGCCTTCAGGAAAGTTCTCCTTTATCGTACCATGCAATTTTGACTCCAGGAAGACAAATATAATAATAGGGGATTTTAACAGCCACAGCAATGTTTGGAGCTACTCATATGAGGATGAAAACAGAGAAGCTGTTCTATCTTGCGCTGAAACCAACTACCTCTCCCTTATTCATGATAGCAAATTGCGTCCATCCTTCAATAGTGGAAGATGACGACGAAGGTACAACCCTGACCTCTTCTTCGTCAGTGAAAACGTAGCACAACAGTGCCACAAATCGGTGTGTTCCCCTATCCCAAATACATAACACAGACCAATAATGTGTCAAGTCTTCCCCATCATAAGACCTCGAGAAACTGACGTCAGGCGAAGGTATAACTTTAAGAAGGCTAATTGGCATAAGTTCTACAGCATGTAGGATGAAAAAGTTCAAACAATTTCACCTGGGTCGGAAATCTATGAACCCTTTATTGACCTAGTTAAACTTTGCTCATGCGCCTATATTCCAAGAGGCTCTAGGACGTAATGTCTTTAAGTTGTCACCTCAGAAACAACCATTTTACTAGAGGAGTATTACACACGATATGAAGAAAATCCTTTCAGTGACGAAACCTCCCAAGCTGCGAGATCTGCTCTCCCCTCAATATCCGATGCAAAGTGAACGCAGTGGGACAAACTAATGTCAGACTGTGATATTTGCAGGAATAGTCAAGAGGGTTGGAGACTTCTTCTGCGCCTGAATAAAGATCCTTCCCAGGCACACACCCGTACAAATATCCGAGCACGTATTGCACGCTAGCTTGTGCTTATTGGAAAAACATCTCGAACAACTAGGACAGGTAGGAAAACCCTTGAGAGTCAGCCTGTTTAAGAAACCGCCTCCTTACAACAACCTTTCACCCAGGATGAGATAGATCTCTACTGAGCAAATGCAAAATGGCCAAGTCGCGGGCCTCCATGAAATACGAGCTTAGCAGATTAAGAACTTTAAACCAGGGATGTTATGGAGCTCCGTAACCGTAACCGAAACTATCGGATATCCGAAATAAAATTTATCCGTGACCGTATTCGATATAAAAGTTTCGAATTATTTCGGATAATTTTGATTGATATGTTGAAAATAATTCCTTTAAAGATATTCCAATATCCAATAGAAATTATTCAAGTGCCTACGGGCCCTGGGTCTCTAAGTCCGAGGCTGCCTCTCACATCAACAAATAAATATAAAAAACGAATAATTTGTTTTTGTTTATTATAATTTTGGTTTTACATTTTTATTTATACTCGGGCAGGCGAGAAAATGCATCTCGTCTCGACGAATTTATCATTGTATTGCGCATGCCCCTACACTATTCCGAGCACGTGGTGTTTAGTTGTCCGTGTTTGAAAAACTGACGCATATTTCTTACAGTTTCTCAAACTAACCTGCACGTACCTCGGCGCGCCCTTCGCCCCTCATTCCTCGTCGCAGTACCGCTGTATTCTCTCGCCGGCCCGAGTATAGATAAAACATAAAAATAATAAATACTTATATAACGTATGATTGTAGTACCTACTTACATTGTAGTACTTACTTGTAGGGCATATGATTGTAGTACCAAATAATAACATAGAAATAAATTCAAATTGTTCACCAATTAGTATTCTATTAATATTTTACAATGGGCATGATGACTGATTTTGAAAAATTATTCTATGGTATTCTAAAGTATCTCCTATTTCCAAAAATTTATATTATTTCTGCAAGAAACAAAGTTTTATTAGAAGAAACAGCTATTGAGATACAAAGTTTAAAATCCGTTCGAAAACGATCGCTGGTGTCATGGCGTCTGGTTGTGACGTCAGATGTTTGTAAATCGACCGAGAACATAAGGGACCCAAAGAAAGAAATCAGCTGTTTAGCGTGTCATGAATTCTAAAGTGTGTAAGTGGTGTGCGGTTTTGACATTTCTAAACTCTGCTGAACAAAAGTCTTTGTTTGATGCCAAAAACTCCTCCAGCCTAGGGGCCCCAGTGGCGAAACTGAAGTTAAATTCAACCGACACACAGTGCTGGATTGCCGAAAAATTGGACCAAAATAGAATACCTCCTTCTATACATTTGAAATTTTGCTTACAGGGTTTTTTACGCCATTAAATACGAATCAGTTGCACAGTGTTCAAAAACAAAATGGCGCTTCCAATATGGCGGACATTTTTTCGAAAACTTATCCAATTTCTGGCTGGTACTTATGGGCTTTTTTAGGTTGTTGATTACGAATCAGTTATCAGAATTTTTTTAAACAAAATGGCGGATCCAATATGGCGGATAATTTTTCAAAAAACTTTTTACAAAACTGTTTTTATATGTCGTTGATCAGCATTCAACTGTCAAATTTTAAAAAACAGAATGACTTGTCCAATATGTCGGACAATTGTGCATTAGCAGTTCTTTAAACCTCTGTTTATGAATTTCCTATCAAAATTTTAGAAAACGGAATGGTTGATCGAATACAGAAAATTCCAAATTGTATATTTGATATTGTATATGAAAAATAACTGGACACTTTTGAGTGCTGCTTAAAATTATTGTGAATATCTGATTCTTTAATCAGAATATTCGCTACTATTAGACGATGCGATCACATTATTTGAATTATTTGCCCTCGATCGTGCTCCTCGATCCTAAAGGAACAACAATTTCAAAGCTTCGGCAGACAAACTTTTACTACTTTTGGGGTATTTTCGGCCCATGCTCGCTATATAAGAGTCGGATGTAACAAGAAGTGTTTTAAATACATCCATCAATGAAGCTTTTCTACAATTTTTTGTGTTTATGTTTACGTTTTCAATGTCTTTGTTATGTGTATACATACATATTTTTGTTGACTTTTTAAAGGCATCTATTGTCCTTTCGGAATCTATTCACTTTAATTTCAATTTTGACAACATTTTTCTTACGTTATATCTGTCTTGATGTATTGTAAAAGTAGAGTTATACTTTTCAATCTTCTAGAATTCTTCTTCTAGAATGTGCAACATATCTGCCGGCTTAGTATGAAGAAATTTTTTTAAAGTTTCAAAAATTTCCAACTTTGATAATGTCTACTGTGGCCCTACGGGTCGTATTCGGTTCTGTAATACAATATAAAAAATAACAACGAATGTATTACGGCTACGTACCATTTTCTTACACGGTACCAAATATGCATAGGCTCATTTCGGCATACAATTCTTAAGAATTCTGATATCATAGACATAGAGTATTTACCTACGCTATAAACGTGAAACTAGCCCGGGATGTATTGGGCGATTAACTATTTTTACAGTTTTGTGTCAGTAAATTATTTAAAAAAAGGTTTTCTACTCTCAATTTTGAGTTAGCAACTGAATGAGCATAAACTATTATTTAATAGTGTAAAAAATATACAAATATTCTACATACCTTTAGGATTATCCTGCATTGAGCAGATTTGATATTGGACACACAAACAAAAAAATTAGCAGAATTTTAAGCGGAGAACGTTTTTCGATGCGGATTCACGCGTCATAAAAATGTCAAAAGTACGTAACTTCGGGATGCTCTGTAGCCGCCGGTTTTGGAACCAGACGCCCTATCTTTCATTAAGACATGCCCAGAGGCATGTTTTCATCTAAAAGATAATACAAGAAAAAAGGTATATTTCAAATTTTGATTTTTTTATTTTTGTCCACTTTTTTGACAATCCAGCCCACTGTGCGTCGTGGACTCTTCTCAGGCAAGATGGTTTGCTCGAGCTGACGGCTGTCGAAATCTATGTTGCTCCTGGGATTAGATCATGGTAGCTCTTCAGATAATTGATAATAATGCAAATGAAAAACCATCTACGCGCTCTGAGGCTTCAGGTCTTGTGAATTTATAAGACTTGATGGAAACTTGCTTTTTATTGGAATTGGAAATATTCCCTGGAATGATATCTGGGAAAGGTTCAACAAAGTGTATAATATTGTTTCTATATCCGTATCCGTATCCAGATGCGAAATTTCATATCCATAACATCTCTGCTTTGAACCAATAACAAGGCGCTGGCTGAAAGAACTGATGAATAACTGTATAAAATTCTGCAAAATTCAAAAAATATAGAGGAAAGCCAAAGTTATAGCGATTCGTAAAGCAGGCAAGGACAAGGAAGATCCCAGAAGTTACCGTCCCATATCTCCCTTATGCCATTTGTTTAAGGTTCTTGAAAGAGTCATGAGTCATCCTCAATAGAATAATAGGAGAGTTGTACATGATACATCTCAAGTGCTGAAACTCACACAGCATATTGAAGATGGGCTTGAAAGGAAAGATATCACAGGAGCTATGTACAGATCTAACAGCAGCCTACGACACAGTTAATCACAAACAGCTTATCCTGAAACTATGTAAGACTACCAAATATTACCTACTAACCTGTTTCATACGGAACTTTCTTAAAAATTCTTAAAAATAGGAAATTCTTAGTTGAATTTCAGGGGCGAAGAAACAGATGGATATCACAGAAGAACGAATTACCCCAGGATAGTGTGCTTGCTCCGGCGCTGTTCAATATCTACAACAAGATCAACCATTATCTGAGGGGACGCAGAGTTTCATTTATGCAAATGACTGTGCCATTGCTGCTCAGTTGCTTTGATACTGTTGACCAGAAGCTGACCAAAGCATTAATAGAACTAACAGATTACTAGCAAGAAAATCAGCTGAAACCAAATCCTGATTTCTAACCAAACACAGATTTCTAATTTTCACCTTAAGACCCAGCAAGCAGCCAGAACTTTAAAAAATACCTGAGATGGAGTCATCTAGAACACTGTATCTGTAGCTCTCTAACTTACAGGAAACATTGCTTGATCACCAAACAAAAAGTGGCTGCCAGAAACAACATCATAAGGAAGCTAACTGGCATAACATAGGGAGCATACCCTGTCAACGTCAGAACCTCCTCTCTGGATCCATGTTTCTCGGCTCGAGAATTTGCGTGCCCAGTATAGTCCAGATCTAGGCTCGCCAAAATGGTCGATGTGGCTCTCAATGATACTTGCCTATCATCACCGGCTGTCTAAAACCCACTCCACTGGATAAGTAATTTATATCAACTTAGCTGGTATTGCTCCACCTGACATTCGTCGAGAGACTGCGGCCAGTTATGAGAAAAAGAAGGCTCTAACACTTGAAACATACCCTCGATATGGATATCAGCCAGCAAATTCACGACTGAAAACAAGAAAAGCTTCCTGAAATCAACAGTGACTCTCGTCGGGACACAAAAGCAAGTCCGTGTGGATTTGTGGCGAGCAAGGTTCAATAGCTAATAGCTAAGTTTAATAGCTAAAGTCTGGCCGAAGCCAAGCGAGAAACTACCTCCTGGGTACAGAGAAAAATGGAGAACATGGAGATCACTCAACAGACTACGGTCAGGAGTAGCAACATCTAAAACCACCTTGATAAAATAGGGTTTCCAAGTGGAGTCCTTGTTATGTGAATGTGGGGAAATCCAGACGACCTCCCATCTGCTTCAGTGAAAACAGTCTCCGACAACATGTACTGTGCATGACTGACCAAATGCACTAGAGGTTGCCAACTTCTGGGCGGCAGTAACCTAAATGAAGTATGTGTTATACAATTGTGGGTTCTCAAATAACTACGTCTTTTTTATGTCTAATGTTTCAAAGGTATTTTCATGCTCATTTATTTAAAAATGTAAGTATTTCTGACACGAATAAATAAATAAATCAAACAGACAAGGCATGACTGTTAAAATATGGTACAAAAGATTCAACAGACTAGTCTAGACAAAGAAAATGAAACAGAGATACTGGACAAGACAATTAGGCAAACTTTACACTCATAATTCGACAGACAAAACAGTCAGGAAAAAAGACCAAACAACCAAATAATTTGTATTAATTTAAGATAGACAGACGAGTAAGTTTAGACGAATTAGTTGATATTAAACTAAACCAACTAGAACAATACTGGCTTGACTATATGTACCAGACTAGACAGACATATAATGTTGGGGAGTTTCAATTTTCTTTAAGTATTTCTTTTTCCCGCTTCCGTCGAATTTCAACCCTTCATTTTTCATGAAATGCTGAATGGACGATTGGTGGAGAGTCCATCAGTTGATGAGCGCAGGTGGAGTCGTAAATAACAATTCCTCGCGAGGCAATGATGTGTGTAATAGCGCTATGTTACAACACTTATTGCGATTAGAGTTTCGTCCGCGGAAAGGAAGGGAATCACCCTGCCGAGTGACAGAATGCTTGGAGGGAAAGTGCATTTCCGTCTCATTGGCGAGAGGGATGTTTATGTCCTAATCAAATTTTATTCACTTCAGCTCAATTGAGTCGAAGAGACAAAAACGATTTCTTGTAAAATGATTATTCGTTTAAACGGCTTTAAAAGTATAATATCTGAAGCTAATTGATGGAATCTGGGATATTTAGCCAGTTTTATCCATACTATTACTGCAAAAATTGTAAGAAAGTGACTATACACAGTACACAAGGCAAAACAAGCTTGAAAATACAAGAACATTTCGAATAAATTTATCAAAATACAGGAGAAGCAAGGTCAAGATACAGGAGAAATCAGCAGATAGAAAAGACTAGAGAGCCAACACTAGACATACAAGAGCATACAGACAAAAGTAGTGAAATGAGATACAGACAACATTAGACAGATAGCAGTCGACAGAGAAGACTAGACGCACAAGAATAGGCAGGCGACACTACAAGGCAAAACTAGACAGGCAAGATAAGATAGAAATGACTAAACACGACAAACAATATTAGACAAGCAAAGCATGACAGACAAGACAAGACAGGACAATACAGGCAAGACAAGACCGAAAAGACAGACAAGTTTTTATAGAAAGCACTAGACACAGACTAGACAGTCAAGACTTAATAGACAAGACGGGAGAGACAAAAATAACTAAAAACTAGGTAGACAAGATAAAATAGGCAAAACGGGATAGACTACGTTAGACAGATAAGTCTATACAAACAAGTCTAAACACGCATATCTAGACAGAGCAGTCTAGACGGACACGTCAGACTCTAGAAACGTCTATAACTTTAGGCAGACATGACTAGATAGATGGAAATAGGCAGACAAGACCAAATTTACACGACTAGAGAGAAAAGACTGGATAGACAATACTGGACAGACAAAACAAGATAAACAAGAATAGGCAGACAAGACTAGACAGACGAGCGCCGAGACTAAACTAAAAACACAAAACTAGGCAGATAAGACTAGACTGACAAGATTATACAGAAAAGACTAGATAGACTAGAGTAGACAGAGAGACAATTCTCGTCTTGTTTATTTTTTATTTGTCCTAACTAATCTTTAACTTTTTCGCATTAATTAGTATGTTTATTTGGTATCATCGTGTGGTCAGCAAACAAAGTTGTTTTTCTAGTTTTATAAATTCGGTTAATGTTGTAATTTAGGTTGACGGCGGCATTATGGCGTAATGGTAAAACTGTGTATAATATCGTAGAAATTCGATCGTAATTCACATAAAACACATATAATAGCGTCATAAAAGACAATGATAAACACGGTCTATGCAGCTGAGCGCACGAGTATGCCGTACTTACTTCCAGTTTCGCTGGCAGTACACACATAACTGGACTGCGACATAAATCCCCGCGGAATGTCGGGAATAAACTGCGGCGGTAGCTCTCTGAACGTCGGCTAATAACGAAAATTGAATTAGTTTTTGAGATTTACGTGCTGGTCAGTACTCGACTGGTACTCAATTTTTGTTCTTTCATTTTCGTTGCGAATCTTCTCTTGACTGTGATGGCTCTAAAGAATTCCCTACAATATTCCCTCTACAATATTCTCAAGCCCACTTGAGAAGACAACCTAGACAAATTAAACTAGACACAATATACTACCGAGACAATAATCAATAGATTGGAGGAGTCAGGCGTAACTATACTGATAGGAATGGCCTAGACTACACAGAAACTACAAGTTTTTGTGGTAAAAAACATACTAATTTCGTCTTTTTATTATTAATATGGATTACCACATAGAAAAGGTCTCAAACATAGCTTATATTAACACAGAATCTAGATTATTCTGTGTAGTCTGTCTGCCTATTCCTATCAGTATAGTTAGTTTATTATTCCTATCAGTAGACAAAACTAGTCAAATAAAACTTAATAGAAATAAAAATAAATAGAACAACTAGACAAGGCTGGTCAAATAAGATTAAATAGCGTAAAATGATAGACAGGACTTGAAAAAAAGCAAAATAGACAATTTGATTGACAATAGCAAGTCTAGTCAAGTATAACAGACATGTCAAGACGTATAAGACTAGACACACAACATTATACAGCTAGTAAACAAACAAATATATGATAAATCGTGTGCGCACTTAGACGGTAAGGCGTATTTGCTTATCTAGTGGATATAGTTAAAAGAAATTTTACCCTCATAATAGGCGACACAATCAGGCCGGTGTCTTGCGACGAACACCAGGGGTCGGTCCACTGGCCACTGTTGTGGAACATCTTATACAATGTCATCATGGACCTAAAAAAACGAATGATCTTTTAAACTTAATAAAGCCGGAGCACAGTCTGAATATATAAATATATTCAACCTTTCCGGAGCTCTATAAACCTAATGAGTCGTTTTAGAGTCCTACTGTTGTTCATCATGGAAGCAAAGCTATGCTGATGAGAGATAAATCTCTAAACACACGAGGACATGAAAAGACACGAAAGACATGATCTTAAAAACAATGTTATTTTTATGGTTTTTGTTGGGTGCCACGAAGGTGGACTGAAAGCTATAAAATAACTGATCAATTTCACAAGAGATTTGTTTTTGGTAGTCCTAAAAAGACTCATTAATTTTATAGAGCTCCGGAAAGGTTGAATATATTTATATATTTACGCTGTGTTCCGACTTTAATAAGTTTATATGATATTCTATAAAGTATTGCGGCTTTACCAATTCTAGATCTAAGAAAATAGCAGTAGTTGCGAGAGCTGAATTTGCTGTAAAAGCGATATAGACATGTGTGGAAATGAACAAATTACAAATAGCTATACCCCAGTTCTATAGTGTAACAAATAAAAAAAAAACATTTTTGTGTTAAGCACACCATACAAAAACAAAAAGTGTATTTTATTTAATTAAAAAAAGTAACAAGTGGAATTTTTAAGGATTGTTTGTAAATGGCGCTAGTTACACTATAAACTTGACAGATTTAAAATAAAGTTTCACCTCTATACTGTAACAACTCAGTTGTTACATTATAGAAGTGGAGATTTAAATGAAAAGTTTACAAGTTCTGTTGTGGTACTTGCACTATTGTGTTAACAATGAGTGGATTAAACGATAATAGACCACAGTCCAAATAAGTGACTGGGACGCGAACCCAATTTTTGATTAGACTAGCTACTAGCAACAATGGATTCAACGAAAATTCACATGTAAGTTTCTTTTGAATAATATAACCTATATATTTTTAATAATAATCATTACAAAATCAAACTATTGTTATAATAGCAATATTTGTATGAGTTTGATCTATCTTTTGCGAATCTAACGATTTAAAATCGTATGAAAGCAAAATTTCTCCGGTAAAACAGGACTACCTAAACATTTTTGACTTAACAAATAATTTTTGTTTAATTTAGGCAACAACACCAAAGCAGCCTTTCTTACAAAAATGTTACTTGAGTAATGATTCGAGCAATTCTTCTATACATTTGGAATCCATTGAAGACAAAAACACTGATAACAATATTGTTCACCTTCAGAGTGACTATGCTAGTGATGACAGTGTTGCGGATAAAAATTATAAACCGAAGTCGTCTAGCAGTGACGAATGTGGGAAAGGTAATTCAATAAGTCATGAAAAAAATAAATCTAAACCATTGACAAGAAAAAGAGCCAGAAATAGTGAAAATTAAAAGGAATAGAAACTTGGGTAATGAATATGTAACTGGGACGGGAAAACAAGTTCAGAAGAAAGAAATGGGACCTCCTTGTAAGGAAAACTGTCGGCTACTATATGCAAAAAAAAATTCAACGAAGAAAGAAAAAATTTTTTTGAAACGTATTGGAAGTTAGGTTCTATTGACTTGCAAAGAAATTTTATAAACGCGCGCTTGTCTCAAATTACTCCTTCGTATTGCTATGCCGTGATCAATGCAATGGAATGATCGGGGAGAAATGCTTATGAACTTCCTAAAAATGCAAAACCTATACTTGATGAACAGCTTCTTTTACAAAAAAGAACATCGCAGATGGACCTGGGCGAGTCCAAATGGAAACACAAGAAATGAGATTGATTTTATAATAACTGACAAAAAGCTTATCGTCAACGACGTCACTGTATTAAATAGTTTCACAACAGGAAGCGACCATAGAATGGTAAGGGCAAAAATAACTCTAAATCTAAGTAAAGAAAGACGTAAGCTGGTAACAAAGAAAAGACAGGCAGGTTGGACAACACCAGAACAAGTTCACAAATATGTAGAAATGATAACTACCAACTTGGAAACTACACAGTTTGAATATAGGCACAAAACAACAGACGAAATAAATAACAAAATCGTCGAAGCTATAAATGAAGCAACAAAGACATACTGTAAGCCAAATAAGGAACAAATAAGCAAAATCAGCAAACATACCAAAGAGCTTATGAAACTCAGAAGAGTGCTAAGACAAAACAGCTATAGAAACTCAAAACAACTAAGAGATTTAAGCAAGACAATTACAAAAGACATCAAAAATGACATACGTCGATACAACACAGAACAAACGAAACTAGCTATTGAGAACAACAGAAGTATGAAGGTATTAGGAAGAAATATGTCAAATGGAAGGAAAGAAATCTTCAACCTAAGAAACAGCACGGGAACACTAACCACAAATAGAGACGATATACTGAAAATAGCGGAAGAATTTTACGCAACTCTCTACATGAGTCGGCTACAAGAACAACCAGCGGAACCGACACAAACACATACCGGGAAGGTCATAAATCAGAGGTCTGAAGATATGCCAAGTATATCGATAGCCGAAATTAAGAATGCTCTTGCAGAGATGAAGAACAACAAATCCCCGGGTGAAGATGGCATACATATCGAATCCATAAAACAAGGACGAGACGCTCTACTCATGCCATAAAAGCACTATTCAACACCTGCTTAGAAGAATGTGTTGTGTTGAACACAATGTGAATGTGTTGAACAACGCCTCCACAGTTATTCTACATAAAAAAGGCGATATAACACAGCTCGGAAACTACAGACCGATAAGTTTGCTACCACATCTATATAAACTTTTCACCAAAGTAATCACCAAAAGGTTAGAAAATAAACTAGACTTCTACCAACCCAAAGAACAGGCTGGGTTTAGATCGGGATACGGGACAAATGACCATCTTCAGGCTATAAAAACTCTCATTGAAAAGTGTAATGAATATAATAAGCCCCTTGTCCTGATTTTCATAGATTTCGAAAAGGCGTTCGATACAGTTGAATTACCCGCCATAAACGCTGCTTTAGACCAAGCACGAATAGACTATCGATATACAAAGCTAATTGAACATATTTACCGAAACGCTACAGCAAGCATAAGGCTACACGACAATACCAACAAATTTAAAATTGGCAGGGGAATTCGCCAAGGGGACACTATCTCCCCAAAACTATTTACCACGGTTCTCGAATATGCTTTTAAAATGGTATCTTGGGAACACCTAGGAATTACAGTGGATGGAGAAAAATTTAACCACCTGAGATTCGCAGACGACATCGTCCTAATAGCCGACAATATCAAAGATACAAAAACTATGCTCAACGACCTAAAACAGTCAACGGAAAAAGTGGGCCTTAGGATGAATATGGGAAAAACAAAAGGTATGACCAACCTAGTGCTAAGCGATCAAATCAAAATAGATGATGCTAATATAGAAGAAGTAACTTCCTATATATACCTGGGGCATCAGATACGCATAGGCCGCGAAAACCAAACATGCGAAATACAGCGCCGCATAGGCCTAGGATGGGCAGCGTTTGGAAAACTAACTAACATCTTGAAGAGCGAACTACCAATGTGTCTCAAACGGAAAGTGTTCGAGCAATGTGTGATGCCGGTAATGACGTATGGGTCAGAGACTTTAACACTAACAAAGCGTTCCGCAGCAAAACTGCAGGTAACACAGAGGTCAATGGAACGGGCCATGCTAGGCATTTCCTTACGAGACAGGGTACGAAACGAGGTCATCAGGGAAAGGACGGGTGTCTGCGACATTATAACACGCATCTCCAACATGAAATGGAGATGGGCAGGCCACGTTGTCAGACTTAGAGATGGCCGATGGACTAAACGGCTTTTGGAATGGAGACCCCGTGCCGATAAACGAAGTAGAGGTAGACCACCAACTCGATGGACCGACGACATCAAGAGGGTGTCACAAAACTGGATGAACAAAGCACAACATCGTGATGCCTGGAAAGAGTTAGAAGAGGCTTATGTCCTGCAGTGGACGCAAACGGCTGGACAATGATGATGATGATGATGATGATGATTGCAATGCCAAACCCGAGAGTAATCGTTCGAAGAATTGGAGATACATGTTGCAAATTGGTGATAAAAACATCCAAGTGTGCAAATTATTTTTTAAAAGTACACTTGCTATTAATAACAGAACTATTTTCACCACAACGAAGAAAAAAGACAGTCATGGTTTTTTGACGTCAGATAAAAGAGGAAAGCACGGACATCAGAAAAGACTAGAACCTGAAATTATTGATGGCATCAGACAGCACATTAATTCATTTGCAAGAATACCATCTCATTATTCTCGGGCCGTGACTAAGAAAGAATATTTAGACGGTAGTTTAAATTTGGCAACTTTATACCGATTGTACAAAGAAAATTGTATTACTAACGGCAAAGAATATGCAAAACTTTCAATGTATACAAAGATATTGAATACAGAAACCAATAAGCATTTTACACCCCAAAAAAAGACCAGCGCTAGTTGTGTGAGAATTTTAAAAACGCGAATGAAGAAAATAAAGATAAAGTCAGATATAAACATGAAAACCATATTAAAGAGAATGAACTGAGCAGAATCGAAAAGGCAAACGATGTTGAAAATACACAAGAAAATGTGCAAGTTTGTTGTTTTGATTTACAGGTGGTTTTATCGACACCGCTGTGGCGATGTATATTCTTTTTATTATAAAAGACGGTTTTCCACTTACAACTTTACCATATTTGATGTTAAACAAAAACTGGGCTTTTGTTTCCTTTGGCACGAGGGTCTAGCAAAAAGAGGGGCCAATGAGATTGGAAGTTGTATCTATATTTTTTTGGAAAGTGGCGACTGTAAAAATGAAAACGTAGTTTTTTATTCTGACAACTGCGTCGGCCAGAATAAAAATAAATTTATATTTGCTCTTTATCTGTTTTGCGTTTTAAATATAAAGAAGTTAAAATCAATTACACACAAGTTTTTGATAGTTGGGCATACACAAAATGAAGGGGATAGTATGCATGCCACCATTGAAAGAGAAAAGAAAAGAGTTCTCAAAAGTGGACCAATTTACGTCCCAGCACAATGGGTAACAGAAAGGAGCCAAGAAGAGAGGAGCCCCATACAAGGTCAACGAAATATGCACCAAAGATATTTTTGACCTAAAGAGAATGTCACAGCAGTTAGGTAATAATTATACCAGAAACCAAGACAATGATAAGGTAATTTGGAATGATATAAAAATGCTAAATGTTGAAAAAGGGAAACCTTTTATTATAGCATATAAGACATCCTACGAACAACAACATTTCAAATTAATCGATGTTCGAGGTAATTTAAGAAAAGGACATTGGAAGCAAACTTAGAATTACAGCCTGCTTATAAAAGTCCTCCCTCTATATCCGCTGCCAAGAAGAAGAATTTGCTGGAGCTGTGTAAGGAAAATGCCATTAAACCAGTATATTGGTCATTTTACGAAAACCTACGCACTGACCAAAATAATGACGCTTCAGACACAGAAAGTGATTATTGCGACTCTGAATAAGAAAAATTAATTTTTTTTTTTAATTTCTTGTAAATTCTTTCTGAATAAACTTTTGTAATTTTGTTAGTTTTTAGTTTTTATAACAAACTGAACATAAAAACAAATAATAAAAATGATGATAGTGAAGTGGTGAACATAAAATTATTATACTGCAAAACGGAAGTTTGCACAAAGTTTTAAGTTCAATAGTGTAACAACTCAATTTTTTTTGGAAATTTTGAAAAGTGTAAACCAATACTTTCTATTGATAAGTTAATCATAAATTAATAACTAAGTATGCCAATTATTATCTGTAAATTCCTTAGCACAAAAATTTTATAATAAAGTCAAGAAACCGATTTTCTTTAAATGCGATTATCTCAATACTTCAATTTTTGACTTGTTACTCTATAAAACTGAGGTATCGATATGTATGCTGTTTTACGCATCTTGATAATTTTTAATAGTCGTGAATTTGAATTTCGTTTTTCTATTTTAATGGTGAGTCCTACTTCTTCGCACGCTTGGTAGACTCTCTCTAATAGTGTTTGTAGTAGGGTTTCTGGTTCGGATGTATCCGATCCGCAAAACCGCGGTTTTCTGTGCAAAAACCGAAACCGCATAACCATCTAGAGAACCACTGTTTTAGATTTTTAAAAATAAATAAAATACACTGAATTAGTGCTCTTTCAAACATTGCAAACTGTTGTTTTATTTCTACATATTGTATTGCAAGCTGTTGTTGCAAATGACAACCATCGACGGTATATCTGTTTGAGAAATTTCAAAATCTGCATTTATTCGGAAAGTAATAGCTGGCCGGTTTCCCAACCAAATCTTGCCAAAATGTCCTTCAGGTGTTATGAACTTTATTCAGAAGGAATATGAAGAAATAAATGATTTTAAAGTTTCAAGAATTAAAAGCAAATGGACAAAAGTTAGTATTACGCTGGACGTGGACCAGTTTGAAACGCCGAAGATACTTAAACATTAATATTCATGGAGAAAACAATTTTTATTGCAATTTAGGATTTCTGCGAATTGAAGAAAATTGTTCCGCAAATAATTTCGTTATATGTGTTGAAAAACATTTAGATTCATTTAGTATCAGTTTCAGAAATGATATTGTAGGAACTATACATGTAGGTGTCCGGGTAATTAAAAAATGATACACATTGTCCTGCTGAACCAGAAATTTGCATTAACCATATAATTCATCACGATGTTTGCGATACAAGAAAACAGCTGCAGCAGTGAATATGAAGATTTATTTATTGAAGAATCGCACGAAGATATGGATAATGGGTACTACGCCGAAGAAGATGCTGAAATTAAAAGTAATTTACTAACTTGTAAATTTTTTTCGTTTATTTTGGATAAAATCAGTTTCCTACAACGAAACATAAAAGCTCTTTTTGAAAAGGACAAGGCACGTAATAGGGTTCTTGAAAAAGAAATTAATTGGTTCTGATATAAGCAAAGCTTCAATGAAAACTATCTTGCAACGTTTGACCCGTGAAAATCTGGAATTAACAGAATTGGCTAGATGCTCATTAGGTCCTTCGAAAGTTCCAACAAAGTCTGTTTTAATATTGGCCGAAAATCTTTTTGAACGACTTTATCCAGACAACAATAAGGTTGAAGTCGAAGGTGAATGTTCGGCAAATTCAGAAGAAGTGACCTATCCAGTTCAAAAAGCTATTCAAAGTATTAAACAAAAATACTTATATGCAAACAAATTACTATCCTAATTCTATGAAACAGGAGTTTGCTAAATATAGCACTTGTTCCAAGTACTCCCTATAATTAAAGCTACATCCACCTACTCCAAAAGTTAATTTTCCCTAAGCGCCAAATTTTGTACAAAACTAAGATCTCGTTTAAATATCAGACACTACTTGTGACACGGTTTGTGTGAATCGGTACTTTAATTGTCTTTTGGAGAACAGCCTTTGGTTACGGATGTATTTAGGCCATTTAACGAATCTGGCAAATCACGGACTGGTTGAATGTCTCTTCAACAAAATCAAACTTACGTGGCATTTTCTCGAAGAAAGGGTTAATTTCCTTCTTAGATTCAATTTTCTTAACAGCTAAAGGAGTCTTCTTCATAGGTGTCTTTTGCATCGTCATTTTTAATAATATAATTCCCACGTCGAACCGAACGCGACCAAAACGAAAAGG
This sequence comes from Phosphuga atrata, assembly GCA_944588485.1. Classification (NCBI taxonomy): domain Eukaryota; kingdom Metazoa; phylum Arthropoda; class Insecta; order Coleoptera; family Silphidae; genus Phosphuga; species Phosphuga atrata. The sequence continues at coordinate 11,094,830 of OX155903.1, read as the reverse complement.
TTGTCTAATCTTATCTGTTTAGTCTTGTCTGTCTAGTCTTCTCTGTTTTGTCTCATCTGTTTAGTCTTGTCTGTCTGATCTTGTCTGTCTGGTGTATCTAATCTGGTTTGTCTACTCTGGTTTGTTTACTCTGATCGGTCTAGTATGGTCTGTCTAGTTTGATCTGTTTGGTCTGGTCTGTCTAGTCAAATATATTAAATTAAATAAATACATATATTATTAGGAACTAAATATATACAATTGATGAAGGGCTAAAAAAAATATTTTAAATTTCCTTCCAATGGACAATCGCCCTGTTCTGATCTCCGCATGTTCAAACGGTTTCGACTTGTCTGAAGCAACGTACTGGCTTATTTGACAATACATTTATAAGCATAGAAATTCTCATCCAATTGCTGAGTCAAAGGGCTGGTGTTAGTAGTCAGGATTCCAACGACCTTGGACTGCGTGGCAACTTTCAAGACTCCGTCTTCCATAAACTTCATCACAGCGACATTTTCTTTGGCCGATAAACACGAATGCGTAGTGAGTCCGTTATGAACGAATGCAATACTTGGCCACTGCTTTGAGGCAACTCGTTATGCCTGACGGGTGCTTCGATAGATTCCAAAAACACTAAGATGATGTTGAGTTTCGAGGTGATGACGACTTCCTGTTCTTCGTGAGCGTCGCAATTTAAAGCAATGCCGAAAGCACTCTACCGGTTTCCTCAGAAATCACCACAAAACCACAGTGGCAACCACAGTTGATCCATCATTTCAATGTAATTCGACTTGTAAATATCGGGCATAAGCAGTTGATTTAGCCCAGTTTTCTCGTGAAAACTAGTTGCAAACTTACATTATTATTAGTGTTCTCGTAGATCTTCACAAAGCTTGCCTGTCCGTTTTTCCATTAAGAAGCAACGGAATGCTCTCCATCAAGATAACCTTCGGAACCATGTAACTTGTCAATTTCTCCCTCGACAAATTCTCAGTTTGAGTATCACCCATCAAAACCCTGGTAGTAATAAATGCCAACAGAGCCTGATTCATCTACCCGGGTTTACAACACAATATCACGCACTTATCAAACTCTCAACTGGCTCATCGGCAAAAACTCGAGTTTAAAGCTAAGCAACAAAATACTTTTATATAAAACTATCATCAAACCTATCTGGGCTTATGGCATCGAACTCTGGGGATGTGCCAGCAAATCGAATATTGCGATCATGGAAAGATTCCAAGCTAAAATATTAAGATCAATTGCTAACGCTCCATGGTACGTAACAAACCACATGATTCAAGAAGACTTGCAAATTACCCCTGTGACGAAAGAAATTAAGAAAAGACGAAAAAAGCATCAAGACAAAATAGAATCACACACAAATTCACTAATAAACACGCTTCCCCAACACTAAGTCCTCAGAAGACTCAAGAGACGCTGGCCAACTGACCCTTAATGGTACTCAGAGGTCCTATCGTTGGATGGACACCTCATCACGCCAAATCGATCATCATAACTTCAACTCATCGAATAGAAAAAATATATATTATATATATATATATATATATATATATATATATATATATATATATATATATATATATATATATTCTGTATATATATTATATATAATATATTATATATTCTGATTGTTGAACAAATTTCAATAAAAAGAAAAAAAAACATCAATCTGAGGGATTTACATTATAGTCTTCCCCACTTCAGCTAGATCTACGCGGTGTCCACGAATTTTAACTTGCGAGACCCTCATTCGAGAAAATCTTGGATCACGTTCGTAAAATCTACTGTTCTGAATACGGAATTTCCGAATTCTCGATGAACTTTTCCGGGTCGCGGCGGTTCACGTAACCGGAAGCTAGGTTCAAACCGGCGACGAATAGTTCACCCATCTCACCGGCCTTAACTGTACACAATATATAGTCTTTGTACAGTATAGTACAATAGGTACAGTATGGTATTATCAATAGGAACGCCTATAGGTATTTTTGATTAGTGTTTGGTATTTCAAGTGGAGGAGAGAATGTGGGGCATGTTTTCGGTGCTGCCGTAAAAATTGCAAAGTTTCTGGTTCGCAGATTTGAAATATTTGAAAAATTCCTCGGACAGGGTGACGGACAGGGTTCCTGCGGAACACACCCAAATCTTTAAGTTACCCAAAGTATTCTCCCTTTTCTGGTGTTCCAGCAATATTAGCAAGGATCTTAAGAGAGATGGGATAAGGACCAAACGCTCAATCTTGAATTCTTCAAGAATGGGGACCAACTCCACTGGATCTTTGGTAGTGGCTTTGAGCACGACGAGTATGGAGAGGCCGCTGATGAGTGGCCTCGGTTATACTGTCGACAAACGTGAGCGCCGTTTTAAAAATTTAAAACGTTATAGCAGTTCACCAACAGTTCCTAAAAACCGAACTCGATCAGAACCGAAACCGCGGTTTTTAATTTTCAAAAACCGAAAACCGCGGTTTTGAAAAAATGCGAATATCCAGAAACCCTAGTTTGTAGCTCTTCTCCACTTTTCGCCATTATTGCAGTATCCTCCGCGAATCTAAGATAATGAATTAGTACCCCTCCAATATTTATTTCTTCTCTTCTGTCCTCCATGGCCCTTCGAAACACTAACTGAGAGTACAAATTGAGCAGTTGCGGGGACAGAACGCAGCCTTGTCGGACGAATTTCTTAAAGTTATAACATTTTAGGTTAAAGTATAACATTTTTATTAATCGTATGTCGCTTTGATCCAGATTAATACCGTTTAGGTTCTCGATAAGCATGTCGTGTTGGACTCTATCAAAGGCCTTTTGGAAGACGATAAAACAGACGAATACATTTTTATTGTACTCTCTACACTTCTGTAGCATTACTTTTAGAGCGAACACAGCCTCTCTAGTTCCTAATCCCTCTCAGAAACCAAAGTGCATCCCATCCAATTGTGCTTCACATTTGCGGTATATTCTCTGTTGGATAATTTTTAAGACGATTTTCAACGTGTGGCTCATCAGGCTTATCATTCTATATTCGTCACATAACTTAGGATTGGTTTTTAGGTAGCGGAATAAACACTGATTTAAGCCACTCTCTTGGAATTTCACCAGTTTCATATATTCTATTTAGAAATTCTGTAAGGCAGGTCAAGTTTTTGTCGTAAAATGTTTTCCACATTTCGGAATGTTGTCGGGTCCTACAGCTTGTTGTTTTTTGCTGTGTTAATCGCATATTCCACTTCCGATTTAAGAATACCTAAATGATCCGCCTGTCCATCTTCCTCCATTGAATCCTCTCGTTCCGCTGCAAGCAGGTTTGTCACGTATTCTTTCCAGGTTCGCTCTTTATCTTCCTCGGTAAGCTGAATGTCTCCGTGTATGTTTCTTGTGACCATTGGTATTTTTTTCTCGTATGTCCTGTAAGTTTTTTTAGCTTTTTATGCATATTGAAGACATCGTGCTTGTTATGTAGCTCCTCCATTTCACGGCAGTTTTCTTCCATCCATGTTTCTTTGGCCCTCCTTATGTTATGTTGTATTTGTCGTTTTAATAGTCTGTATTTTTCTTTATTGATGCTTTTGTGTTTACGCTTTTCTTCCATAAGGTTAATGATATCCTGGTTCATCCATGACTTTTTCGCTGTTTGATCCTCCTTTCCCACGACTTGCTTCCCCACATTCAGCATTGTTGTTTTAACCTTGTCCCAGGCAGTATCAATATTTATTGTTGATGCCTCGGCTAAATCCTTCGCAATTAGTTCATTGAACTGCGTTTGGTATTGTTCTTTTATGAGATTTTCAAGTTCACTTTTTTTATATTAGCTGACAGCAAGTTGTGGTACGTATCACCGTCTGCACTTGGATAGGTTTTTACTCTCTTTATGCTGTTTCTAAACCGCCTGTTGGCACATATAAAATCTATTTGATTTCTAATAAGGTTATTATAATTATCGCCATGCGATATCCAGGTATAGAGTCGCCGAGGGGGTAGTTCATAGAAGGTGTTTGTAATAACCAACTCTTTTTCCTGGCAACACTGTATGAGCCTGTCGCCTCTTTCATTCCTATCTCCAACACCAAAATCTCCCACATCATTCCCAACTCTACCACTACCAACCTTGGCGTTAAAATCCCCCATATACTTGTATAAAGTTCGTATTTATTGGGCTGGTGTGTATTTGAATCAACATGATCCTTTCATTGAAGGGTATGAAGTTAGTGACTTGTTGTTGAAGCTCTTTTTTTATCATAATGCCTACTGACTGTGTTCTCCGCTGTTGCATCCTGAGTAGTACAGCACCACATCGTCATGCTTGCATTTTCCTGCGTTTGTCCACCTCACTTCACTAAGACCTAGGACCTTTATACCTATTCTGCGCATCTCTAGGGCAACGATTGTTATCTTCCCAGCTTTATAGAGAGTTCTGATATTCCATGTTGCTATAAGGTTCAAGGTCGTATTTTTAATCTTATTCCTATTCCTGTTCCACCCAGAGATTCTTCGCACCCCTTTCCCATTAAAGGGACGCCGGGGACCAGGGGCTTTTTCTCTTTCACTACTCATCATTGTGGTTATTCTTGAGAATCTGTAGTGCAGTAGTTTCTCCTTGCTTTCTGCACCGCAGTGCCACAGCCGAATTAATCTATTTGTAATTGTCGCCTGTAACTGCCTGTCCCAAGCCTTTAGTCACATTATTTGTCGATAGTCTTGGTTTAGTAATGTCATAGCTGCTGCCCTATGCCATGGATCATGGATCTTCCGCCCCGTCTGCCGTTGGACTTCCTAGTCTCTTCCGCCTTCCGGGTCGTTGTCCACTCCCGCGTTGGAGGTTACACCGCCTCGACTCGGTCGCCAGAGCCTCGTCTGTGGAACCAGGGTTCACCAACATGAAGGTGAGACTCGACTTTTGAGTAGGAGAGGCTATCTGAGACGCATCACTACCCCCACTGAACCCCAAGCTACAAAGGTCCAACTACAAAGGTCCAACCACTCCAATGGTCCAACTACAAAGACTAAAAGGCTACTAAATTAAGTATAAAATTTCATCCTCCTATTTTCTGTACCAGGTGGAGTCTCTAAAAGCAGCCATCAACAGAAACAGATTGCTAAAAACAAAACGAGGCATGCTAATAAGCATATGCTACACTTACCGCACGGTGTCGAATGTGGCGCTACAAGTCATGGCGCTATCGTGGCGCTACAGTTCAGCGGTCTGAACTAATGGAATGGTAGGGACCATCACAAAAGCGCACTCATGAGCAGATGGACCAGAACCCTTGTCCCAGAAATTGAGCCATGGTTCAGCCGCCCCCATGGTGAAGTGAATTACTATCTATCGCAAGTACTAAGCGAGCACGGAATATATGGCGCTTAAGTTGAAAGGAGAGGAAAAGTTTTTTCAAAAAAAAAAAACAGCTGCAAATATTGCAAGAGGACAGACTCAGCTAAACATACTATCTCCAAATGCCATCAATATGCTGATCTCAGAACTAAAGCAGGGTGGGTGGTGGGAGAGCCTATCAACTCAGGCAATATGGTACGCCTGATGATTAAAGACTAAGACAACTGACAGGCAATAGCAAATATGTGTCCCACGATCCTTAGAATGAATGACGAAGACGATAGAAAGGAAAGGCAAGCAACTAGGAACGAGCAGAATAAAACAAAAAGAAAAAAACCTTTGTTGCCACTCAGGTACTGTAACCGCGAATCGGATTAGGGCCGCCCACGCCCACCGCCCCTCCTGGCCAACTAGTCCACCCGCCACGGCTTTGACCGTGACTTCCCGGGCAGACGCCAAGGCCTGTCGATCCCTCTCCCAATGCGGACATGACACGAGAGTGTGCTCCGCGTTATTGCGCACGACCTCTCCACGGGATGTGCCCCTGTCGTCTGGGGCTTTCTCAATTCTGTGGTGATAGGCTCCGAAGGACTAAGATTTTAACCTCTAGAATGCTTCTACCTGACCTCCTGGTGGAGAGCTGGGCCGCCTGTGTTTTAGAGGCGGCGTCGCCTATGTTTTCAGCTGAAGACTCACCGTCTCCATCCACTCCCGAACGAGTTACCCCGCGCGCATGACTCTGGGGCGCAGCATATCCCAGCACTTGTCGGTGAAGACAAGTGCCAGGTCGTCCGCATACACCACAATACACACCCCTGTTGGCGGTAACCGCCTCAGCGTCCGCAGAAGGCCGTCATAGGCGACATTCCACAAGAATGGTCCTAAAACCGATCCCTGTGGAACCACGGCAGACAACCCCCGCTGGCGCCAGTACTTCCCTTCGCAGTACTTGGTGGTTCAGTCGCGCAGGTACTCGGCAGTAAACCTCAGCAATGTCTGCAGTTGTTTCCACTTTGACAGGGCCTCGAGAACGAACCACCAATGTACGGTGTTGCAGGCATTGGCGACGTCAAAGCTGACGACCACACAATGCGCCCTGGTACTGTACCGTTTGCTGTTGGCCCCCTCCACTACAGGAGGGACAGCCCGAATGGCATCCTCCGTCCCAACCCCTTTCTGAAGGCCGAATTAGTCCGGAGCGTGTCCGCCCCTTGCTCTATAACGGCTTGTAGACGCTATAGGAGCAACCTTTCCAGCACTTTTGCCCCGCCGAGCAGCTAACAGATCGGTCTGTACTCACCAGGCGTCAAGGGATCCTTACCCGGCTTTGGAATAACAGCCAAAATGGCCTTCTTCCAACACCTTGGAAACACTCCCCCTTCCAGATATTTGTTGCAGATGTCGGCAAGTCCTTCGAGATCCCTCCCTGCCGACAGGCGGAACAACTCAATAGTCCGCCTCAATAGTCCGCCTGGGCGGGGTGTCTTTTTCGCGGGTAGTGAGGCTACCGCTCTTCGGACCTCCTCCACAGTGAAGGAGGCCACCCCAGCGCACCGCCCCACGACAACGCGTCCCACCCCCCTCGCCATGATGGAGAGCGATGGTGATTAATGATACATAATTAGTGATAGTCACATTTTGGTTGATTTTGACTATAGCACACAAATATGATAAATGATGAATAGCACATACGAGGCGGGACTTGATTGACAAGACTAGATATTATAAACTAGATAAACAAAAATAGACGGAGCGGAGAGTACAAGATAGACAGCAATACTGCTAGATACACTATATTCAATAGTACTAGATAGACAGTCTTGGCATATCTATCACATACTAAGACTTATTTAAGAAGACTAGGCAGACGAATCTGTACAATCGAAACTGAACAGACAAAAATATTCAGTAGAGATACTCGCCAAACAAGAGTGGGCAGACAACAAATAACAATTTTTCGAATGATGATTAAAAAAGACTACATATGTAAGAAACGAGGATCGGAGCACATATATGAAACTACATAGATAAGATTAACATAACGTAATAATGTTACTTTGGCAAGACTAAGCCAACTAAATGAGTTTAAGCAGTTAATATTTTTACGTTTTTGTGTTTGCTATAAAGGAAAAGATTAATTTGTAAAAAATAGATGAAATGGTTTTGTGGTTGATAGCCCTGGTGGTTGAGTGCGCTCAGCGGATGAGAAAATTCGTTCGTTTTTTAGTGTGTTCCAGGAAAATGATTACTGGAAGCCTCTGAGTAGTTGCAAAGAAAAACAGCAAGTTTTGCGCACAAAGAGATGCCAGTTGAAGCGAGGGAAAGAGCGTTGAGATTTCGTTGAAAATATTACAAGCAACGTGAACTCGTAAAACTCTAATACGCTTCTTCCATTTGAAAACATGTATTATCTAATATTGCTTATTATTATTTCTGTAGGATTATGTGTTTTTTTTTACTTTTATAAAAGACAGAATTACTTTTATAAAAGACATTAAAATATACATGTCAACAAGGATAAGACTAGAGAAATGTAAGTTGAAACTTTCAAGACTAAAGCGATCAAAAGTGTTTTCCTAAAGTTTTCCACGTTCAATACCAAACGAAATTGCACTTTGTTTATTTCATAAAACCGCGTATAAATGGTTCATGTTCGTCGATCGTTTATCTACCTGACACAAAATCCTTTGATTGCATAACGCGTCCGTGCGACTTTGTTAACGAAAATTTGCGTGTGTTATTGCGACCATGATTAATTGCAATCTCTTTGTACCACTCGCTTTCTCGCTATTGTAAACTGAAAACAATTAGTATTTTACTACAATGAAACTATTATTTTCAATCATCACGTAACAAATCCACCTAGCAAATTAATCTGCATTTATTACCCAAATACTATTATTAATAATAAAAGTAAATAAGGACTAAACAAAACAAAGACAAGACTAGGAAGAATTCTTATGGATCATAGTCTAGCGCAGTGTTCTTCAACCGTTGTTCCATGGAACCCTAGGGTTCCACTAAATCATTCAGGGGTTCCGCGAATCAATACTAAAAAAATAATAAACCAAGCTAATCAAACTTTAACCGGCGCCGTACAGTGGTCTGAAATCCAAAAAGCTGGCTAAAATAAAGGTTATATTATTTAATGGATAAAGTAAGGTCCTGTGCTTTCGCTATGAGGGTTAAAAAGGCTTATGTGGGGGTCCCTGAGTCTGGATATAAATTCCAAGTGAGACAATTTTCGCGCGTCATTTCATGTTCGAGTGTTCGTCAAACAGTGCTGATTGAAATTATTTAAATTATACCTTACAATTGATCATTTTTAATCCAGGAAAATGGATTCTTATTATGAAGGTACATAGAAATATACATAATAGAAGGTACATAAAATGTTTTTAAATTTCTTTTATTTTGTTAACATCTTGCAAAAAAAAAATTTTCCTAAAATTGTGAAGATTTTTTTCTCAATTTCTTTCATGTAGAACAAAAGTTAAAGAAGCCGCGTAAGGGGGCTTTGTTATTTAAAGGACAATGTTATGAAAAGGTTTTTTCTGATATATTGCAAGAAACTAGATTGCGATAATTTGCATTTTAGCTTTTATATGAATTTTGGTATTTATATGAATTAAGTTTTTTTGAATTTGAAGATGGCGGAGGAGCCGGCTGAACTGAATAAATTAACTTTATTCGTTTATTTTTTTCCCTTTTTGATACTCTATCTTCATTTTTATCTGTAGGTATTTTCAATAAAATTGCTTGCCTGTATTGAAAATAAAAACTACAAATTAATATTATATTTAAAAAAAATCGGAAAATAACTATTGAGTGGTCTGCCAAAGTTTCTGCCAAAATCACTGGAACTGATGAAGATATAATAAAACGTTTCCACGTAATATTACAAGTTATTTCCAGTGGTTTTGAAATTGGTATAAATAAATTAAAAAACTACGCTGTTGACACTGAAAGAAAAATTGTTGAATTGTACTCGTGGTACTACATGCCGACAACAGTCCATAAAATTTGAATTCACGGGAATAGGATTATTGAGTCACCATTGCTTCCAATCGGACAATTATCCGAAGAAGCACAAGAATCGTACAATAAATATTTTAAAAAAAATCGAGAATATTTTGCACGAAAATGTAGTTGTCAAAAAAACATGGAAGACGTTATTAATAGGCTCTTGATTTCATCAGATCCTAAAATTACAAGTTTCCGAAAAGAATCAGATACATCCGATGGTGATTAATAATTTTAGCTTTTTTACATTCAATTTTAATAAATCATTTTGTTTTCTATTTATTCTATTTTTTATTGAAACCTCAATTCAAAGAACCAAATTCCATCAACGATCAGTTGATCAGTTTTCAATTGAGTTTCGTGATCAGCGACTTAAAAATTATCCGCCATTCTGAATTTCGAAATATTGAATTCAGTTTCTTAATCAGCGACCTCAAAAAACGCGAGGAGACCAAAAATCACAATATTTGAACGATTCCTTCATAATTTGGCCAGCTTTTTTGGGATTTCAGACCAATGTGCGCCGGCCTTTACGACTAGTGCCGATGCGCTGTGCCGCTCTTTGGGGTGCAAGGGGTGGTGACAAAAGGCTACCCAAATGACAACCTCACCTGCTCGCGGTGCACCCTGCTAGAAAACCAACGAGGCTCTGTCGACCGAATCTCTGCCGGAATAAGCAGATAATCTCTTGCTAACCAACAGCTACGGGTGGAGGAGCTGGCAAGAGTAAGGGTACCCCCGTATCCTTGGGACAAGAAAAGGTTCCTAAAGGCGGATGAATCTAAACAGATCAACGGCACGAGGATATGGTAGGCAACGGAAAACCACCACATTAAAGATCCTTCGGGATATTCCTAGTAGAACCAATTACATGAATACAATAGTAACGGAAAACCGTACCGATCATGGATCTCGGAGTCCAAGATCCAGCAAGAGAGGAAACATCGCAAAAGAAGAAAAGTGTAAGGCCTCTCGGGTCGTCATCCGGCGAAAACCTTACATGGCAAGTGCAATACACACAAAGCAAAAAACTCCAGAAACCAGGAAAATGTCAACAATTAAAAGTATCGGTACCTGGAATGTGCGTAGCTTGTTCGAAAGTGGAAAAACTCAAAACCTATTAAGGGAAATAGACAGACTAAAAATAGACATCCTCGGAGTAAGTGAAATGCGATGGAGAGGGTCTGGCGAATGTCAAGTCGAGGGATACACTATCTACTATTCCGGGAACGACGACTCTAAACATTGGAATGGAGTAGGCATAATCGTCAGTCAAACTATAAATAAGGCGGTAAAGAACGTCATAAACATATCGGATCGTGTAATTATAGTGCAAATAGAAACAAGACCAATAGCTTGCAATATAATTCAAGTATATGCACCCACAGGAGATACATCAGACGATGTTACCGAGTTGTTCTACAACGATCTAAAAAGGGCACCTGATACAGTTAAACCGAATGAAATAAACATAATTATGGGTGATTTTAATGCCAAGGTGGGAAAGGGAAGACGAGGACGTATTGTAGGCGATTACGGACTGGGAATCCCAAACGACCGTGGAAACAGACTGGTTCAATTCTGCTTGGATGAAAACTACATCATCGCAAACACATTTTTCAAACATCATCCAAGGCGCCTGTATACGTGGACGTCTAATGCAAACAGATGTGTAAGAAATCAAATAGATTTTATCATGATTAATAGTAGATTCAGAAATGCAATAAAAAAATCCAAAACATATCCCGGTGCCGATGTACATACAGATCATAACCTACTAACGGCATCTATAAATCTAACACTGAAAAAATGTGTTAGAACGCAAAAAGTACTCCGTATAGACATACAAAGGCTAAAAGATCAGATCATACGCTCGAAGGTTAGGAATGAAATAAACGAGAAACTAACAACATGGAGTAATAAAACAGAAAATGCAGACATAGAACACACGTGGAAACAGCTGAAAACCACAGTAATAGAAGTAGGAGAAAGGTATCTAAGACCAAGCGAAAGGCCGAAAAAACAAGCATGGATGACCGAAGAGATACTATTACTAATGGATTCCAGAAGAGCATACAAAAACAAATGCGCACTAAGATATAAAGAAACCCAACGAGAAATCAGATCGAAAATAAGATCAGCAAAAGAGGTGTGGTTGTCTGCGCAATGCGCTGAAATTGAAGCTCTTGAAATAAAGCATGACTCCTTTAACTTGCACAAAAAAGTGAAGCAGGTCGCTGGTAACCACAAGCCTATAAGATCCCAAATGCTAATGGATGAGCAAAACACTATATTAACATCAACAGAGGATAAACTAAAAGAGAGGAATAGATACATAAAGACTCTTTTTAAGGACAACAGACATGAACCCTATAATATCGAACTACTCGGAAATGACGGAAGTGACATAACAAGATCAGAAGTCGAACATGTTATTGCGAGAATAAAGAATGGGAAGGCACCTGGCCCAGATGAAATACACGGAGAAATTTTTAAGATCCTTAAAGATTATAGTTCTCTCTCAATAATAGTAGACCTATTTAATAATATATATAGAACAGGTGAAATACCAAGAGATTGGTTAAAATCAACTTTCATCACCTTAGCAAAGAAATCAAATGCGAAACAATGTAAAGATTATAGGACCATCAGTCTCATGAGTCAAGTATTGAAACTATTTCTGAAGATCATCCATAATCGTATTTACCGCAAATGGGAAGAGTCGATCAGCGAGTCCCAGTTTGGCTTTCGGAATGGGTTCGGCACAAGGGAGGCACTATTCAGTGTACAAGTTCTGGTACAACGATGCCTTGATGTTAATGTGGATGTTTTTGCCTGCTTCTTAGACTATGAAAAAGCATTTGACACCGTAAACCATAATAAAGTAGTAGATATACTTAAAGAACTAGGATTAGACGGGCAAGATATCTGCATTATAGCCAACCTGTATTGGAACCAAACAGCAGCGGTGTTAGTGAACAGCGGTGAGGTCATGATTCAAAGAGGGGTGCGACAAGGCTGTGTTCTCTCGCCATTACTTTTTAACCTTTATGCAGAAAAAATATTTCGAGAAGCATTGGATGGCAAGAACATAGGAGTAATCGTAGGAGGCATAGTGATCAATAACCTGAGGTATGCCGACGACACCGTTCTATTAGCTACGAACATAGAAGACCTACAAGAACTAATGACAACCGTTACAAAGCACAGCTGGTCCATGGGTCTTAAACTCAACGTTAATAAGACAAAATGGCTCGTAGTAAATAAAACCAGCGTAAATAACCAGCTGAATCTAAGAGTTGGAAATGAGGTGGTGGAACGCGTCAACTCCTATAAGTACCTTGGCTGTAACGTAAACGACAAATGGGACATGACATCGGAAATTAGAAGCCGCATCGAACAGGCAAGAGGAGCTTTCACCAAAATGAAGAAAGTGCTGAACAACAGGCACTTGGAAATCCCCCTCAGAATCAGATTGTTAAGGTGCTATGTGTTTAGTATCCTGTACTACGGCGTCGAGGCTTGGACACTTACGGAGGCTATGTGTAAGAAGGTGGAGGCTTTTGAGATGTGGACTTACCGTAGAGTGCTGAGAATTTCTTGGGTGGATCGAATTACTAACGTCGAGGTCTTGCAAAGAGTCAATAAGCAAACAGAAGTTCTCAACACAATAAAGAGAAGAAAACTGGAATACCTTGGTCATGTTATCCGAAATGATAAGTACAGGTTACAGCAGACAATAATACAGGGTAAAATACAAGGTACGCGCAGTCCAGGCCACCGCAGAACATCATGGCTCAAGAACCTTCGCCAATGGTTTGGACAAAGTACAAGATCCCTATTTCGAAAAGCTGCAGATAAAATTCAAATAATGAAATTGGTCGTCAACGCCCTTGGAGGGCATGACACATGAAGAAGAAGAAGAAGCTCTTTGGAACACGTGTGTGGATTGGAGTTTCATATTAGAACTATTAATTTGCTGAGCCGCTTAAATTGGACGAGGACGACGGACATTGATGATGATGACATTGGACGACGGACCCTTATAAATAATTTAAAATATCCGGTGTAGTAGATTTATTAAATTCTTACAAAAGCAAACGCTCGTAAGTTAATTATTTTATAATAAATCTAGTTTTTTTTTTACTTATCCTAAAATCCTTTAGAAATACAATGCAGAATTGGCTTAAAACTGGAAAATTGGAATCAAAATCCAAAGAACAAGCAAGCTTCTTGCTCTCTTGAAAATTCCACCAGTTTTCCGCCAACATTGGAGCTGACGGATAATATTGAAGAAAAGAAATCAGGAGCTACTAGCCGAAAAATACGAAAGTATGATGAAGATTATTTGAATTTTGGATTAACATGGATTGGTGATAAAAATGAACCAAATGGGTTTTGTATGGTATGTGAGCAAGTAGTCAACAACAAGGTAAAAGCTAATATTTCAAAAGAAAATGTCTTGAACAACAGCAGAAAAAGAATTCATTTCAAAGGAATGTTCGTTTGCGCGTAGCTAAAGAAGGTTAGCTAAAGTAGCTAAAGGTAGCTAAAGTAGCTTAAAGAAGAAAGCTTATACGATTGCAGAAAAATTAATTAAACCTTGTACAAAAGATTTAATCAAATGCATAATCGGTGAAAAAATTGCAAGCAAAATTGACATGACAGACAGACAATGGAACGAGGTCCCATTGTCTGATACGACGATTTCACGACGAATTAAAGATATTTCAGATTACTGCGAAGTGGAACTAGTAAGTCGTTTGAAAATTGCTAAAGATGGATTCACTCTGCAAATGGACGAATCTACAGATGTGGCTGGATTAACAATTTTGTTAGTTTTCGTGAGATACATACACGAATTTAGTATTTTCAGGAAGATATGCTTTCTTGCAAAGCTCTGCCAACTCAAACAACAGGTGAAGAAATATTTAATTTACTGAATGCATATATTGAAAAACATTTAATTTTTTGGAATTTATGTCATCATATATTCACTGAATAGCCAAAGCTATTATTGGTATTATAAAGGGCGTAAAAGCCAGCCATTGCTGTCTTCATCGTCATGCTCTCGCTGTTAAACGGATACCAAAACCATTGCACGAAGTTCTCAATGAGGCCGTAAAGATGGTTAATTTTATCAAATCCAGACCTCTAAATACCAGGGTATTTGCCCTATTGTGCGATGATCTGGGAAGCTTACATAAAAATCTCCTTCTTCATACTGAAGTAAGATGGTTATCCACGGGAAAGGTTCTGACCAGAATCTGGGAATTGCATGATGAAATTCGAATATTTTTATCTGAACGTGAATTGTCGGGAAAACTTAATGACACTAATTGGCTTCAAAATCTAGCCTACCTTGCAGATATATTTTCATACATGAACGAAATTAATCTTTAACTTCAAGGACCAAATACTACAGTTTTTAAGCTCAATAGCAAAGTAAACTCGATCAAATCGAAAATGAAGTTTTGGGTGCAATGCATCACCAAAAATAATACATAAGGTTTTGCTAATTTAAATGATATTCTGACAATCAATAATATCGCATTTGACCAGAATTTAAAAAATCATATTTTGGAACATTTAACGGGTTTGCAAAATACTTTTTTCGAATTTTTCCCCCCTATTTGCATTAATATAAGTTGGATCGAGAATTCTTTTAATGAGTGTTGTGATGTGGATACCTTGACAATTAAGGAAAGAGCAGTTTATAGATATTTGTATCGACAGTACATTAAAATCTACATTTGACCCGTTGGATAGTTTTGGATAAAATTAAGGGAAGAATATCTTGAAATTTCCAAACGCGCGGTTAAGGAATTGATGCCTTTCGTAACAACCTATCTCTGTGAGAAATCATTTTCCACATACGTCGCTACTAAAACTAAGTACAGAAATCGACTTGATGCCGAAAATGATATGCGTCTCCAACGAACACCGATCCATCCAGATACATATATTTCTTTTGATTACAATTTCACAAGTTACTGGCTGCAGATTCCGATTTTCAAGTGAGAGTGTCATTAACTCATGCAATTATTCATAACTCATGCACACGAGTTCTAATGGAGTACTAAGATGCTTTGATTAGTGTTATTCGATTATGTCTATCTCGTCACAACTGCCGACTACTCACGCCTGATTCCGATTTCCAAGTCCGAGTGATCATTCATCACTCATGCACACGAGTAATAATCGAGTACTCGGATGATTCAAAATGATCGATTATTCGATCGATATCACTCGATTATGCCCATCTCCAGTAGCTACTTCGCCTTTAAGGATGCTTCCCATCGTAAGAAGTATTATCGAATCTTGTGGTACATCGTTACTCTTGTCTCTCTAGTCTTATCTCTCTACCCTTGCGTATTGTATTGTATGGTTTTGTATTGTTTAGTCCTGGGCTTTGTAGATTTGTCTATATATCCTTTGCCTAGCTGTATGCTGTCTATACTTTCTTCTTCTTAGTTTCACGTCCCTTCCAAGGAATTTGCCGCCAAAACTATCCTCCATTTCTTCCGGTTTTTTTTCCTTGCACGTGCTGGAGGTGAAAATCTGCAAACAGACACCACCCGACCCGTGCCGAGTGGTAATGAGAGTGGTAGTGAGACGCCCACTAAAAGGGCGACCCACTAAAAAAACCCCACCATTCAGACCCCCCAACCAAAACCAGAGAAAAGGTGACGAAATCCAAAATTTGGCATAACTTTATCACGTTCCTCCCCCTTTCATTTCCAAAGCATTCAACTGAATTCACTCGTTGTGCCGGGCGCGCCCTTATTTACCGCACACACGCAGAAGCATACACTTTGCACTCTCATCAGTCTCGCTCTGTTACATTCAATCCTGAAGGCATTTATTCATGCCGGCACTCCAACCGACTTCCGGTCTATCGCAATTTTTTTCACTTTTGCCATTTTCAGCTGCCACGTCTTCTCGCCATAGTAATCTTCGTATCTCCACAGATCTTTTTCCCTGGGGTACTAAGTGAACGTTTTATTTGATGTTTCGACTGTTCTCTCTTCGCTCCTTCAGGTCGGAGTTCATCTTTATCCTATATTTGCCTTAACATTTCTGTGAGTGTCGAGCATTCGCACCCATATCCTCACCCATGTCGTTTCTGGTCTTCCTTTTCTTCTTCTATGATGGGGTATGTAATCCAATACATTTTTTTGCTAATCCTTCTTCCCCCATTATTTCCACATGTCCATACCATAGTAGCTGTCTAGTCTCAATCCTGTCTATAGTGGAATACACACTGGCTGTTCTTCTTCGTATTTCTTTGTTTGTAACCCGCTCTATTCTGGATATTCCGCATGCTCTCCGCAGATAATTCATTTATGTTATTTCAATTTTCTTTTTATCTTTCTGGGTCAGTTGCCAAGTTTCTGCCCCATAAGTCATGATAGCTTCCACAATTGCATTATATATTGTCTTCTTTGTTTTTAAATTTATACTATTTGACCATAATAGATGATTCAGTATGCGGAACACTCTTCTGCCTTGCTGAGTTTTAGAATATTTAAAGTAATCTCTCTTAGAATTCCTTTTTTCTGTTATTATGGAACCGAAATATCTATATTCTTTGGTTCTCTTTAGGCTTTTTATTTAGAGGTCCTGTTCTTCTGACTCATTTCCTATTAAGAGGTATTCTGTCTTTGACAAGTTCATGTTTAAACACCACCTTTCATATTCTTTTTTCAGCTTTTTGAACATATAGTCTAGGTCTTCTTCCTCATTTGCTATTACCACTTGGTCATCTGCAAATTGAAGTTGTTAGGAATCTACCGTTATTTATATCAATCCCCATTCCCGACACTCTTTTCCATTTTTCCAAAGCTGTTTCTATGTATATCTTGAATAGTGTTGGGGATAGACGGCAACCTTGTTTAAGACCTTTTTTTATCGGGAAGGATTTCGATAAGAAAGAACCTTGTTTGATTTGACTCTTCGCATTTTAAAAACGCACATATACCCCATTTTGGTCTATTTTCGTCAGTGTTTGGAATAGTTTCTTCAAGGGTACCGTATCGTATGCCTGTTCCAAATCTACAAAAAGTAGATAAGTTTCTAGGTTCCGAGCTTTCCGTTACGTGAGAATTAGTTGAATAATGAAAGTATTATCAGTACGCGATCTCCCTGCGCGAAAACTACTTTGATCTTCACTATTTTGATGCTGACTTTCCAACCTTTTCTTTATTATTCGACCGTACAACCTCCCCCTCGAACTTATTACGGTTATGCCTCTATAGTTTGAGTATTTTGTTTTCTCGCCCTTCTTGAAAATTGAGCTTATGTAACCTATAATTTTAATTATAGATTTATTATTTTAAATAATACATACTGAATCAAATAATATTCCTAAATAATAATATTTCATTTTAATTTAATAAATACTTTAATTTAAACAAGTTTTATTTTTCATTAACCTGTTTTTTTTTGTCAAAAAGGTGTTATGAAGTTATTAAATTGTGTAGTTACTACTTCACAAAAGACATTTTTAAAAAATTAAATAAACATTTTTTTATTTAGTTTTTATTTTTAAAAGAAATAATCATTGGCTTTCTCACTCCCAAAGAAAGAACCTTTAACCGAGGGACTACTGTTACTGGCTGCAGATTCCGATTTTCATGTGAGAGTGTCATTAACTCATGCAATTATTCATAACTCATGCACACGAGTACTAATCGAGTACTAAAATGATTCGATTATTGTTACTCGATTATGCCTATATCGGCGCTACTGGCGACATAGATTTCAGCCCAAATATGGGTTTATTACCCTGGCTGATACTGTATTTTTTTTCTGCTGTCACGTTATTTTTTCAAATTGTGGTCCCAGGTATTTGAGGGTGTCTATTATCTCAAAATGTCTTTCTTCCATAACCGTGAAGAAGGCAATCTTGTCTATTCTGTAGTCACTATTTTGGTGTTTTCTACGTTTACTTTTAGCTCCGCTTTGGTTGCTTCTTCGTTTACCTCGTGGAAAATTATTTGTATCGCCGATATATTTTGTCCTAGTATCCCTATGTCAAATACATATGCCATAAGTTGCACAAACTTTTGTTGTAGATTTTCTTGTGTTTCTACTCTTCTTCTTATTACACATTCTACAGCCAGGTTTAAGAGTATCGGCGACAATCCATCTCTTAGTTGCTATCCCTTTGCTATGTTAAAAGCTTAAAATTGAGTTAAATGCTTGAGATTCTAACTTAGCTATTGAAATTTGCGGTGGTCATTTGTATTGCACTCCGCAGCTTTGGCGGAATGCTTATTTATGCGTATTGTAGAGCGTACCATTCATTGGCTTCTTCCATCGATGAAGTCGTATTGCGCTGTCTGACCGTCCAGTTTCTAAAACCAGTTAGTCTACATAATAGATACCAAATTATCGACAACTACGTCTTTGTTAACCGTGTGAACATCTTGTCCGAATCATCGCGAATCGTCTCAGGCATCGCATTTAGAAGATTTATCTATTTATTAATTTTGACAGAGCTCATATGTATGATTATTAGAAAGAAATAAGCGTGTTCAGATGAAACGACTTTTGATCCAGGAGGACACATTGGAATCTTTCCTAATCCCACATTTGTGCGATGCAAATGTTAGTAGATCCTAGGCAAACCTTCAATTTTGCATTTCAATATCTTCTTCTGCACCATTGACCTAGATACTTGAAATCTGATCATTTTAGTCTGCGTCAAGTTATACGCTAGACCAGTGTTCTTCAACCTTTGTCATCCCGCGCAACCCTTTTTGAGAATTTTTTTATGGAACCCTTGATGGAACCTCACTTTGATTAATCGCATTAATTGATGGAATCGCATTACAAGTTATGAACAAGGTTCGTCCCTTTATTTGTTATAAAAATTTTATTTTATTTTAAAAAGTCTCATAATAAATAAATTTGCATTTATTCAAACAAAATTATAAATATACGCATAAATAAAAATTTGCATAAATAAGCATTCCGCCGAAGCTGTGGAGTGCAATACAAATGACCACCGCAAATTTCTATAACTAAGTTAGAATCTCAAGCATTTAACTCAATTTCAAGCTTTTAACATAACAGAGGGATAGCAACTAAGAGATGGATTGTCGCCGATACTCTTAAACCTGGCTGTAGAATGTGTAATAAGAAGAAGAGTAGAAACACAAGCAAATCTACAACAAAAGTTCGAGCAACTTATGGCATATGTATTCGACATAGGGATCCTAGCACGAAATATATCGGCGATACAAATGATTTTCCACGAGGTAAACGAAGAAGCAACCAAAGCGGAGCTAAAAGTAAACGTAGAAAACACCAAAATAGTGACTACAGAATAGACAAGATTGCCTTCTTCACGGTTATGGAAGAAAGACATTTTGAGATAATAGACACCCTCAAATACATACGGACAACAATTTGAAAAAATAACGTGACAGCAGAAGTAAATTACAGTATCAGCCAGGGTAATAAGCCCATATTTGGGCTGAAGTCTATGTCGCCAGTAGCGCCGATATAGGCATAATCGAGTAACAATAATCGAATCATTTTAGTACTCGATTAGTACTCGTGTGCATGAGTTATGAATAATTGCATGAGTTAATGACACTCTCACTTAAAAATCGGAATCTGCAGCCAGTAACAGTAGTCCCTCGGTTAAAGGTTCTTTCTTTGGGAATGAGAAAGCAAATGATTATTTCTTTTAAAAATATAAACTAAATAAAAAAATGTTTATTTAATTTAAAAAAAAATGTCTTTTGTGAAGTAGTAACTACACAATTTAATAACTTCATAACACCTTTTTGACCAAAAAAAAAACAGGTTGATGAAAAATAAAACTTGTTTTAATTAAAGTATTTATTAAATTAAAATTAAATAGGGGTAAATAGTACAGTTGTTGATCAGACAGTAATGATTGGTAATATTTTGAAAACTATATAACCATAAGACAATCTTTTGGTGACATAATTGTTTATTAACTGAAGAAAATTCCATATTCTTTTCTATACTGGATACATCTCGTAACTTTGTTCTAACTTAAAGTTTCATGTGTGTATTTAATTAATAAAATGACCAGTCCGAGATTTACGTCATTTTAGACAGAAATGTACAAAAAGTAATCCTACTATTTCTAGATATTTTCATAATTTTAAATGATTTTTGTGCTGATTTTTGATATTTGTAAATGAATACAGGTTAAAATTATCGAAATAAAAAGTTTTTTGATAAAAATAAAGTACTGATTGTGAAAAATATGTTAAGAAAATAAATATCGCACGATAAACAGTTTTTATAGTGATAGATCATCGGACCAATCATACTATTTTGAGGTTAGATTAACTATGTGACAGTTATTACTAGTATGTTTAACCTATAAATAAGAGGATAAGAAGGTAAGCATAATTGTTTTGATTAAAATGTAGATTTATAGGGTATTTACATTGTAAGAAAAATAGGAATTCAATACACAATTTTATTTAAAGCAATTTAGAATTAAAAATCTATTTTTTAATTGAATTTACTTATGTATTTGTTGTTGTTTATTTACTAATTTATTTATTTTTAGGTTAAATACCGGACTGTAATATAAATAAAAATGCCCAACTTTAAAAAAGGAAATAAATATTTCAAAAAATATACAGAGAATCAAATTAAAGATGCTATTAATGCAGTTAAAAATGGGATGTCGCAATGCACAGCTTCCAAAAAGTTCGGTATTCCTAAATCAACAATTCAATTTCGACTTAGTAATGCATTCATCAAAGCTACTCCAGGTCCGTCTCCTGTATTAGGATGCAATGCAGAAGAGGACTTAGTACGTTGGATAATTGATTGTCAACGAAGAGGATTTCCCAGAAGAAAGATCAATATACAAGCTATTGTCAAAGAGTTTTTGGATCATAGTGAAATAAAAAATCCTTTTCGTGACAATGTTCCAGGAAATGGGTGGTATAAAGCTTTTCTTAAAAGGAATCCGATTCTTACTGAAAGATTTCCAGAAAGATTAAAAGCCAGCTCTTGTGTAAGTGAGAGTGATATTAAAAAATAGTTTAGTGAAATATATGATTATTTATCAAAAATGAAATATTTAGACATATTAAAAGATCCAACTCGTGTTTTCAATGGTGATGAAACTTATTTTATGGTATGTCCAAAAATGAAAAACGTAATAGCCCCTCGTGGGGCCCAAAATGTTTATGAAATTGATCACGGTAATTCTAAACTTAATTTGACCGTACTATTCACATTTAGTGCAAGCGGAGTTACTACTCCACCAACTGTTGTGTTAAAAAATTACCTTCTGTAATTGAAAAATCAGTACCTGACGATTGGTGAATTGGTGTTACACCAAGTGGATGGATGAGTGCAGAATTGTTTTGTGAATATTTGAAATATATATATATCATCCTTATCTTATTAAAGAAAAAATAACATTTCCTGTTATTTTATTCATAGATGGTCATAGTAGTCATAGTTAAAAATAATTCTCATTTGTCTTTATCCTAATTCAACAAGGATTTTACAACCTGCTGATGTTTCAGCATTTAAGCCTATGAAAAGTATGTGAAAAAAGAGTGTGTTTGAATGGAGACAGAAAAATCCAACACAGTTATTAACGTTAGATATAATGGCTCCACTTTTAAAAAATGCACTTGATAAGTTTTCACCAAATGGAGATGCTGTCAAACATGGTTTTAAAGCTTGTGGTCTATATCTTTGGGATCCAAATGCTGTAGATTACTCAAAGTGTCTCGGTGTAAAGACTGCAAAATCTGAACAAAACCCTATTCATCGACCATGTGCTACCGCAACAGTAACATTTGAAACATATACCAAAATCGTGGGAGAGGATTACTTAAAAGAACTAGAATTATTTTCTTCGGATCTAGTTGGCAGTGAAAATAAGTCAAAAGATTTTTTAATTATTCATCAATTACTAAAAGAATATGAAAAAAATTGTAATCCTATTGAAAATAGCAATAACTTACAGTCTCCATTAGATATATGTGTTGTGAATAATACGGATAAAAGTGATATGATAATTAGAAATAACTTAGATTCAATTAATTGTACTGATATTGTATGTAATGATGACAATAATATATTGGAAATGGATTCTGTCATAAATAATGTGGATGATAATAATAATATTTTAGCTGAGGATTCTCAATTGTATGAAGTTCTCGATTTATCCCTGCCTCATCGCAGAAATAACTCAATAACGAAAACCCTCAAAGACTTTCTTCCAAAACCGGAAACACCAAAACGTAAAGGAAAAAAAATTACAGAAAGAAAATCGTATGTGGTTTCTTCATTACAATTTAAATTGCACGAAGAAAAAAACTCACACAATTGAAAAAAACCAAAAAGAGAAAGATGCGAAAAAACTGCAAACTTTAGAGAAAAAAAAACTAGCGGACAAATTAAAAGAACATAAAAAGCTGATAACATTGAAAAAGCGACAGGAGAAATTGCAGAAAATCATAGAGGTGATTGAAGACAAAGAAAACATTGGTGGCAATTAAAACAAAATTAATAATCATACCTAATGTTAATTATAAATTTATGTTGGATTTTTTTTTTAACAATAATAAAATATTTTTCATTTATTAGATATCTGAAAAAAATGTAAATTTAATTTAATTAAAAATAAATTAGTTCATTATAGTTTTTCATATTTTTTAATTACTTTTATTTATTCTAAAGCGTTGACTAATAACTGTAAATCCACTGGACATTCACTACATTCTTGTGATCTATAACTATGTTTTTTGAGCAATCAAATATTTGTCTTCTTATTTTCTATAAAGTTTTAAATTTTTGATTCGAATTATTATTTAAATAGAAAAGTGACGTTTTTTACAATTACTAGCACTATAATAATTCATAAATTCATTTTATACAAGCATGAAATTTATTATTTTCATTGTTCAATTTCTAAAATGACCTATCACTATACAGTTTACCCCTATTATTATTTAGGAACATTATTTGATTCAGTATGTATAATTTAAAATAATAAATCTATAATTAAAATTATAGGTTACATAAGCTCAATTTTCAAGAAGGGCGAGAAAACAAAATACTCAAACTAGAGAGGCATAACCGTAATAAGTTTGAGGGGGAGGTTGTACGGTCGAATAATAAAGAAAAGGTTGGAAAGTCAACATCAAGATAGTGAAGATCAAAGTAGTTTTCGCGCAGGGAGATCGCGTACAGATAATACTTTTATTATTCAACTAATTCTCACGAAACGGAAAGCTCGGAACCTAGAAACTTATCTACTTTTTGTAGATTTGGAATAGGCATACGATACGCTACCCTTGAAGAAAGTATTCCAAACACTGGCGAAAATAGACCAAAATGGGGTATATGTGCGTTTTTAAAATGCTAGGAGTCAAATCAAACAAGGTTCTTTCTTATCGAAATCCTTCCCGATAAAAAAAGGTCTTAAACAGGGTTGCCGTCTATCCCCAACACTATTCAAGATATACATAGAAACAGCTTTGGAAAAATGGAAATTGGATTGTCGGGAATGGGAATTGATATAAATAACGGTAGATTCCTAACAACTTTATTCTTTGCAGATGACCAAGTGGTAATAGCAAATGAGGAAGAAGACCTAGACTATATGTTCAGAAAGCTGAAAAAAGAATATGAAAGGTGGGGTTTAAACATAAACTTGTCAAAGACAGAATACCTCTTAATAGGAAATGAGTCAGAAGAACAGGACCTCGAAATAGGAAGCCTAAAGAGAACCAAAGAATATAAATATTTGGGTTCCATAATAATAGAAAAAAAGGAATTCTAAGAGAGATTACTCAAAATATTCTAAAACTCAGCAAGGCAGAAGAGTGGTCCGCATACTGAATCATCTATTATGGTCAAGTAGTATAAATTTAAAAACAAAGAAGATAATATATAATGCAATTGTGGAAGCTATCATGACTTATGGGGCAGAAACTTGGCAACTAACCCAGAAAGATAAAAGGAAAATTGAAATAACATAAATGAATTATCTGCGGAGAGCATGCGGAATATCCAGAATAGAGCGGGTTACAAACAAAGAAATACGAAGAAGAACAACCAGTGTGTATTCCACTGTAGACAGGATTGAGACTAGACAGCTACTATGGTATGGACATGTGAAAATAATGGGGGAAGAAGGATTAACAAAAAATGTATTAGATTACATACCCCATCATAGAAGAAGAAGAGGAAGACAAGAAACGACATGGGTGACGATATGGGTGCGAATGCTGGACACTCACAGAAATATTAAGGAAAATATAGGATAAAGATGAACTCCGACCTGAAGGAGCAAAGAGGGAACAGTCGAAACATCAAATAAAACGTTCACTTAGTACCCCAGGGAAAAAGATCTGTGGGGATACGAGGATTACTATGGAGAGAAGACGTGGCAGCTGAAAATGGCAAAAGTGAAAGAAATTGCGATAGACCGGAAGTCGGTTGGAGTGCCGGCATGGATAAATGCCTTCAGGATTGAATGTTACATAGCGAGACTGATGAGAGTGCAAAGTGTATGCAGCTGCGTGTGTGCGGTAAATAAGGGCGCGCCCGGCACAACGAGTGAATTCAGTTGAATGCTTTGGAAATGAAAGGGAGAGGAACGTGATAAAGTTATGCCAAATTTTTGATTCCATCACCTTTTCTCTGGTTTTGGTTAGGGGGTCTGAATGGTGGGGTTTTTTTAGTGGGTCGCTCTTTTAGTGGGCGTCTCACTACCACTCTCATTACCACTCGGCACGGGTCGGGTGGTGTCTGTTTGCAGATTATCACCTCCAGCACGTGCAAGGAAAAAAAACCGGAAGAAATGGAGGATAGTTTTGGCGGCAAATTCCTTGGAAGGGACGTAAAACTAAGAAGAAGAAAGTATAGACAGCATACAGCTAGGCAAAGGATATATAGACAAATCTACAAAGCCCAGGACTAAACAATACAAAACCATACAATGCAATACGCAACGGTAGAGAGATAAGACTAGAGAGACAAGAGTAACGATGTACCACAAGATTCGATAATACTTCTTACGATGGGAAGCATCCTTAAAGGCGAAGTAGCTACTGGAGATGGGCATAATCGAGAGATATATCGATCGAATAATCGATCATTTTGAATCATCCGAGTACTCGATTATTACTCGTGTGCATGAGTGATGAATGACCACTCGGACTTGGAAGAGGCATAACCGTAATAAGTTCGAGGGGGAGGTAGTACGGTCGAATAATAAAGAAAAGGTTGGAAAGTCAACATCAAGATAGTGAAGATCAAAGTAGTTTTCGCGCAGGGAGATCGCGTACAGATAATACTTTTATTATTCAACTAATTCTCACGTAACGGAAAGCTCGGAACCTAGAAACTTATCTACTTTTTGTAGATTTGGAATAGGCATACGATACGGTACCCTTGAAGAAACTATTCCAAACACTGACGAAAATAGACCAAAATGGGGTATATGTGCGTTTTTAATATGCCAGAGTCAAATCAAACAAGGTTCTTTCTTATCGAAATCCTTCCCGTTAAAAAAAGGTCTTAAACAGGGTTGCCGTCTATCCCCAACACTATTCAAGATATACATAGAAACAGCTTTGGAAAAATGGAAAAGAGTGTCGGGAATAGGGATTGATATAAATAACGGTAGATTCCTAACAACTTTATTCTTTGCAGATGACCAAGTGGTAATAGCAAATGAGGAAGAAGAACTAGACTATATGTTCAGAAAGCTGAAAAAAGAATATGAAAGGTGGGGTTTAAACATGAACTTGTCAACGACAGAATACCTCTTAATAGGAAATGAGTCAGAAGAACGGGACCTCGAAATAAGAAGCCTAAAGAGAACCAAAGAATACAAATATTTGGGTTCCATAATAACAGAAAAAAGGAATTCTAAGAGAGATTACTCTAAATATTCTAAAACTCAGCAAGGCAGAAGAGTGGTCCGCATACTGAATCCTCTATTATGGTCAAATAGTATAAATTTAAAAACAAAGAAGACAATATATAATGCAATTGTGGAAGCTATCATGACTTATGGGGCAGAAACTTGGCAACTGACCCAGAAAGATAAAAGTAAAATTGAAATAACATAAATGAATTATCTGCGGATAGCATGCGGAATATCCAGAATAGAGCGGGTTACAAACAAAGAAATACGAAGAAGAACAGCCAGTGTGTATTCCACTGTAGATAGGATTGAGACTAGACAGCTACTATGGTATGGACATGTGAAAATAATGGGGGAAGAAGGATTAACAAAATAATGTATTAGATTACGTACCCCATCATAGAAGAAGAAGAGGAAGACAAGAAACGACATGGGTGACGATATGGGTGCGAATTCTGGACACTCACTGAAATATTAAGGAAAATATAGGATAAAGATGAACTCCGACCTGAAGGAGCGAAGAGGGAACAGTCGAAACATCAAATAAAACGTTCACTTAGTACCCCAGGGAAAAAGATCTGTGGGGATACGAAGATTACTATGGAGAGAAGACGTGACAGCTGAAAATGGCAAAAGTGAAAGAAATTGCGATAGACCGGAAGACGGTTGGAGTGCCGGCATGGATAAATGCCTTCAGGATTGAATGTTACAGAGCGAGACTGATGAGAGTGCAAACTGTATGCTGCTGCGTGTGTGCGGTAAATAAGGGCGCGCCCGGCACAACGAGTGAATTCAGTTGAATGCTTTGGAAATGAAATTTTGGATTCCATCACCTTTTCTCTGGTTTTGGTTGGGGGGTCAGAATGGTGGGTTTTTTTTAGTGGGTCGCCCTTTTATTGGGCGTCTCACTACCACTCTCATTACCACTCGGCACGGGTCGGGTGGTGTCTGTTTGCAGATTTTCACCTCCAGCACGTGCAAGGAAAAAAAACCGGAAGAAATGGAGGATAGTTTTGGCGGCAAATTCGTTTAAGAATACTCGTTCAAATGGTACTGACGTTGCTGGCACCCAAAAATAGTTGTTGAAACAATTGGGGAAAAATTCGTTCTTCGACTTGTAAGGGTATAATTGTAAACGATTCAGTTTCATTTCTATCAACGATAGCTCCAAGTATTTTTTGACCCATTCGTTGCTAGTGGTCTCTCGAGAAAACCAGCTTTCTAATATTTTATCTTCTTAAAACCACCAAGTTAATAGGATACAAGTTCTGTTATATTTTTGCTCTGCTCTAACAATTATGCTAAATTTGTGTCGATGTTCGGTTTACGTAAAACATATCGCACCTCCAACAGAAAGGTGACACAAGTTCGAAATCCCAATTGTTCAACTTAAACTGAAATTTGAGTATCTACGATGTTGTTTTCAGTTATATGAAGTTTCAACTATTGTCCGTCAGAAAGCGGAAGTATCTTTTTTCATCTGAGCAGATTTTCAACAGAAAGATGGCAGATAAACAGTTGCTCTCAACTTAAAATTGCAATTTTGGGAAATCAGTAATTCGCACTTGTGTCACATTTCTGTTGGATGTGCGACGTATTAACAAATATTTATAAAATAAACTTATTTTGTTCCTAAAAAGATTTTAAGTTAAAACAAATGTTTTCAAAAATATAATAAATTGTTAGAATTGTCTATAATATTTTTAAAATACAGTTATAAATTATTAGGATTGTAGTAGACTAATAAACCCATTAGTGCCCAGCGTCCACTTTTGGGGACATCTTGTAAACATTTGTCTAGAAACTAGCTTTACATTCTGCTAATTTTAGACACCAAGAGACAGGAAAATTTTTTTACAGGGGTGCACTAATTTTGATAATACTTCCTGGTGTTCAAGTTCTGCGCTTCTAAACTTGTTGACATCTTTGCTTTCTGATAAATAAATATTGATATTATTGTTTGTTGATAAAGTACACATCCAAAGCCAGTATTCGGGATGATTTGAAAAAATTATAAAAAAATGTTACATTTTGGAGAATGTTACATTTTATGAAAACCAACGAAGATATATCAGCACATTAGCCGCAAAGGAAAACCGCGAACGTATTGTGTAAAGTGCTATGTAACGTTATATATGTATCATGCTTTTCCAACTTTAGGAACTTACAATAGGGACTTAAACTTTAACAGTTGATAGCGACCATATTGTTGAATATAATTGTACGAATATAAAAGGACAACCAAACATGCGAATTACATAGAAATCTTGGATGGGCAGAGCCTACGTAAAATTAAAACATGTCTTTAAAAGCGATCTTTCCATCTGCCTAATGAGAAAAGCGTTCGACCAGTGTGTTCTGCCGGTACGCACTTATAGCGCAATTGCTCAACTCAAGAGCAGAGATCATAGCCCTAACGATATCATCAGCGAGGAAGCATAGAGTGGCACAACGAAAAATGGACAGATAAGTGCTAGGTTTAGGTTTAAGAGACCAAATTACGAATTAGGGCCTTTGACGGAGGACCGGGGTGACAGACATTATCAAAAGAATAGCAACACCAGAATGGAATTGGGCCGGTCACGTAGCCAGAATGAAAGACGACAGGTGGACGTGAAATTGTTGGATTGTTGGAATGATGACCACGCGCTGATAAGCGAATCCGCGGAAGAACACCTACACGCTGGACCGACGAGCTAAAAAGAATTGAAACCAACTGGATTCATGCGGGTCAAGACAGAGAACAATGAAAAGCCATGAGGGAGGCCCATGCCCAGCAGTGGACGCTGAAGCCTGGTAGTTGATGATGATGATATAAATCTATCGAATTGGTTGTCATTTATTCAGTCTGTTTTTCCAAATCATCATGGACGGATATAGCGTTCAACAACACGTGCAAATGATAAAATCATTTGCAATCACGCGCTTCAACCATTTTACGGTCGCTAATCGTCCTACCGAGAGAACTATTGTCAGTGTAGCGCAGTGTGTAGCCACGGTCCGTGAGAGTGTGCAGGAGAATCCGAGGCAGTCGATTTCGCGTCGCTAATAGGAACTCAGCCTTTCACAGATCAAAACTTGTTGAATTTTGCGTCGTAAATTGGGCCTGCACCCGTACAAAATTAAGCTGACCCAGGAGCTGAAGGTAAGTGACCATAGACAACGACGTGTGTTCGCTGAATGGGCCCTGGAGCAGTTGGAAACTGACCCTAATTTTCATAAAAAAATCATCTATGCTCAGCGAAAAATCAGCGATGAGGTCCTTTTTTTTGATGAATGGGTACGTCAATAAACAAAATTGTCGAATTTAGGACGATACCAATGCACATGAGATCCAAGAGCTTAAAATGCATTCCGAAAAAGTCACTGTTTGGTGTGAATTTTGGGCTGGCGGCGTCATCGATCCATATTTCTTTAAGAACGATATTGGTCAACGGTTTGCGCTATTGGTTGATAATTTCCAACTTCTTTTGACCGGAAGTGGATGATTTGGACACTAACGACAAATGGCTGGTGGGTAAGGGGTGACGGCAATAATCACCAAGTAAGTCCGACCCAAATGTCAACCTCTCCTGCAAGCGGTGCCCGCTGCTAGATAACGAACGAGGCTCTGGCGACCGAGTCATGGCGGTATAACCATTCCAACGAGAATAAAGGAAATGTATTCTCACAACAGCCCCAGAACGGCGGACCGAAGTGCTACCGGGATAAGTAGCAAGCATTAACTAGCCAACAGCTATGGGTGGAAGAGCTAGAAAATGTTAGGGCTCTCTTTTGTCCAAGAGTTGAGAAACCAATTCTGAAGGCGGATGAACTGCTGAAGCGGTCAACGGCATAGGAATGCAAAAAGCAAGGAGAAACTATTGCATTAAAGATCCTCGTGGATATCTCTAGAATCACCATTATGACGATGAAATTCACAGCAAATTATTCCGGAGTAAAAAGTCTCCCAATCGGATCTCCGGGGGAGGCGGTTTTGAATGAGGTCGTGGAAAAAAGAGTGTCATTGAGATCGGACACGTTAAGAGTAGGCACATGGAATGCAAGAAGTCTATACTCGCCAGGAAGATTAGACAACATAGTACTTGAGATGGAAAGACTAAAAGTGGACTTACTTGGGGTAAGCGATGTAAGATGGGCAGGAATAGGCTCGATAAATACAGATAATGGAATGCTATACTACTCAGGAAACAATGACCCAAAACATCAGTACGGAGTAGGAATAATCCTAAACAAAAAGTTAAACAGGTCAGTTACAAACTTTACTCCCTATTCAGATAGAGTAGTAATGATACAATTAAAGACAAATACTGGAATTATGAACGTGATCCAAATATTCGCACCAACTACAGATAAAGAAGATGAGGAAGTTGAAGAATTCTATACACAACTAAATGCAGTACTAAGAAGTATAAATCGTTGCGAAGTGACCATAGTGATGGGCGATTTTAACGCCAAGGTAGGAAAAACAAAGGTAATTGGCAGCACTGGTGAATTTGGCCTCGGGGATCGGAACGAGCGCGGTGACCGTCTGATTCAGTTCTGTCAAGATGAGAATTTTATAATCACCAACACACTCTTTCAGCTCCCTAAAAGAAGGCTGTATACCTGGACATCTCCAGCCCATACAAAGGAGAAAATCATACGAAATCAAATAGATTATGTGCTCTTCAGAAATAGATATAAAAATGCCGTAAAATCAGTGAGAACTTACCCTGGAGCTGACATCCACTCAGATCACAATCCTGTAATAGCAAAGGTACTTCTTAAGGATAAAAAGATATACGAAGTTGTAGTTGACCAGATAAAGCAAAATGTAACAACAGCAATGAAAGAAAATGAACTACATCAAGATGTCCACATAAGATGGAATCGAGCTCAAACAGTTCTGACAGCAGTAGTGAAAGAAAACCTAACTAGGAAAGCAACAAAAAGTAAATATTGGATGACTGAGAAAATCATAGAGCTCATGGATGAACGCCGAACCCATAAGAACCAAAATGAAAAACAGTATAAAATCTTACATAAAACGATTCAAACAGAAATAAAAAAGGCAAAATCAGAGTGGATCTCTAAACAATGTGAAGAAATAGAAATGCACGAAAGAAACTATGACAGCTTTCATATGCACAAAAAAGTCAAAGAGTTGACAGGAGCTAGAAAAACATTCCAAGCTAACCATGTGATCTAGAGCGCGGATGGCCGCATAATAACAGATATGAAAGAAAAAGTAACGAGATGGGAAACCTACGTGCGGGAACTCTTTAATGATGAAAGACCAATACAAGTACCAATAAGAGTAGAAGACGAAGAACCTAAAATAATGAAACATGAACTCGAATATGCCCTCAACAGTATGAAGCCAAGAAAGGCTACGGGGCCGGATCAAATACCAGCTGAGATATTAAAATTATTCGATGAACACCTAATAGATAGTCTCCTAGACCTGTTTAACACAATATATGACACAGGCATCATACCGAAACAATGGCTTTTATCGACATTTGTATTGATCCCTAAAAAAGCAAATGCTAGAGAGTGCACAGATTATAGGACTATTGCACTTATGAGCCATGCACTAAAAATCTTTCTAAAAATCATCCTTAAAAGAATTTATCGAAAACTAGAAGAGGACATAAGTGATAGTCAATTTGGATTTAGAGAAGGGCTTGGAACAAGAGAAGCACTCTTGGGAATAAATATTCTTTTTCAAAGATGCCTAGACATAAATCAAGACCTGTTTGTGTGCTTCATCGATTTCCAAAGGGCTTTCGATAAAGTTCAGCATGACAAATTACAACAACTAATACTTAGAAAGAATTTAGACCGGAAAGACGTCAGGATAATTACCAACCTATATTGGGGACAAAGTGCAGTTGTAAAAATCGAAAATGAACTGACAGACGAAATAGAAATACGCCGCGGAGTTAGACAAGGTTGCATCCTATCCCCGCTATTATTCAACATATACAGTGAAGCTATATTTGAAGAAGCTTTGTTTGGAGAACCAATAGGTATAAACATAAACGGAGAGGTAATAAATAACATCAGATATGCCGACGATACGGTATTATTGGCAGAACTACAACACATACTCGAAAGAGTAAACCACCAATGTGAAGCTTATGGACTTCAAATGAATCTTTCAAAAACTAAGTGTATGGTAGTTTCTAAGGCACATAACCAACAAGTGCAACTAAATATCAACAATACCATAATTGAAAGAGTAGATTCCTACAAATATCTTGGAACCGTGCTAGACAAAACAAGCGACCAGGCAGGTGAGATACGAAGAAAGGTGGAGATAGCAAGATCAGCGTTTATGAAAATGAAAAAGTTTATTTGTAACAGAGACACTAATATAGAATTACGAATTAGAATACTACGCTGTTATGTGTTCTCAACCCTGCTATACGGAGTTGAAGCCTGGACCCTAAAGAAACCTGAACTAAAACGGTTGGAAGCGTTCGAGATGTGGTGTTATCGCAGAATGTTTAGTATATCCTGGAAAGATAAAGTCACCAACAAACAGGTACTTGAAAAGGTAAAAAAGGAATGCGAAGTCGTGCTGACCATTAAGAAAAGGAAACTAGAGTATCTAGGTCATGTCATGAGAGGCCCCAAATATAGTCTTCTAAGACTTATTATGCAGGGAAAAATTAAAGGAACCAGGAGTATTGGTAGGCGTAGAGTATCCTGGCTGAAGAACCTGCGCGAGTGGTTCAGCTGTAGCAGCACGGAACTGTTCAGAGCATCGGTGAACAGGATAAGAATAGTCATGATGGTGTCCAACCTCCGGTAGGAGAAGGACTGCAAGAAGAAGACAAATGGATTTCAACAGAACGGCGCAATGTGTCACATAGCTCTTGCCACATTAGACATTCTGCACGAGCGATTTGAGGGTATTGTCATCTCACGTGGAGGTGATGTGAACTGGCCACCGAGATTGTGCAATTTGGCCCCGTTAGGCTTTTTCTTGTGGGGTTTTCTTTGCATGACTATGCGAATAAGCCACAAGCCACAGCAGCCCTCAAAAATCAACATAACTGATGCCGTCGGTAAAATTCAGCCTGATTTATAAGCCATAGTCATGGAAAATTGTACATTTTGGATGCGCGCCATAAAGCGAAGCCGCGGCGGACATTTGCAGGATGTTATATTCCATACATAATGGCACCGATAGGCCTTTCAAATAAATAAAAAAATTCGATGATATCTCATACACACTTTATTTTATTTTAATTTAAAGATATAATGCGCTTAATGAAACACCCTTCATCATAATAAATTTTAAAAATAAATTCTACATAAATAAATATTTGTTTTCGCAAAGTAAAACAAAAATCATTATTTAGTGTGTTTGTATATATCATCGCCCAGCGTCCTCAAATGAGGACAGCATAATTAGCTAGAGAAAAAATAACGTAAATGCATTTTAATTAATACGAAAGTGTTATAAACGATAGTAGGTATTTTTTTTATAAAAGTTCATACAATAAACAATTGGGCGCCAATGGGTTAAAAAATGCGATTATATCATTACTATTAGAGATGAGCATGGGTTCCCATCGTGGGACCCATCCCATCGTCCCATGGGATGGAATGAGTGGTATGAACGTTGCGTGGGATGGTATGGGATGGGAGGACAAATTTCTATTGGACGGAGTGGGAAGAGTGTTGATAATCTAGTAAATCTAGTTCGTGCATAATTAATTGCTTACCGTGCCAATACGCACATTTTCCAAAATATGTCCAGCCAAGTATATTTCTGTGATAAAGATGTAGTTCCTGAAAAGTCTTACGATCCGTTTGTGACGTAAAAGCATTACTCACTGTCAGATAAAGAAAATACTGAAATATTTGAACGAATTATCGTTAAAAAAGTCTGAACCGAAAAGAGAGTCTGCTGTATGGGAAAAATGGGATGAATGGGTCGGACTTCGCGACCGGATGGGATGGGATGAATGGGATGGGATGAAAATTTAAGGTTTGTGGGATGGGACAGTGGGACGAAGATGTGATGAGAAAGTGACAGGGATCCGTCCCACGGGATGGGATCTGGACCGAGAAACTCGCCCCATGCTCATCTCTAATCACTATACGTTAACTTTCGCAAAAACTGCCCGAAAATGCTTTAAATTAATAACAAAACTGGCTTAATTTACATAAATTGCATTCTACAGGAAATATTACATGGATATGAATAATAATTGATTATAATAATTTTTAAGATGACTTGAGAGATCATTCCATTATTAAATTCACTTGATTACTAATCTAACTCAATCACTGTAGATGAACTAGAAGAGACACACTAGGCAACCAACATTAGACAAATAGGACAAGACCGGGGGTGACCAACCTTTTGATTTTTATTTCGCCTCATTGTAAGAAGTTTTGCGATCCAAGTATATTAGCATAGCATCAGAGCAAAAAAGCTTTAATTGGGAGTATTTCTTACCGATTCACACAGTTCCAAGTATTTCAATTTCCTTTCCACTCAAAAATAAAAGATGTACCTATAAAGGTTTACGTCGTTGTGAAACGCTTTATTTGTTTATTTTGTTGAAATAAATGAGTCGCAATGCAACTCATCTTGAGCCGTATGCGTCTTGACATCCGTAGACTAGACAAATAAGGTTCGATAGTTCCGACTAGACTAGAGTTGGGCGGCATGCGTCCTGACATTCCTAAACTAAACAGTAAAGATTCGATAGTCCCCACTAGACTAGTAAAACTAGATAGACAGGCCTACAAAGACAAGGTTATATTGGCAGCAATAGACAAACTATAAATTATCCCATATCATGATCATAACCGGTGTAAACATTTTATATGTTTGGATGTTTTATGAGGCAGTAAAATGTTTAATATCTATTATCATCGAATTTATGTAATAATAACATAGTGTTATCGAAATATGTGGTACTAAATAACGGCCCGGTAACAAAACACATAAAAAAAACTCGAGAATAAGTCTGTTTGCTGACCATTAGACCTGCTGCTCACATAAATTCAAATGAAAAAAATAAACGGCTTATAATAAATTTTCTGCTTAAAAGATTTAATTTTTTTATTTTTTCGTAGCTGTAATTGTTCGTTTCTCTGTGTGCGTGTGTGATTTTGATAGAGTCGCGTCTTCTGGTCGCGTCTGTTAAATTGGAGAAAGCGTTAGACTGTTGTTTTAATTCCAGAAGTTAACACATATTGCGTTTATTTTATAATTTTTAACATAAGCATTGTACCTACACATTTTTTATTGCAACAATGGGTTTACATCCTTGTCATATCTCTTTTAAATGAAATTAAAGGTAATTAAATTGCTATCTCCTGTGCGGAGATAGCAACTCCCATCGGGCGCATCCCAGGTTGCAGATAGGGGAATGCTAGACATATATATCAGGTAGGTGGAAAATAAACGACTCTGTTCTACAAGAACTAAAAATCAAAAAGCGTCTACTGAACCAAATCAATAGAGCTTATCTCAGTTACTTTGGCCACATAGGTAGAACAGGTGAGATGGAAAACCTCGTGGTGGAGGAAAAAGTTGAGGGAAAAGACCCAGAGGACGGTCTCCAATGAGATGGACCGACAGATTAAAAGAAATGACGGGACACTTAATGCACGAGGCAATACATCTAGCACAAGATAGAAACGCGTGGAAACAACAAATTCATACCGAAAATAGTATCACATATACCGAAACATATACCGAACATATACCAAAAATATCAAATATCAAACATATACCTAAAATAGTATCACTACACCCTCCAGAGGGTAAAAAAGACCGAGAAGAAGGAAAATAAAATACCACCCGCGGACCAAACAAACACCAGCGACAGTATCAAGATTTGGCGGCTGGTAACAGCGTCTGTTCATTATGTTAAGGGGGCTGTTCAAAGATGGAAAACTATAAACCCTTCAGAATACAACGGGAAGCCACTGAAGCAATATCCTACGAAATTTCACATAGAAGTTACAACTAACACACGGCCCTCAGTCTCCGGCTCATTGAGGGTGCTAAGAATCCCCGGAGGTACAACAAAAAAACACATTCAAATCGGGACATGGAATGTCCTCGGCCTTTACGAAGCAGGAAAACTCGCAAACACCATCAGACAAATAAAAGAGTTGACATAGACATTCTGGCCAGGTTCAGGTAAATTTCAGTCAGACAACAAAACTATATATTACTAAGGAATTGATACTCATAGACATAGAAGAAGTGTTCGTATAATTGTAAACTACATAGATTCTATAACTGCTTTTATATACAACACATATAGAACAATTCTCTTAAAAATAAAGGCAAAACCTTTCTCTATGAACATCATACAGGTGAATGCTCCAACTTCGGAATTAATGAGGATAAAATGGAAGAATTTTATTCACAAATCTCTGAATTATTACAACACACAAAATCGCACAAACTGACCATTATTATAGAGACTTTAACGCAAACATTGGATCAGATAAAATATATGGAATAGTTGGTGCGTTTGGACTAGGAGATAGAAACGAAAGAGGAGACAAATTAATAGAATTCAGCCAGGAAAAAAACTTCAAAATAAGCAATATTTGGTTCCGGCTCCCGCCCAGAAGACTATACACCTGGAAATCTCCACAGGACAACTAACAACATATCGTACGTAACCAAATCGATTACATACTAATAAATAAAAGATTTGCTTCAGCAATAATCAGTGCATGTACATATGCAGGAGCTGAAGTGCCTTCAGATCACACCCTACTGAAAGCGAAACTCAGAACTAAGATTACATCAGAACGCAAAACATCAACTAATCCAAAAAATGATCTTGAACGACTGAAAAATCCAAATATTCAACAAAATATTTCAAGGAAATTCAACAAAAAGTTGAACGAGCTTGATTGTCGGAACATAAGCCATCAGGAATTGTGGAGTCAAACAGCCGAAATTTTAAAAAGCGCATCAAAAGAACTTCCTAATAGAATATATCAGCCTAAAACTAAATGGATAACTGACGAAATCCTTGAATTAATGAATGAAAGACGAGTCTACAAGAACAAAGGTGGTGCAAGGTACAACAGTCTGCAAAGAATCATAAGATCCAAAATTCGACAAACAAAAAACACTTGGCTTGAAAACGAATGCTTGGAGATAGAAAGGCTCCAAAACTCGCACGATAATTTCAACTTTCATAAAAAGATAAAAGAGGCATCGGGCATATACATAGGCAATATGCAATTCGAAAACTACAACAAATTGATAACTGAAGCTAAAGAAAAGTCTGATGTTTGGGTGCACTAAATTTACAGACTATATGATAATTCATCAAAAACCATCAACACGGACAACCAAAGCCAAGAAAACGGGATAGGTCTTCCAATAACTAAGGAAGAAATTCAACATACATTCAAATCAGCGAAGAATAAGAAAGGAATTTTCTATGCGGAAAATAAAACAAATGAAAACACCAGTGTACAAAGGACCCACGAACCACTTCAACAATCCATGTATACCTGGACCTGCAGAGTTCGAAGGTTCCACCACGTGGTTGAGCCAGATGTTTCCCAGAAAAAAATCGTCCATGGACACCGCGGTGTATGACACTTAGATATTGTCCAGAATTCACAGATGTTTTTCTTAAAAATTGTGTAAGAATCGAACGGTCATAACTTGCCATGTCGAATTCACACACGAATATATCTTAACTGCTTCGAATGAATGTCTTACAAAGAGAGTTAAAATATCTACACCAGTTTTAAATTTTTATAAGACTGGGAACAAAAAGTACAATAAGAATAAGTTCGTATTTAAATAAATCACGGAATAATACGAACGGAGAGTACCACCATCTCTGAGGCTTCAGTACATCCAAAAGAATCCATGAAAGCGAGCACCTGTAGCCGGTGTTTTCATAATTAAAATTATACTATAGTTCATTTTTTTAAGAATGCAGGAACTAGAAACCTGATTTACACTATGACAAATGTTCAATCTAGTTACAAAATTTGGCGCTAAATTCAAATATTGTTACTTGAATATAAAATTGGAAATTTATTAATGGTTTGATTAAATATCTATTAAATACACCAAATGGCAACTATAGTAATAAAATACAAACAATTAAATGGAGAAAAACTTAAAAAATCTAAATGATACAAACATATCATATGACAATTGTGAATTGACACGGCAGCCATTGACAACTAACAGCTCAACATGCATTGGCGTACGAAAAAAATATACTTGGAGTTAATTAGTGTTTTTATCTTTAAATTTAAAATTGAATATTAAATGTATATAAAACATTATTTTATAATATAGTACTTATTACCCGTAGTATAATTTAACGGTAGATGGACTAGAAGAGACAAACTAGGCAACCAACAATAGACAAAAAGGACTAGACCAGGGGTGACCAACCTTTTGATTTTTATTTCGCGTCATTGGAAGTAGTTTTGCGATACAAGTATATTAGCATAACTTAAGAAGAAA
Source organism: Phosphuga atrata (assembly GCA_944588485.1). Lineage (NCBI taxonomy): Eukaryota > Metazoa > Arthropoda > Insecta > Coleoptera > Silphidae > Phosphuga > Phosphuga atrata. The sequence goes on along the minus strand of OX155903.1, from coordinate 11,056,089 downwards.
AAAAGAGTATTCCTTCTCGATTCACACATTTCAATTTCCTTTCCACTTAAAAATATTTAGAAATTATTCGTAATATTATATTCATTTAATTACATATCACCAAAATCTACGCCATTGACCGCAAATGTATGTGAATAGAGAGAGAGATGAGTAGAGAAAAGGTTGAAAAATATCGTTGGTGTGAACTTCTCCTCGATTTAAGCCAATCAGAGAACAAGATCAAATAAGCCCTATCTTCCCTGTACTGCATTCTTAAAAAAATGGACTATACACGTCTCGTTCTCGATAATAATTTGTAGTATGCTCGTCATTGCTTACATTTCACACTTTTTAGAGTTTTAAATTTTGCGCCTAGGCTAGTGTGGACTAGCCGGCCCGGCCCTGTACACTCATATTTGTTCGTTGTGTTTGACGTTTCACACTTACTGAGTACTCTAAGTATAAAAAATTATCAAATCTAAATAAGAACAAAAGATTTGTCAGGAGATAAGAAGAAGAAAAAAATCATGTTCACGATCACGAAAAGAGATAGGAAGAAAGAAAAAACGGATGGAAAACTGGAAAAAATTGAAAAACAGATCGATAACCTCAAAAACTTCTTTTGTAAACTGGCAGAATTAAATAAAAACCACTGATCAAAATCAGAATGGAAATGCAGGTATCACATAAAAAGTATTTAGCCTCCTTACGAGACAATTCAAAAATGATTAAGTGTGAACTCATTCACACTTAAATATGTTTTTTATTTTTTCTTTGTACAAAAGCAACCTGTACAAAAAACTGTCTATATAACAAACTGTCCATACGACAAACTGTCCATATGAGAAACTGTCCAAACGACAAACTTCCTGTAGAACAAAAAAGATACATGAGTTTTCGTACGAAACATTATCACAAAAAAAGTATTTAGTCTCCGTACGAGACACTTACTTAACAAATGTTTAAGTGTGTTGATTCATTCACACTTAAGTATGTTTTTACACAAAAACAACATGTACAATAACTGTCTATACGACAAATTGTCCAGACGACAAACTGTTTATACGACAAACTGTCTGTATAACAATGATATATGAGTTTCCACACGAAACCAGTATCACATAAAAAGTATTTAGCCTCTATACGGGACACTTACTTAAAAAATGCTTAAGTGTGGTGGTTCATTCACACTTAAGTATGTTTTTTGTACAAAAAAACAACATGTACAAAAACAAACTGGCTGTCAAACAAAAAAGATGTGTGAGTTTCCATATGAAACTGGTATCACATAAAAAGTATTTAAGCTCCATATGAGATACTTACATAAAAAATTGTGTTGATTCATTCACACTTGAGTATGTCTTTGTATAGAAATAACATGTACAAAGAGCTGTCTCAAAAACACGACAAACTGTTTATACGAAAAATTGCCCATATGACAAACTATCAATATGACAAACTGTCCAAATGACAAACTGTCCAACCAGTGTTTGTCCAGTTTATACAAACTGTATGTACGACAAACTGTCCATACAACAAACTGTCCATACAACAAACTATCCATACGACCAACAATCCATGCGACACACTGTCCATTAGACGAAGTTACAAAAATATTTACAATAAAGGTCTATATTATAAAACAATTGCCTTTTTTAGAAGAAAATCTGAATAAAATGTTGATTCAGGTAATCTCATCCAACAATCCCCAAAAGCAAGGAATAGGTCTTACTGAAGACGTAGAAGCAACTAATACTAGGAGAGCATTCTGACTCTAAAAAAGAAATTCCAATAAAAACAAAACCTCAATGAAAGAGGTTCAATAAGACAGAAACATCGAGTCAGTCATCAAATCACCAGCAGCCCCTAAGGAAGTAGATGAGGTAAAGGAGTCAGCAGGTTGTCTAAAATATTTTACGCAAAACTGGGAATAAATTACCTAGGATAAATTTGTCCTAGATTATCTGAAGGCTTATAAAATACCTTTCAGAGAAATCCATATTAAACAAAACCACTAACACACCAAAATTGGGCTAAAAATGGGATTATAAAAAGTAGGCATGAAATAAATAACCTCTTAGCTAAAAATGTAATAGAGCCTTGTCAAAATGAAGATAATGAATTCATTTCCTCTTTGTTCTTAGTTGACAAGCCAGATTTCTCCAGTAGATTTATTATTAATTTAAAAAATCTAAACACATTTATCGATACTATTTATTTTAAAAAATGGAAGATATTAAGTCCACCAAACACTTAATATCTATTGGATCATGTATGTGTTCAATAGATCTAAAAGATATTTACTACTTTATTCCTATTTTAAAAATCTTAATTTAAGAAGCAGCTCTTCCAGTTTTTTATGGCTTTCCCTTGGTTTATGCACAAGTCCTTTTGTTTATACAAAAATTATGAAACCAGTTATGAAAAAAAAATAGACAACTAAGTACTTAATCAATTATTTGCCTTGATGATCTATTAATTGTGGGAAATTCGTATGAATCCTGTAAAAATTAATCAAATTTGGTGAAAAACATGTTGGAACAATTGGGCCTTGTCATAAAACACCAAAAGAATTCACAAACACCAAGTCAGAAATGCAAATACTTTGGTTTTATTATAAAATCAGTAGATTTTAGACTTGTGTTGACAGATGGCAGCTTGCCCAGGGTTGGCATATGAATCCATCTACTGAAAAAGACTAGAAAGGCAAAAATAACTAGCCTTAATTTTAAGTGACAACGACTGCGACGGTAGAAATAATGTTAATAAACTAATAATGGAAGAAAATAATAGCTGGAAAATAAATACACCAACAGGTTCTAACCTAATTAGAACACTTCAGTTTAAACTTGAGATATCTTCAGATGCATCTCTGACCGGATAGAGTGCACACTGTACTGACGTAAACGCTCATGGTTTCTGGACGAAGGAGGAAGGAAAGTTTATGATAAACTATCTACAAGTATTAGCAGCGTTCTTTGGTCTAAGATGTTTCGCGAACAAAGTATCACACGGCAAAATTCTCTTAAGAATTGAAAATACGTCTGCAATTTCCTATATCAATAGGACAGGCTGCATTCAATATCCCCACTTAAATGCATTAGCAATAGAAGTCTGGCAATGGTGCGAGAGGAGAAAAATCTGGATTTACGCGTCAGTTATGAATACAGAGGCTGGTTTATCATCGAGAATCACTAATATAGATACCGAATGGGAACTATGTAAAGAGTCATTTGAAAAAAATCAATAAAGTTTGTAATTTTCTCAATTGACCATTTTTACATCAAGGTTGAATCGAAAATGCCCTAGATTTTGTTCTCGCTTCCCAGATCCTAACGCGATGACAGTAGATGTATTTACTATTAAGTGAACCAATGAAAAATCTATGTTTTTTCCTCCTTTCGCACTTACCCCTAGAACTCGCGAAAAATAATAACCGATAAAGCAGAGGGATCAGTCGTGGTACCATTGTGGTCAACCTAGCCCTGGAACCCGCTCTTTAAATCACTACTTACCGAACAGCGTTTAGTTTTTAAAACCTTACAAAAAATTATTATTGTCTCCTTCCAAGCAAGAAATACATCCACTGGCACACAAACTTTCATTGGTGGCAGGGAACTAGTCCGCAAAGCGTTCCTAAGTAAAGGAATAAATAAAGCATCTACAGAAAAATGAAATCATAGCCATAACACCATCAACACTCAAACAATACCAAGGTACCTTAAAGCTATGGCGGAAATTTTCTACATCAAAAATATTCCAATATTTACCGCAATTATAGTAAATATATTATAATACGTTTTCTAACGGAAAGTTAGGCGTTTAGTTAGCTCCATTCAAAAACGGAGCAAGCTATGGGACTTTGAACTGCAACAGATCAGCTATATCGCTCATCTCTAATCAAGATCTCGGTAAGGATAAACTGCTGTCCCGATTCTTCAGGGGAATGTTTGAGGAACGACTACAATGTTTAAATATACAAGTACAGGGGACACCAGTTTTGACAGACTTGGCCTGATTAAATCTAAATATAGCTAAAAGTAGCTAAAGGGTGCAGCAGAAAAAGTATCAACTTATTTTATCTACAGCACAGCAAACTATCGCACTACTTAATATAAAAAGCAAATTCATGGACAAATAGAAAATAACTAGTACATATTGATCGTTTGTTTTTATGTGAAATGGTGATGAAGATGGAATAGTTGATGAGGGTGGAATAGTTGTTGTATGGTGGAATAGTAGAAGAGGGTGAAATAGTTGAAGAGGATGGAATAATGTGGAGAATTTAGAGGTGCACGCCACTGGTGACGATGACGGAACCGTTTGGTGTTTTATCTGGCAATTGTTCTGCCGCTTGGCGGTATGCAACTCTGTATGGAAAATTTTAAGGTGCATGCCACTGGCGTTTTCATCGTTACCTGATACACGTTACTATGGTTATTTGTAAATATACTGCCAGACTGTGCTAATGCAAGCGCTTTAGAAGTGTAGCAATAGAGTTTTTGAAAAAATATGCTATTCAAAACCAGCTTTGTTTTTAAATTTCACATAATACTATGCAAATGAATGGAGGCGGTAGAGTCTTTTAATATTTCAATAAAAAATGTATTGTGCTACATTGCCTTGAACTTTTTAATCTTGATTTATCTGATCAAGACCACATACTACGCGCGGCGCTGCCGCGCGTGGTATGTAATTTTGATTTATCTGATCAAGATTATATACTACGCGCGGCGCTGCCGCGCGTGTTAAATTCCATTAAATTTGTCCTACATTGGACCGAGAGTTCGCGCTCCCGCGCGTATGTTGTCTTGATTTATCTTCCCGCTTCGCGGCGGACAACCTAATCTAACCAAAGTGAAACCACCGGTCCTTGTCACTTTGTCCTAGATTGAATCGAGAGTTCGCGCTGCCGCGCGTATGTTGTCTTGATTTATCTTCCCGCTTCGCGGCGGACAACCTAATCTAACCAAAGTGAAAGCACCCGTCCTTGAAACTTTGTCCTACAATGGACCGAGAGTTCGCGCTGCCGCGCGTATGTTGTCTTGATTTATCTTTCCGCTTTGCGGCGGACAACCTAATCTAACCAAAGTGACACCAACGGTCCTTGTCACTTTGTCCTATATTGAATCGAGAGTTCGCGCTGCCGCGCGTATGTTGTCTTGATTTATCTTCCCGCTTCGCGGCGGACAACCTAATCTAACCAAAGTGAAACTACCGGTCCTTGCCACTTTGTCCTATATTGAATCGAGAGTTCGCGCTGCCGCGCGTATGTTGTCTTGATTTATCTTCCCGCTTCGCGGCGGACAACCTAATCTAACCAAAGTGAAACCACCGGTCCTTGCCACTTTGTCCTATATTGAATCGAGAGTTCGCGCTCCCGCGCGTATGTTGTCTTGATTTATCTTCCCGCTTCGCGGCGGACAACCTAATCTAACCAAAGTGAAACCACCGGTCCATGTCACCTTGTCCTATATTGAATCGAGAGTACGCGCTGCCGCGCGTATGTTGTCTTGATTTATCTTCCCGCTTCGCGGCGGACAACCTAATCTAACAAAAGTGAAACCACCGGTCCTTGTCTCTTTGTCCTATATTGAATCGAGAGTTCGCGCTGCCGCGCGTATGTTGTCTTGATTTATCTTCCCGCTTCGCGGCGGACAACCTAATCTAACCAAAGTGAAACCACCGGTCGTTGCCACTTTGTCCTACATTGGACCGAGAGTTCGCGCTGCCGCGCGTATGTTGTCTTGATTTATCTTCCCGCTTCGCGGCGGATAACCTAATCTAACCAAGGTGAAACCAACGGTTCTTGCCGCTTTGTCCTATATTGAATCGAGAGTTCGCGTTGCCGCGCGTATGTTGTCTTGATTTATCTTCCCGCTTCGCGGCGGACAACCTAATCTAACCAAGGTAAAACCAACGGTCCTTGCCACTTTGTCCTACATTGGACCGAGAGTTCGCGCTGTCGCGTGTATGTTGCCTTGATTTATCTTCCCGCTTCGCGGCGGACAACCTAATCTAACCAAAGTGAAACCAACGGTCCTTGCCACTTTGTCCTACAATGGACCGAGAGTTCGCGCTGCCGCACGTATGTTGTCTTGATTTATCTTCCCGCTTCGCGGCGCTGCCGCGCGTAGTATGTGGTTTTGATTTATCTTATCAACACAACATACTACGCGCGGCGCTGCCGCGCGTGTTAAATTCCATTAAATTTGTCCTACATTGTACCGAGAGTTCGCGCTGCCGCGCGTATGTTGTCTTGATTTAAAACTAAAACTAAAACATTTCACCGAATATTGAAGGTTTCAATTTGCTCAATTTTGAAAAAATCGTTTCGAGTTTGGACGGGCGTCGAGACCCCCAAATGCGATCGAGCGATGCGTCGTTCCTATCGCCTTATAGACCCTTTCGTTCTATATTCAGAAACCACCACCGCGACGCCCTGCTATTTAATTTAGCGAATCCCAGAGGACTCTCGCGTACATCTGCAAAATATGGTTTTTCGGGCCTCCCGGCGCCATCCGGCACGCAATCGCAATTAAACTCCAAAACAAACTTAAAGACACTATGCCGAATCGATTGGTGCCGGTCCGGTCCCGATCCGACTGTTGGGTATTCCAGGAGAGGGATCCCAGCAAATTAGGTGAAAAAAACAGCGCGTTTTTCCGATTTTTGTGTTAAAATTTACCCAGAGCGGGAATAGGATGCCGCAGGTCTCAGAATCTTCTACCGCCCGTTGCGGGTAAACATCTCGCATCGAACGAACCGGTTTGGAGACACGGCGCTCTTCAATCAAGAGTACGGCGTCCACAGATGTGATGAAAAAAACGGTTTTTTTTCGCTTACATTTTCCGCCGCACCGGGTGAACCGACGGTCGCGTACTTTACCGCATGACGTCAAAAAACGTGAAATCGACGCGGCAATAGGAAGCAGTAAAAAAATCGAGCCGCGGACCAAAATTGCTCCTCAAAAGTGATAGAAACGATCTCCTGTTTTTGGCACCTGGAGGACGCCGTGTGGGACTTGCGAGCGGCAGACAGACACGGGTCGAAGGCCCGTTCAGTTTTACAACAGAAAATGACAATTTCCCGTTTGGACGCGCAAGAGGAACGGAGTTTTTACGGAAAAAGTGAAAAATTTAAAACGCACCTACAGCCGCCCCCTGCGGGGGCGGAACTTGGTAAGGCTCGTCAAAAAAAACCTAATTTTTTGTTCAATTCATTGGAAAAAATTCAAGACGTAAACCGCATTTTTTGACAATTTTTCTTAATTTTCAAAAAATCTTGACTTTTGACCCCCTTCGAGTTCAGTGACGGTACCTTACTCGATTAGTATATTTCGACTAGTACATATTGATCGTTTGTTTTTATGTGAAATGGTGATGAAGATGGAATAGTTGATGAGGGTGGAATAGTTGTTGTATGGTGGAATAGTAGAAGAGGGTGAAATAGTTGAAGAGGATGGAATAATGTGGAGAATTTAGAGGTGCACGCCACTGGTGACGATGACGGAACCGTTTGGTGTTTTATCTGGCAATTGTTCTGCCGCTTGGCGGTATGCAACTCTGTATGGAAAATTTTAAGGTGCATGCCACTGGCGTTTTCATCGTTACCTGATACACGTTACTATGGTTATTTGTAAATATACTGCCAGACTGTGCTAATGCAAGCGCTTTAGAAGTGTTGCCTAGCAATAGAGTTTTTGAAAAAATATGCTATTCAAAACCAGCTTTGTTTTTAAATTTCACATAATACTATGCAAATGAATGGAGGCGGTAGAGTCTTTTAATATTTCAATAAAAAATGTATTGTGCTACATTGCCTTGAACTTTTTAATCTTGATTTATCTGATCAAGACCACATACTACGCGCGGCGCTGCCGCGCGTGGTATGTAATTTTGATTTATCTGATCAAGATTATATACTACGCGCGGCGCTGCCGCGCGTGTTAAATTCCATTAAATTTGTCCTACATTGGACCGAGAGTTCGCGCTCCCGCGCGTATGTTGTCTTGATTTATCTTCCCGCTTCGCGGCGGACAACCTAATCTAACCAAAGTGAAACCACCGGTCCTTGTCACTTTGTCCTAGATTGAATCGAGAGTTCGCGCTGCCGCGCGTATGTTGTCTTGATTTATCTTCCCGCTTCGCGGCGGACAACCTAATCTAACCAAAGTGAAAGCACCCGTCCTTGAAACTTTGTCCTACAATGGACCGAGAGTTCGCGCTGCCGCGCGTATGTTGTCTTGATTTATCTTTCCGCTTTGCGGCGGACAACCTAATCTAACCAAAGTGACACCAACGGTCCTTGTCACTTTGTCCTATATTGAATCGAGAGTTCGCGCTGCCGCGCGTATGTTGTCTTGATTTATCTTCCCGCTTCGCGGCGGACAACCTAATCTAACCAAAGTGAAACTACCGGTCCTTGCCACTTTGTCCTATATTGAATCGAGAGTTCGCGCTGCCGCGCGTATGTTGTCTTGATTTATCTTCCCGCTTCGCGGCGGACAACCTAATCTAACCAAAGTGAAACCACCGGTCCTTGCCACTTTGTCCTATATTGAATCGAGAGTTCGCGCTCCCGCGCGTATGTTGTCTTGATTTATCTTCCCGCTTCGCGGCGGACAACCTAATCTAACCAAAGTGAAACCACCGGTCCATGTCACCTTGTCCTATATTGAATCGAGAGTACGCGCTGCCGCGCGTATGTTGTCTTGATTTATCTTCCCGCTTCGCGGCGGACAACCTAATCTAACAAAAGTGAAACCACCGGTCCTTGTCTCTTTGTCCTATATTGAATCGAGAGTTCGCGCTGCCGCGCGTATGTTGTCTTGATTTATCTTCCCGCTTCGCGGCGGACAACCTAATCTAACCAAAGTGAAACCACCGGTCGTTGCCACTTTGTCCTACATTGGACCGAGAGTTCGCGCTGCCGCGCGTATGTTGTCTTGATTTATCTTCCCGCTTCGCGGCGGATAACCTAATCTAACCAAGGTGAAACCAACGGTTCTTGCCGCTTTGTCCTATATTGAATCGAGAGTTCGCGTTGCCGCGCGTATGTTGTCTTGATTTATCTTCCCGCTTCGCGGCGGACAACCTAATCTAACCAAGGTAAAACCAACGGTCCTTGCCACTTTGTCCTACATTGGACCGAGAGTTCGCGCTGTCGCGTGTATGTTGCCTTGATTTATCTTCCCGCTTCGCGGCGGACAACCTAATCTAACCAAAGTGAAACCAACGGTCCTTGCCACTTTGTCCTACAATGGACCGAGAGTTCGCGCTGCCGCACGTATGTTGTCTTGATTTATCTTCCCGCTTCGCGGCGCTGCCGCGCGTAGTATGTGGTTTTGATTTATCTTATCAACACAACATACTACGCGCGGCGCTGCCGCGCGTGTTAAATTCCATTAAATTTGTCCTACATTGTACCGAGAGTTCGCGCTGCCGCGCGTATGTTGTCTTGATTTAAAACTAAAACTAAAACATTTCACCGAATATTGAAGGTTTCAATTTGCTCAATTTTGAAAAAATCGTTTCGAGTTTGGACGGGCGTCGAGACCCCCAAATGCGATCGAGCGATGCGTCGTTCCTATCGCCTTATAGACCCTTTCGTTCTATATTCAGAAACCACCACCGCGACGCCCTGCTATTTAATTTAGCGAATCCCAGAGGACTCTCGCGTACATCTGCAAAATATGGTTTTTCGGGCCTCCCGGCGCCATCCGGCACGCAATCGCAATTAAACTCCAAAACAAACTTAAAGACACTATGCCGAATCGATTGGTGCCGGTCCGGTCCCGATCCGACTGTTGGGTATTCCAGGAGAGGGATCCCAGCAAATTAGGTGAAAAAAACAGCGCGTTTTTCCGATTTTTGTGTTAAAATTTACCCAGAGCGGGAATAGGATGCCGCAGGTCTCAGAATCTTCTACCGCCCGTTGCGGGTAAACATCTCGCATCGAACGAACCGGTTTGGAGACACGGCGCTCTTCAATCAAGAGTACGGCGTCCACAGATGTGATGAAAAAAACGGTTTTTTTTCGCTTACATTTTCCGCCGCACCGGGTGAACCGACGGTCGCGTACTTTACCGCATGACGTCAAAAAACGTGAAATCGACGCGGCAATAGGAAGCAGTAAAAAAATCGAGCCGCGGACCAAAATTGCTCCTCAAAAGTGATAGAAACGATCTCCTGTTTTTGGCACCTGGAGGACGCCGTGTGGGACTTGCGAGCGGCAGACAGACACGGGTCGAAGGCCCGTTCAGTTTTACAACAGAAAATGACAATTTCCCGTTTGGACGCGCAAGAGGAACGGAGTTTTTACGGAAAAAGTGAAAAATTTAAAACGCACCTACAGCCGCCCCCTGCGGGGGCGGAACTTGGTAAGGCTCGTCAAAAAAAACCTAATTTTTTGTTCAATTCATTGGAAAAAATTCAAGACGTAAACCGCATTTTTTGACAATTTTTCTTAATTTTCAAAAAATCTTGACTTTTGACCCCCTTCGAGTTCAGTGACGGTACCTTACTCGATTAGTATATTTCGACTAGTACATATTGATCGTTTGTTTTTATGTGAAATGGTGATGAAGATGGAATAGTTGATGAGGGTGGAATAGTTGTTGTATGGTGGAATAGTAGAAGAGGGTGAAATAGTTGAAGAGGATGGAATAATGTGGAGAATTTAGAGGTGCACGCCACTGGTGACGATGACGGAACCGTTTGGTGTTTTATCTGGCAATTGTTCTGCCGCTTGGCGGTATGCAACTCTGTATGGAAAATTTTAAGGTGCATGCCACTGGCGTTTTCATCGTTACCTGATACACGTTACTATGGTTATTTGTAAATATACTGCCAGACTGTGCTAATGCAAGCGCTTTAGAAGTGTTGCCTAGCAATAGAGTTTTTGAAAAAATATGCTATTCAAAACCAGCTTTGTTTTTAAATTTCACATAATACTATGCAAATGAATGGAGGCGGTAGAGTCTTTTAATATTTCAATAAAAAATGTATTGTGCTACATTGCCTTGAACTTTTTAATCTTGATTTATCTGATCAAGACCACATACTACGCGCGGCGCTGCCGCGCGTGGTATGTAATTTTGATTTATCTGATCAAGATTATATACTACGCGCGGCGCTGCCGCGCGTGTTAAATTCCATTAAATTTGTCCTACATTGGACCGAGAGTTCGCGCTCCCGCGCGTATGTTGTCTTGATTTATCTTCCCGCTTCGCGGCGGACAACCTAATCTAACCAAAGTGAAACCACCGGTCCTTGTCACTTTGTCCTAGATTGAATCGAGAGTTCGCGCTGCCGCGCGTATGTTGTCTTGATTTATCTTCCCGCTTCGCGGCGGACAACCTAATCTAACCAAAGTGAAAGCACCCGTCCTTGAAACTTTGTCCTACAATGGACCGAGAGTTCGCGCTGCCGCGTGTATGTTGTCTTGATTTATCTTTCCGCTTTGCGGCGGACAACCTAATCTAACCAAAGTGACACCAACGGTCCTTGTCACTTTGTCCTATATTGAATCGAGAGTTCGCGCTGCCGCGCGTATGTTGTCTTGATTTATCTTCCCGCTTCGCGGCGGACAACCTAATCTAACCAAAGTGAAACTACCGGTCCTTGCCACTTTGTCCTATATTGAATCGAGAGTTCGCGCTGCCGCGCGTATGTTGTCTTGATTTATCTTCCCGCTTCGCGGCGGACAACCTAATCTAACCAAAGTGAAACCACCGGTCCTTGCCACTTTGTCCTATATTGAATCGAGAGTTCGCGCTGCCGCGCGTATGTTGTCTTGATTTATCTTCCCGCTTCGCGGCGGACAACCTAATCTAACCAAAGTGAAACCACCGGTCCATGTCACCTTGTCCTATATTGAATCGAGAGTACGCGCTGCCGCGCGTATGTTGTCTTGATTTATCTTCCCGCTTCGCGGCGGACAACCTAATCTAACAAAAGTGAAACCACCGGTCCTTGTCTCTTTGTCCTATATTGAATCGAGAGTTCGCGCTGCCGCGCGTATGTTGTCTTGATTTATCTTCCCGCTTCGCGGCGGACAACCTAATCTAACCAAAGTGAAACCACCGGTCGTTGCCACTTTGTCCTACATTGGACCGAGAGTTCGCGCTGCCGCGCGTATGTTGTCTTGATTTATCTTCCCGCTTCGCGGCGGATAACCTAATCTAACCAAGGTGAAACCAACGGTTCTTGCCGCTTTGTCCTATATTGAATCGAGAGTTCGCGTTGCCGCGCGTATGTTGTCTTGATTTATCTTCCCGCTTCGCGGCGGACAACCTAATCTAACCAAGGTAAAACCAACGGTCCTTGCCACTTTGTCCTACATTGGACCGAGAGTTCGCGCTGTCGCGTGTATGTTGCCTTGATTTATCTTCCCGCTTCGCGGCGGACAACCTAATCTAACCAAAGTGAAACCAACGGTCCTTGCCACTTTGTCCTACAATGGACCGAGAGTTCGCGCTGCCGCACGTATGTTGTCTTGATTTATCTTCCCGCTTCGCGGCGCTGCCGCGCGTAGTATGTGGTTTTGATTTATCTTATCAACACAACATACTACGCGCGGCGCTGCCGCGCGTGTTAAATTCCATTAAATTTGTCCTACATTGTACCGAGAGTTCGCGCTGCCGCGCGTATGTTGTCTTGATTTATCTTCCCGCTTCGCGGCGGACAACCTAATCTAACCAAGGTAAACCCAACGGTCCTTGCCACTTTGTCCTACATTGGACCGAGAATTCGCGCTGCCGCGCGTATGTTGTCTTGATTTATCTTCCCGCTTCGCGGCGGACAACCTAATCTAACCAAGGTAAAACCAACGGTCCTTGCCACTTTGTCCTACATTGGACCGAGAGTTCGCGCTGTCGCGTGTATGTTGCCTTGATTTATCTTCCCGCTTCGCGGCGGACAACCTAATCTAACCAAAGTGAAACCAACGGTCCTTGCCACTTTGTCCTACAATGGACCGAGAGTTCGCGCTGCCGCACGTATGTTGTCTTGATTTATCTTCCCGCTTCGCGGCGCTGCCGCGCGTAGTATGTGGTTTTGATTTATCTTATCAACACAACATACTACGCGCGGCGCTGCCGCGCGTGTTAAATTCCATTAAATTTGTCCTACATTGTACCGAGAGTTCGCGCTGCCGCGCGTATGTTGTCTTGATTTATCTTCCCGCTTCGCGGCGGACAACCTAATCTAACCAAGGTAAAACCAACGGTCCTTGCCACTTTGTCCTACATTGGACCGAGAATTCGCGCTGCCGCGCGTATGTTGTCTTGATTTATCTTCCCGCTTCGCGGCGGACAACCTAATCTAACCAAGGTAAAACCAACGGTCCTTGCCACTTTGTTCTACATTGGACCGAGAGATCGCGCTGACGCGCGTATGTTGTCTTGATTTATCTTCCCGCTTCGCGGCGGACAACCTAATCTAACCAAGGTAAAACCAACGGTCCTTGCCGCTTTGTCCTATATTGAATTGAGAGTTCGCGCTGCCGCGCGTATGTTGTCTTGATTTATCTTCCCGCTTCGCGGCGGACAACCTAATCTAACCAAGGTGAAACCAACGGTCCTTGCCGCTTTGTCCTATATTGAATTGAGAGTTCGCGCTGCCGCGCGTATGTTGTCTTGATTTATCTTCCCGCTTCGCGGCGGACAACCTAATCTAACCAAGGTGAAACCAACGGTCCTAGCCGCTTTGTCCTATATTGAATTGAGAGTTCGCGCTGCCGCGCGTATGTTGTCTTGATTTATCTTCCCGCTTCGCGGCGGACAACCTAATCTAACCAAAGTGAAACCAGCGGTCCTTGCCACTTTGTCCTATATTGAATCCAGAGTTCGCGCTGCCGCGCGTATGTTGTCTTGATTTATCTTCCCGCTTCGCGGCGGACAACCTAATCTAACCAAGGTGAAACCAACGGTCCTAGCCGCTTTGTCCTATATTGAATCGAGAGTTCGCGCTGCCGCGCGTATGTTGTTTTGATTTATCTTCCTGCTTCGCGGCGGACAACCTAATCTAACCAAGGTGAAACCAACGGTCCTTGCCGCTTTGTCCTATATTGAATCGAGAGTTCGCGCTGCCGCGCGTATGTTGTCTTGATTTATCTTCCCGCTTCGCGGCGGACAACCTAATCTAACCAAGGTAAAACCACCGCTCGTTGCCACTTTGTCCTACATTGGACCGAGAGTTCGCGCTGCCGCGCGTATGTTGTCTTGATTTATCTTCCCGCTTCGCAGCGGACAACCTAATCTAACCAAGGTGAAACCAACGGTCCTTGCCACTTTGTCCTACAATGGACCGAGAGTTCGCGCTGCCGCGCGTATGTTGTCTTGATTTATCTTCCCGCTTCGCGGCGGACAACCTAATCTAACCAAAGTAAAACCAGCGGTCCTTGTCACTTTGTCCTATGTTGAATCGAGAGTTCGCGCTGCCGCGCATATGTTGTCTTGATTTATCTTCCCGCTTCGCGGCGGACAACCTAATCTAACCAAGGTGAAACCAACGGTCCTTGCCACTTTGTCCTACATTGGACCGAGAGTTCGCGCTGCCGCGCGTATGTTGTCTTGATTTATCTTCCCGCTTCGCGGCGGACAACCTAATCTAACCAAGGTGAAACCAACGGTCCTTGCCACTTTGTCCTACATTGGACCGAGAGTTCGCGCTGCCGCGCGTATGTTGTCTTGATTTATCTTCCCGCTTCGCGGCGGACAACCTAATCTAACCAAAGTGAAACCAACGGTCCTTGCCACTTTGTCCTACATTGGACCGAGAGTTCGCGCTGCCGCGCGTATGTTGTCTTGATTTATCTTCCCGCTTCGCGGCGGACAACCTAATCTAACCAAGGTAAAACCAACGGCCCTTGCCACTTTGTCTTATATTGGACCGAGAGTTCGCGCTGGCGCGCGTATGTGGTTTTGATTTATCTTCCCGCTTCGCGGCGGACAACCTAATCTAACCAAGGTGAAACCAACGGTCCTTGCCGCTTTGTCCTATATTGGACCGAGAGTTCGCGCTGCCGCGCGTATGCAGTCTTGATTTATCTTCCCGTTTCGCGATGGATAACCTAATCTAACCAAGGTGAAACCAACGGTCCTTGCCGCTTTGTCCTATATTGAATCGAGAGTTCGCGCTATCGCGCGTATGTTGTCTTGATTTATCTTCCCGCTTCGCGGCGGACAACCTAATCTAACCAAGGTAAAACCACCGGTCGTTGCCACTTTGTCCTACATTGGACCGAGAGTTCGCGCTGCCGCGCGTATGTTGTCTTGATTTATGTTCCCGCTTCGCGGCGGACAACCTAATCTAACCAAGGTGAAACCAACGGTCCTTGTAGCTTTGCCCTATATTGAATCGAGAGTTCGCGCTGCCGCGCGTATGTTGTCTTGATTTATGTTCCCGCTTCGCGGCGGACAACCTAATCTAACCAAGGTGAAACCAACGGTCCTTGTCGCTTTGTCCTATATTGAATAGAGAGTTCGCGCTGCCGCGCGTATGTTGTCTTGATTTATCTTCCCGCTTCGCGGCGGACAACCTAATCTAACCAAAGTGAAACCAACGGTCCTTGCCGCTTTGTCCTACATTAAATCGAGAGTTCGCGCTGCCGCGCGTATGTTGTCCTGATTTATCTTCCCGCCTCGCGGCGGACAACCTAATCTAACCAAGGTAAAACCACCGGTCGTTGCCACTTTGTCCCACATTGGACCGAGAGTTCGCGCTGCCGCGCGTATGTTGTCTTGATTTATCTTCCCGCTTCGCGGCGGACAACCTAATCTAACCAAAGTGAAAACAACGGTCCTTGACGCTTTTTCCTATATTGAATCGAGAGTTCGCGCTGCCGCGCGTATGTTGTCTCGATTTATCTTCCCGCTTCGCGGCGGACAACCTAATCTAACCAAGGTGAAACCAACGGTCCTTGTAGCTTTGCCCTATATTGAATCGAGAGTTCGCGCTGCCGCGCGTATGTTGTCTTGATTTATGTTCCCGCTTCGCGGCGGACAACCTAATCTAACCAAGGTGAAACCAACGGTCCTTGTCGCTTTGTGCTATATTGAATAGAGAGTTCGCGCTGCCGCGCGTATGTTGTCTTGATTTATCTTCCCGCTTCGCGGCGGACAACCTAATCTAACCAAAGTGAAACCAACGGTCCTTGCCGCTTTGTCCTACATTAAATCGAGAGTTCGCGCTGCCGGGCGTATGTTGTCCTGATTTATCTTCCCGCCTCGCGGCGGACAACCTAATCTAACCAAGGTAAAACCACCGGTCGTTGCCACTTTGTCCCACATTGGACCGAGAGTTCGCGCTGCCGCGCGTATGTTGTCTTGATTTATCTTCCCGCTTCGCGGCGGACAACCTAATCTAACCAAAGTGAAAACAACGGTCCTTGACGCTTTTTCCTATATTGAATCGAGAGTTCGCGCTGCCGCGCGTATGTTGTCTCGATTTATCTTCCCGCTTCGCGGCGGACAACCTAATCTAACCAAGGTGAAACCAACGGTCCTTGCCACTTTGTCCTACATTGAATCGAGAGTTCGCGCTGCCGCGCGTATGTTGTCTTGATTTATCTTCCCGCTTCGCGGCGGACAACCTAATCTAACCAAGGTAAAACCAACGGTCCTTGCAACTTTGTCCCATATTGGACCGAGAGTACGCGCTGCCGCGCGTATGTTGTCTTGATTTATATTCCCGCTTCGCGGCGGACAACCTAATCTAACCAAGGTGAAACCACCGGTCATTGCCGCTTTGTCTTACATTGGACCGAGAGTTCGCGCTGCCGCGGGTATGTTGTCTTGATTTATCTTCCCGCTTCGCGGCGGACAACCTAATCTAACCAAGGTGAAACCACCGGTCGTTGCCGCTTTGTCTTACATTGGACCGAGAGTTCGCGCTGCCGCGCGTATGTTGTCTTGATTTATCTTCCCGCTTCGCGGCGGACAACCTAATCTAACCAAGGTGAAACCAACGGTCCTTGCCACTTTGTCCTACATTGAATCGAGAGTTCGCGCTGCCGCGCGTATGTTGTCTTGATTTATCTTCCCGCTTCGCGGCGGACAACCTAATCTAACCAAGGTAAAACCAACGGTCCTTGCCCATTTGTCCTATATTGAATCGAGAGTTCGCGCTGCCGCGCGTATGTTGTCTTGATTTATCTTCCCGCTTCGCGGCGGACAACCTAATCTAACCAAGGTAAAACCAACGGTCCATGCCACTTTATCCTATATTAAATCGAGAGTTCGCGCTGCCGCGCGTATGTTGTCTTGATTTATCTTCCCGCTTCGCGGCGGACAACCTAATCTTACCAAGATAAAACCAACGATCCTTGCCTCTTTGTCTTACATTGGACAGAGAGTTCGCGCTGCCGCGCGTATGTTGTCTTGATTTATCTTCCCGCTTCGCGGCGGACAACCTAATCTAACCAAGGTAAAACCAACGGTCGTTGCCACTTTGTCCCACATTGGACCGAGAGTTCGCGCTGCCGCGCGTATGTTGTCTTGATTTATCTTCCCGCTTCGCGGCGGACAACCTAATCTAACCAAAGTGAAACGAACGGTCCTTGTCACTTTGTCCTATATTGAATCGAGAGTTCGCGCTGCCGCGCGTATGTTGTCTTGATTTATCTTCCCGCTTCGCGGCGGACAACCTAATCTAACCAAAGTGAAACCACCGGTCCTTACAACTTTGTCCTACAATGGACCGAGAGTTCGCGCTGACGCGCGTATGTTGTCTTGATTTATCTTCCCGCTTCGCGGCGGACAACCTAATCTAACCAAGGTGAAACCACCGGTCCTTGTCACTTTGTCCTACATTGGACCGAGAGTTCGCGCTGCCGCGCGTATGTTGTCTTGATTTACCTTCACGCTTCGCGGCGGATAACCTAATCTAACCAAGGTGAAACCAACGGTCCTTGCCACTTTGTCCTACAATGGACCGAGAGTTCGCGCTGCCGCGCGTATGTTGTCTTGATTTATCTTCCCGCTTCGCGGCGGACAACCTAATCTAACCAAGGTAAAACCAACTGTCCTTGCCACTTTGTCCTACATTGGACCGAGAGTTCGCGCTGCCGCGCGTATGTTGTCTTGATTTATCTTCCCGCTTCGCGGCGGACAACCTAATCTAACCAAGGTAAAACCAACGGTCCTTGCCACTTTGTCCTACATTGGACCGAGAGTTCGCGCTGCCGCGCGTATGTTGTCTTGATTTATCTTCCCGCTTCGCGGCGGACAACCTAATCTAACCAAGGTGAAACCACCGGTCGTTGCAACTTTGTCCCACATTGGACCGAGAGTTTTGTGGTTTTGATTTATCTGATCAACACAACATACTACGCGCGGCGCTGCCGCGCGTGTTAAATTCCATTAAATTTGTTCTACATTGGACCTTGAGTTCGCGCTGCCGCGCATATGTTGTCTTGATTTATCTTCCCGCTTCGCGGCGGACAACCTAATCTAACCAAAGTGAAACCACCGGTCCTTGTCACTTTGTCCTATATTGAATCGAGAGTTCGCGCTGCCGCGCGTATATTGTCTTGATTTATCCTCCCGCTTCGCGGCGGACAACCTAATCTAACCAAGGTGAAACCAACGGTCCTTGCCACTTTGTTCTACAATGGACCGAGAGTTCGCGCTGCCGCGCGTATGTTGTCTTGATTTATCTTCCCGCTTCGCGGCGGACAACCTAATTTAACCAAGGTAAAACCAACTGTCCTTGCCACTTTGTCCTACATTGGACCGAGAGTTCGCGCTGCGGCGCGTATGTTGTCTTGATTTATCTTCCCGCTGCGCGGCGGACAACCTAATCTAACCAAGGTGAAACCAACGGTCCTTGTCACTTTGTCCTACATTGGACCGAGAGTTCGCGCTGCCGCGCGTATATTGTCTTGATTTATCTTCCCGCTTCGCGGCGGACAATCTAATCTAACCAAGGTAAAACCAACTGTCCTTGCCACTTTGTCCTACAATGGACCGAGAGTTCGCGCTGCCGCGCGTATGTTGTCTTGATTTATCTTCCCGCTTCGCGGCGCTGCCGTGCGTAGTATGTGGTTTTGATTTATCTGATCAACACAACATACTACGCGCGGCGCTGCCGCGCGTGTTAAATTCCATTAAATTTGTTCTACATTGGACCGAGAGTTCGCGCTGCCGCGCATATGTTGTCTTGATTTATCTTCCCGCGTAGTGGCGGACAACCTAATCTAACCAAAGTGAAACCACCGGTCCTTGTCACTTTGTCCTATATTGAATCGAGAGTTCGCGCTGCCGCGCGTATGTTGTCTTGATTTATCTTCCCGCTTCGCGGCGGACAACCTAATCTAACCAAGGTGAAACCACCGGTCCTTGCCACTTTGTCCTACATTGCACCGATAGTTCGCGCTGACGCGCGTATGTTGTCTTGATTTATCTTCCCGCTTCGCGGCGGACAACCTAATCTAACCAAAGTGAAACCAACGGTCCTTGCCACTTTGTCCTACATTGGACTGAGAGTTCGCGCTGACGCGCGTATGTTGTCTTAATTTATCTTCCCGTTTCGCGGCGGACAACCTAATCTAACCAAGGTGAAACCAACGGTCCTTGCAATGGGGACGGCGTGAGGAATTCTTTTTCAATCACAGCTTATTTGCAGATAACTCGTCAACGCCTCAAGTTGGAAAATTATAACCGGGATATCCGTATGTAAGGCGCCGGTCTCCACAAAAAAGTATTCTTTGAAAATTTTGTAAAAACCTTCGGTTTGGTTGCAAAAGTAAAAAATATAAAATTGAAAATTTTTTAGAAGGGGTACCCCTTCTTTGAATTTCGTCACTCAATTTACACGGGTTTTAAATGGGCTCTTCCGGCAAAACTGTTCGCATTGGAAAAATGAAAATGACACTCACTTTTGAATGAAAATCTACTCTACAAAATAGCGCTAAATGCATGTTTCTGAGACTCGGGGAAATTGGACAAAAAAATACATTTGCAAGATTTTTTTTTTTTTTTAAATTCTTGTGTCAAGGCTATCGACCACAAATATATCAATTTCAATAGAAACATGTACAATCTATATAAAACCGAAAGATTTTTGATATATTAATAAATATTTCTTTATTAAAACAATTATGTGTCCAGGCTATCGACCATGAAAATACCAAAACGTCAATTTCAATAGATAATTGTATAATCTGTATAGATCTGTAAGAAATTTCAATATATCTCTTGTGATTTTCATTTTATAGCTATTTGAATTTATTAATTTCTGTTATGTTCGAGTTTGAGGGGCGGCGGTCGCCGCCAGATAAAATATTTTGCAAAACTAACTGAGGGATATGATAGACTGACTAATTCTCTACAAACGTGTAAAATTTTATTGTTCCACGTTGTGTGAAACATACTAAATTCATTTTTTAAACTAATCCAGACATGTCAATCATGAATTCCGATCAAAATCGAACGCGAAAATTTCATAATATTCAAAAATTGCGAAAAAATATATTAATCCTTGAACGATTTCAATGAAACTTATACTGAATGTGGGTATCCACCAAAGGTGTGAGTTGACAAAATTTGAACGCTCCCACTCCAATGGGGACAGCGTGAAGAATTATTTTTTAATTACAGCTTATTTGCAGTTAACTCGTCAACGCCTCAAGGTGGAAAATTATAACCGGGATACCCGTATGTAAGCCGTCGGTAGCTACAAAAAAGTATTCTTTGAAAATTTTGTAAAAACCTTCGGTTTGGTTGCAAAAGTAAAAAATATAAAATTGAAAAATTTTTAGAAGGGGTACCCCTTCTCTAAATTTCGTCACTCAATTTACACGGGTTTTAAATAGGCTCTTCAGGTAAAACGGGTCGCATTAGAAAAATGAAAATGACACTCACTTTTAGATGAAAATCTGCTCTACAAAATAGCGCTAAATGCATGTTTCTGAGTCTCAGGAAAATTGGACAAAAAAATACATTTGCAAGTTTTTCTTTATAAAAAAAAATCCTGTGTCAAGGCTATCGACCACAAATATGTCAATTTCAATAGAAACATGTACAATCTATATAAAACTGAAAGATTTTTGAATAGAAACTTACCGTTTGTTCTGCTTTCCACTTTGAGGGACTGCTGCTACATAGAATATTTTACAGAATTGACCCAGACAATTCATAGAATAATTATTTTTCTACAAACGTGTTGAATTTCATTGTTCCAAGTGATGTGAAAAAAAATTTCAATGAATCCGACACAATTCTGTATTAAGGCTATCGACCACAAACATACCAAAATGTTAATGTCAAAAGAAATATGTACAATCTACATAAAACTGAAAGATTTTTGAATAGATCTGTTTTCATTCTATACTTAACTGAATATATTACCATCTATTCGAGAGAGTCTTTAAGGGACAGTGGCCATCGAGACAGGTAAAACACATTACAAAGGTGAGAAAGTAATTTCATAGATTGATAAATTCCCTACAAATGTATTCATTTGTTGAATTTAGCTCTTCAATTTAAATGAAAAATGGTGCCGGAACCTTGAAAAAATGATTCCTTCCCAAAACCGGTTCCTTCGGAAAGATGCAAATGGCACAAATTATAGAGGAAAATGTGCTCTATTCAACAGTGTAAAAAACATGTTTGATAGAAAGTGAGAAAGTTGGACAGAAGAAAGATTTGACAAATTTCAGCAGATATTTTTGTATTTAAAAACATTGTGTGTCGAGCCTATCAACCACAAAGATACTAAAATGTCACACTTGTTTGGAAAAGGGACAATCTATACAGAACTGAACTAATTTTGAGTAGATCTGTTACAGTTTTCAAACGATAGCTATTCGGGTGTCTTGCGGCTTACCTTTTATGAAGCTTGAACTTGTAATTAGCCGGTCCCAGATGGAATATTTTACAAAATTAACACAGACAATTCAAAGAAAGATTCTTTCTCTACAAACTTGTTGAATTCCATCGTTCCACGTGGTGTGGAACTTGCTAAAAACCAAATTTAGAAA
Source organism: Phosphuga atrata (assembly GCA_944588485.1). NCBI lineage: Eukaryota > Metazoa > Arthropoda > Insecta > Coleoptera > Silphidae > Phosphuga > Phosphuga atrata. The sequence continues at coordinate 11,034,126 of OX155903.1, read as the reverse complement.
CATGTCAAGTCGGTCATGTTACTAAATTGATTCGTTTAGATGTGAAAGAAAAGGATTCTTGTAGGAGAAATGCATGTATGGGTTAAATGAATTATCGGTTAATAAGCTTGTGACAACAGCACTGGTTTATTAGGGAAATAAATGTAAAAAAAAATCGGAACAAAAACACACCAAACATAACCTCCTAATTTCTCGCACAAATATCACCGTTTCCACAACCATTTCCACTCACATCGGCCTAATTTTGGACGCACTTAAATATTCGACCGGAAAATTGACCCGAAAGGGCGAACTTTTCTCAAACCATCTCGGTCGGGTTGCGATTTGACGGCCCGTTGAAAATTACACGGTAGAGATAGGCGTACGGGTAGAGGTTGGCTCTTCCTCACACAGCGTCTAAACGGCGGCCGGCAGCTGCGCGAAACTTGCAGGAAATCTAAGTAATGAACCACTTTATCCGTTTTCAATGAGAAACCGCCGCAAAAACTTGAGGAAATTTCGATTTCATCGCGTAAAGTTTTGCTTCCTTATGTCAAAATTTCACTGACAAATTTTCTGACAGTAGTTTTTGGCACTGAGCGTCGCAAGCGGGAGCTGGAGTTTCTGCGAAATTTTTAAATTGCAAAAAAATCTTGAAAAAGTTAAACGTATCACGACGTGACGCACAACAGAAGAATCGACAAAAAATAATCTTGATTTCGGTATATTTTGTTTTCGGAGAAGAGGGCTACTAAGAAATTTCACACAATTTGTCGAAAAATTTCAAAGTCTCGACCCGTTTTTTTTGTAGAGGTTTATTTGAAAAATCGCCCCGTGGTAACTACGGGCCACGGAACGGCCAAACTCACACCCCGCATAGAAAAAAGACCGGGCTACACGGTGAAGGTGCCGGTTTTGTGGTCGGACCGCGTCTCGGCGGTTTGCGGGCGTGTTGAAAAAAACGTCGAAAAATCTCGACGTCTTTGTGGCTCTGCAACTCGGCGGCGCGGCGACGGCCGGCGGCGCCGATCACACTGCCGCAAAGCCAAAGGTTCAGTCTAAAGAACTGTGTCGAAAAAATCGCGAATCCCGGCGGCACGTTGAACGCAGACGGCGGTAAACTTGAAAGTTTTCTTTTACAGTGCAGCCGGCACATTTATGGAGGTATTTCCGGCCCGGAGGGCCGTACGGAGGTGCGGATCGGTTTCCTCGACTCCCGCGTCTATCCTGCACGATGTGAACCCAAACTCTCGCCGCTAACCGTCAAACTCGCAGATTGGCGGCCAAAAAGGCGGTTGCGAATTTTTTTTCGACATTTCGGCGAGCACCGGGTGAAGGGGGCGGCGCAGGAAGCCGCGAGTAGTACCGAAATGTGCGTATCGGCGGGCTGCATCGCCCCGTGCCGTAAAGTTGAATTCGGCCGTGCGGCTTGGAAGTAATCGTCAAAAAACCATGCAAAAAAAAGAGTGGTATTTTCAGACGTCGGCGGCTCGACGGGGAAGGCTCGGATCGCGAACCGGTAAATGTAAGGGAGGCGCGGGCGTCCTTCCCGAATCGAACGCGCGCAGTTTCGAGACGCTGCGACCGGAAACGGCGAAACTACGGCGGGCAGACTGACCCCACCTTCCGGCGCGAATTTCGCCGTTTGGACCGATACGTTTAGATGTGTGGCGGACGACTCCGTGGTTGCAACGACGCGGCGCCGGTACCAAAATGCTCGTCTCGGCGGGGCCCACGCGCCGCTCAACTTGGAATTTCACAAAAATGACATCCCGGTGTCACAAATCGACATTCCAGTTTTTGTCCGTGCAGATTAACAGTTATAAGTAAGGGTCGCGATGCGATTCCGCGACGTCCAATTATGGCTGCCGAAAGCCAAAAGACCGTTCTACAATCCACGGGAAAATGAAAACCTTTCATCGGGGCGCTGCAAAAATATAGCCGTTTTACTCACGTCACTTGTTTTCTGCAATAGGGCGAGTTTGAGCGGCCGTCGCGGCGCTCGTAGACGACGCAGCGCGATGCCGCTTGCAGGAAAAGATGAAACATTTAATTCCCTGCGGGAATCGCGCGAAACCGTTCCCGCAGAACTCAAATTGGCGGTTCCTTAAGGGTTTTTCTCAAGGTCAAAAAAATCGTTGTTTTTACGGCGTCACGACGCCATCTTCGGCGCAATCGGGTTTAAACTCCCAAACAAACTAAAACTTTCTATGGCCGATCTAACGGCACCGAGCCGGTTCCGATCCGTCAAGTAGTTCCGAAGTTCTATGTACCCCCGCAAAACGCCTCTGGTTTTTCGCATTTTTTGAGCATTTCTCTCTTCAAACAGCCGAAGATTCGCAAAAAGTGGTCGCAGTTGAAAAATTCTTGCCGGAACGGCTGCGGGCAAGTGTTCTGAAGCGAACGAACCCAGCCGGTGACCTGGAGCCCTTCGAATAAGTCCTGGGCGTCCGTGGAAGTGAGTGCAAAATCGGCACAAAAAAAAAAATTATTGGTTCTCGCACCAGGTGAACGGGACGTCGCAGGACGGCGAGCGAGGGCTCTAAAAACGTGGCGCGGCGGCGGCTAGAGGTTCCGGAAAAAAAAAATTGAGATCCGACCAAAGATGCGCCTCAAAAGTAAAAAAATCGTGATTTCCGTTTTCGGGCTGGTGCGTCCGAACCTGGGGGAGTCGAGTCGTGAAAACGGCACTGCTCGACGGGGATCTTTATTCTACACCTGCAAAATGTACAATCCCGTTTGGCGGCGGCGCCGCCGGTTCCGCCGGGCCGATTCGTCAAAAAACGTCAATTTTCGGGTGGGTTTAGGAACCCCGGAGGGGCGCAGTAAGCCGGAGGACGAAACTCGGGGATGCACAACGTACGAATGGACAATCTCAGTTAAACCGTCAAAGACGCGCGGTTAAAATACTCAAGATCTGCCGCCTCCGGCGGCTTAAAAAAGCCAAGTTTGAGCTTTTTAAAATGCACGTAGTGCGGTCCCCCAGGTGAAATTCGGGAAACGCCACACGTCAGTCGTCTCAGAATCGATGGAAATTTAGGATTCCGTCGTGAGTTGGCGATTCAGAACGAACGCTTCCCCACACGGACCCCAAAATTTTGCACACAAAAAATTACCACTTTTACGGAGGTCACGGCGAAGATGGCCACGGAAAATGGAATTTACGCAAGGATTCCGGTAGAAAACTTTGAGACGCGTCCTCAGACACGACTCTCGTCGCTGCGCGACTTTTATCGGCGACGTTATTCCCATTTTTCTGCGAATCCGGGTCCCCCCGCTAAAGGGCCGCCTCCGGCGGCCCCCTTAATCCTAGAGAGTCGGTGCATGAGATTATTGTAGCCAAAAAATAGACAAACAATCCCACGTACGGCAATTTTCGATGCGACTTCCGGATCGCGTCACTTGGGCGTCCAAAGATTTCTGCAAACGACGAAATTTCTGCAAAAAAATGTTAGTTTTTTGGCTGTTGCGCAAAAATTAAGCAAAAATGTCGAAAAGTGAGGTGACGGTCGGACGTGTCGCAACGTCCCGGACACGCCGGTGCCGGTGTCAGATCCGTGCAACGAAAAATGTCCGAGTTTTCGACGAATTTGTAAAAAAATTTCAAAAACCGGTACAGCCGCCCCCGGAGACGGTAGATTGTCAAAATTATTTTTATAGTAAAATTTAATCTTTTTCAAATAATTTGTGTAAAATTTCGACATTTTGTACATTTTTTTTAAATTTCTAATTAATTTTCAAAAAAATGTTGTTTTCTGTACCCTTTTTTAGTTCATTGACGGCTCGTTACTCAATTAGTATAATGGGCAACTAGTACATATTAATCGTTGTTTAAAGGTGAAATATGATGAAGATGGAATAGTTGATGAGGGTGGAATAGTATGTGTATGATGGAATAGTAGAAGAGGGTGAAATAGTTGAAGAGGATGGAATAATGTGGAGAATTTAGAGGTGCACGCCACTGGTGACGATGAAGGAACCATGTAGTATTTTATTTGGCAATTGGTCTGCCGCTTGGCGGTATGCAACTCTGTATGGAAAATTTTAAGGTGCACGCCACTGGCGTTTTCATCGTTACCTGATACACGTTACTATGGTTATTTGTAAATATACTCCCAGACTGTGCTAATGCAAGCGCTTTAGAAGTGTTGCCTAGGTAATAGAGTTTTTGAAAAAATATGCCATTCAAAATCCGCTTTGTTTTTAAATTTCACATAATACTATGCAAATGAATGGAGGCGGTAGAGTCTTTTAATATTTCGATAAAAAATGTATTGTGCTACATTGCCTTGAACTTTTTAATCTTGATTTATCTAATCAAGACCTCATACTACGCGCGGCATTGCCGCGCGTGGTATGTAATTTTGATTTATCTGATGAAGACCAAATACTACGCGCGGCGCTGCCGCGCGTGGTATGTGCTCTTGATTTATCTGATCAAGATCATATACTACGCGCGGCGCTGCCGCGCGTGTTAAATTCCATTAAATTTGTCCTACATTGGACCGAGAGTTCGCGCTCCCGCGCGTATGTTGTCTTGATTTATCTTTCCGCTTCGCGGCGGACAACCTAATCTAACCAAAGTGAAACCACCGGTCCTTGTCACTTTGTCCTATATTGAATCGAGAGTTCGCGCTGCCGCGCGTATGTTGTCTTGATTTATCTTCCCGCTTCGCGGCGGACAACCTAATCTAACCAAAGTTAAACCACCGATCCTTGCCACTTTGTCCTACAATGGACCGAGAGTTCGCGCTGCCGCGCGTATGTTGTCTTGATTTATCTTTCCGCTTCGCGGCGGACAACCTAATCTAACCAAAGTGAAACCAACGGTCCTTGTCACTTTGTCCTATATTGAATCGAGAGTTCGCGCTGCCGCGCGTATGTTGTCTTGATTTATCTTCCCGCTTCGCGGCGGACAACCTAATCTAACCAAGGTAAAACCACCGGTTGTTGCCACTTTGTCCTACATTGGACCGAGAGTTCGCGCTGACGCGCGTATGTTGTCTTGATTTATCTTCCCGCTTCGCGGCGGACAACCTAATCTAACCAAAGTGAAACCACCGGTCCTTGCCACTTTGTCCTACAATGGACCAAGAGTTCGCGCTGCCGCGCGTATGTTGTCTTGATTTATCTTCCCGCTTCGCGGCGGACAACCTAATCTAACCAAGGTAAAACCACCGGTCCTTGCCACTTTGTCCCACATTGGACCGAGAGTTCGCGCTGCCGCGCGTATGTTGTCTTGATTTATCTTCCCGCTTCGCGGCGGACAACCTAATCTAACCAAAGTGAAACCAACAGTCCTTGCCACTTTGTCCTACATTGCACCGAGAGTTCGCGCTGCCGCGCGTATGTTGTCTTGATTTATCTTCCCGCTTCGCGGCGGACAACCTAATCTAACCAAGGTGAAACCAAAGGTCCTTGCCACTTTGTCCTATATTGAATCGAGAGTTCGCGCTACCGCGCGTATGTTGTCTTGATTTATCTTCCCGCTTCGCGGCGGACAACCTAATCTAACCAAGGTGAAACCAACGGTCCTTGTCACATTGTCCTATATTGAATCGAGAGTTCGCGCTGCCGCGCGTATGTTGTCTTGATTTATCTTCCCGCTTCGCGGCGGACAACCTAATCTAACCAAAGTGAAACCACCGGTCCTTGTCACTTTGTCCTATATTGAATCGAGAGTTCGCGCTGCCGCGCGTATGTTGTCTTGATTTATCTTCCCGCTTCGCGGCGGACAACCTAATCTAACCAAAGTGAAACCACCGGTCCTTGCCACTTTGTCCTACAATGGACCGAGAGTTCGCGCTGCCGCGCGTATGTTGTCTTGATTTATCTTCCCGCTTCGCGGCGGACAACCTAATCTAACCAAGGTAAAACCACCGGTCCTTGCCACTTTGTCCCACATTGGACCGAGAGTTCGCGCTGCCGCGCGTATGTTGTCTTGATTTATCTTCCCGCTTCGCGGCGGACAACCTAATCTAACCAAAGTGAAACCAACAGTCCTTGCCACTTTGTCCTACATTGCACCGAGAGTTCGCGCTGCCGCGCGTATGTTGTCTTGATTTATCTTCCCGCTTCGCGGCGGACAACCTAATCTAACCAAGGTAAAACCACCGGTCGTTGCCACTTTGTCCTACATTGGACCGAGAGTTCGCGCTACCGCGCGTATGTTGTCTTGATTTATCTTCCCGCTTCGCGGCGGACAACCTAATCTAACCAAGGTAAAACCACCGGTCGTTGCCACTTTGTCCTACAATGGACCGAGAGTTCGCGCTCCCGCGCGTATGTTGTCTTGATTTATCTTCCCGCTTCGCGGCGTACAACCTAATCTAACCAAAGTGAAACCACCGGTCCTTGTCACTTTGTCCTATATTGAATCGAGAGTTCGCGCTGCCGCGCGTATGTTGTCTTGATTTATCTTCCCGCTTCGCGGCGGACAACCTAATCTAACCAAAGTGAAACCACCGGTCCTTGTCACTTTGTCCTATATTGAATCGAGAGTTCGCGCCGCCGCGCGTATGTTGTCTTGATTTATCTTCCCGCTTCGCGGCGGACAACCTAATCTAACCAAAGTGAAACCACCGGTCCTTGCCACTTTGTCCTACAATGGACCGAGAGTACGCGCTCCCGCGCGTATGTTGTCTTGATTTATCTTCCCGCTTCGCGGCGGATAACCTAATCTAACCAAAGTGAAACCACCGGTCCTTGTCACTTTGTCCTATATTGAATCGAGAGTTCGCGCTGCCGCGCGTATGTTGTCTTGATTTATCTTCCCGCTTCGCGGCGGACAACCTAATCTAACCAAAGTGAAACCACCGGTCCTTGTCACTTTGTCCTATATTGAATCGAGAGTTCGCGCTGCCGCGCGTATGTTGTCTTGATTTATCTTCCCGCTTCGCGGCGGACAACCTAATCTAACCAAAGTGAAACCACCGGTCCTTCTCACTTTGTCCTACATTGGATCGAGAGTTCGCGCTGCCGCGCGTATGTTGTCTTAATTTATCTTCCCGCTTCGCGGCGGACAACCTAATCTAACCAAAGTGAAACCACCGGTCCTTGCCAATTTGTCCTACATTGGACCGAGAGTTCGCGCTGCCGTGCGTATATTGTCTTAATTTATATTTTCGCTTCGCGGCGGCCAACCTAATCTAACCGGAGTTAAACCAAGAGTCTAATGAGTTTCAACTTGTCAAATAAATTCTTCATACTAACCTTAAATAATGCGTTATGTTTCGCTTATCCTTAAATAGATTTGTAAAATAATAATATACTTGTTATATGAATTCGTCGTCGTTACCTTAAATAATAATGATTTACACGCCACTGGGGGTTGTCTATACATGTCATTTGAAGTGATGTTTTATAATAGATTTTAACCAAATTTTGAATAGATCTGTTACAATTTTCGAATGATAGCTATTTATAGCTTACCTTATGTTTAGCTTGGACTTTAATTAGCCGGTCCCATAGAATATTTTGCAAAATTAACACAGACAATTCATAGAATGTTGCTTTCTCTACAAATGTGTTGAATTCCATTGTTTTACAACAAAAAATAACAATCTATATAGAACTGAAAGAATTTTGAATAGATCTGTTACGATTTTCAAATAATAGTTATTTACAGCTTACCTGATGTTTAGCATCGACTTTAATTAGCCGGTCCCTTAGAATATTTTGCAAAATTAACACAAACAATTCATAGAATGATCCTTTCTATACAAACGTGTTGAATTCCATTGTTCTACGTAGTGTGGAAATCCTTAAAAGGCAGTGGCCATCAACAGGTAAAATATATTGCAAAATTATAAAAGGAATTTCATAGACTGACGAATTCTCTCTAAATGTATTCAATTTTACTCCACCAGATATTCATTTGTTGAATTTATTTTGGATTTAAATGAAAAATGCAGCCGGAACCTTGGAAAATAGATTCCTTCACAAAACTGGTTTCTTCTGAAATGTTAAACTTAATAGAAAACTTAACAATCTATATAGAACTGAAAGAATTTTGAATAGATCTCTTACAGTTTTCAAACGATTGCTATTTGCGGCTTACCTGATATAGAGCATCGACTTTAATTAGCGGGTCCCATAGAATATCCAATAGAATATTTTGGAAAATTACCACAGATAATTCATAGAATGATCCTTTCTCTATAAATGTGTTGTTGAAAAAAGGGAAAAATGAGGCTCTTTCTTGAAATGAATCCTAAAAAAAACAAACATAATTATTTCAAGCAAATTCGAAAATGTATTTATGCATACCTAATTTATGTTTTATAATCTGTAATTTACATATTTGTAACATATTTAGAATATCTGAAAAAATACTCAACAAATATTTAATAATGACAGCAAAAATATACGGAAAGATGCTTACCTGTCAAAATTTATTTCAGGAATGAAAATAACCGTTAGAAACAACTGCACCAAAAATTTCTGAAAAAAAAATACCCCACTCCATGACCATCTTAAAAATTTTTAATAACACACGCCTGTAATTTGTGTTGCCTACCATCATCAAAACAATAATAGAAGTTTATAAATGAAAGACTTTTTAAACAATGGTATATCTTAAAACATGGAATTCAAAAAAAGACAAAATATAAAATGGTGCTAAATGCATGCAACTTCGGAGCCTTTGAAAAAAATATATATTTGTAAATTTTCAGTAAGTATTTCTTTATTAGAAAAAATTACGTGTCCAGGCTATGGGCCACGAAGATACCAAAGCGTCAATTTCAATAGAAAAATGTATAATCTATACAGATCTGAAAGAAATTTCAATATATCTCTTGCAGTTTTCATTTAATAGCTATTTGAATTTATTAATTTCTGTTATGTTCAAGTTTGAGGGGCGGCGGCCGCCGCCCGATAAAATATTTTGCAAAACTAACTAAGGTATATCATAGACTGACTAATTCTCTACAAACGTGTAAAATTTTATTGTTCCACGTTGTGTGAAACATACTAAAATCATTTTTTAAACAAATCCAGACCTGTCAATCACGAATTCCGATCAAAATCGAACGCGAAAATTTCAAAATATTCAAAAATTGCGAAAAAATATGTTAATCCTTGAAGGATTTCAATGAAACTTATACTGAATGTGGGTATCCACCAAAGGTGTGAGTTGACAAAATCTGAACGCTCCCACTCCAATGGGGACGGCGTGAAGAATTATTTTTTAATTATAGCTTATTTGCAGATAACTCGGCAACGCCTCAAGTTGGAAAAATATAACCGGGATATTCGTATGTAAGCCGTCGGTGGCTACAAAAAAGTATTCTTTGAAAATTTTGTAAAAACCTTCGGTTTGGTTGCAAAAGTAAAAAATATAAAATTGAAAAAATTTTAGAAGGGGTACCCCTTCTCTGAATTTCGTCACTCAATTTGCACGGGTTTTAAATGGGCTCTTCCGGCAAAACGGTTCGCATTGGAAAAATGAAAATTACACTCACTTTTAGATGAAAATCTGCTCTACAAAATAGCGCTAAATGCATGTTTCTGAGACTCGGAAAAATTGGACAAAAAAATACATTTGCAATAATTTTTTTTTTTTTTTAATTCTTGTGTCAAGGCTATCGACCACAAATATATCAATTTCAATAAAAACATGTACAATCTATATAAAACCGAAAGATTTTTTGATATATTAATAAATATTTCTTTATTAAAACAATTATGTGTCCAGGCTATCGACCATGAAAATACCAAAACGTCAATTTCAATAGATAAATGTATAATCTGTATAGATCTGTAAGAAATTTCAATATATCTCTTGTAATATTCATTTTATAGGTATTTGAATTTATTAATTTCTGTTATGTTCGACTTTGAGGGGCGACGGCCGCCGCCAGATAAAATATTTTGCAAAACTAACTGAGGGATATGATAGACTGACTAATTCTCTACAAACGTGTAAAATTTTATTGTTCCACGTTGTGTGAAACATACTAAATTCATTTTTAAAAAAAATTCAGACACGTCAATCACGAATTCCGATCAAAATCGAACGCGAAAATTTCAAAATATTCAAAAATTGCGAAAAAATATATTAATCCTTGAACAATTTCAATGAAACTTATACTGAATGTGGGTATCCACTAAAGGTGTGAGTTGACAAAATTTGAACGCTCCCACTCCAATGGGGACGGCGTGAGGAATTCTTTTTTAATTACAACTAATTTGCAGATAACTCGTCAACGCCTCAAGGTGGAAAATTATAACCGGGATATCCGTATGTAGGCCGTCGGTGGCTACAAAAAAGTATTCTTTGAAAATTTTATAAAAACCTTCGGTTCAGTCACAAAAGAAAAAAATATAAAATTGAAAAAATTTTAGAAGGGGTACCCCTTCTCTGAATTTCGTCACTCAATTTACACGGGTTTTAAATGGCCTCTTCCGGCAAAACGGTACGCATTGGAAAAATGAAAATGACACTCACTTTTAGATGAAAATCTGCTCTACAAAATAGCGCTAAATGCATGTTTCTGAGACTCGGGAAAATTGGACAAAAAAATACATTGCAAGTTTTTCTTTATTAAAAAAAATCCTGTATCAAGGCTATCGACCACAAATATATCAATTTCAATAGAAACATGTACAATCTATATAAAACCGAAAGATTTTTTATATATTAATAAATATTTCTTTATTAAAACAATTATGTGTCCAGGCTATCGACCATGAAAATACCAAAACGTCAATTTCAATAGATAATTGTATAATCTGTATAGATCTGTAAGAAATTTCAATATATCTCTTGTAATATTCATTTTATAGGTATTTGAATTTATTAATTTCTGTTATGTTCGACTTTGAGGGGCGGCGGCCGCCGCCAGGTAAAATATTTTGCAAAACTAACTGAGGGATATCATAGACTGACTAATTCTCTACAAACGTGTAAAATTTTATTGTTCCACGTTGTGTGAAACATACTAAATTCATTTTTAAAAAAAATCCAGACATGTCAATCACGAATTCCGATCAAAATCGAACGCGAAAATTTCAAAATATTCAAAAATTGCGAAAAAATATATTAATCCTTGAACAATTTCAATGAAACTTATACTGAATGTGGGTATCCACCAAAGGTGTGACTTGACAAAATTTGAACGCTCCCACTCCAATGGGGACGGCGTGAAGAATTCTTTTTTAATTACAACTAATTTGCAGATAACTCGGCAACGCCTCCAGTTGGAAAATTATAACCGGGATATCCGTATGTAAGCCGTCGGTGGCTACAAAAAAGTATTCTTTGAAAATTTTATAAAAACCTTCGGTTCGGTCGCAAAAGTAAAAAATATAAAATTGAAAATATTTTAGAAGGGGTACCCCTTCTCTGAATTTCGTCACTCAATTTACACGGGTTTTAAATGGCCTCTTCCGGCAAAACGGTACGCATTGGAAAAATGAAAATGACACTCACTTTTAGATGAAAATCTGCTCTACAAAATAGCGCTAAATGCATGTTTCTGAGACTCGGGGAAATTGGACAAAAAAATACATTTGCAAATTTTTCTTTATTAAAAAAAATCCTGTATCAAGGCTATCGACCACAAACATATCAATTTCAATAGAAACATGTACAATCTATATAAAACTGAAAGATTTTTGAATAGAAACTTACCCTTTGTTCTGCTTTCCACTTTGAGGGACTGCTGCTACATAGAATATTTTGCAAAATTGACCCAGACAATTCATAGAATAATTATTTTTCTATGAATTTCATTGTTCCAAGTGATGTGAAAAAAAAATTCAATGAATCCGACACAATCCTGCATTAAGGCTATCGACCACAAACATACCAAAATGTTAATATCAAAAGAAATATGTACAATCTACATAAAACTGAAAGATTTTTTAATAGATCTGTTTTCATTCTATACTTGACTGAATATATTACTATCTATTCGAGAGAGATTTTAAGGGACAGTGGCCATCGAGACAGGTAAAATACATTGCAAAAGTGGTAAAGTAATTTCATAGATTGATAAATTCCCTACAAATGTATTCATTTATTGAATTTGGCTCTTCAATTTAAATGAAAAATGGTGTCGGAACTTTGAAAAAATGAATCCTTCACAAAACCGGTTCCTTCGGAAAGATGAAAATGGCACAAATTATAGATGAAAATGTGCTCTATTCAACAGTGTTAAAAACATGTTTGATAGAAAGTGAGAAAGTTGGACAGAAGAAAGATTTGGCAAATTTCAGTAGATATTTTTGTATTTAAAAACATCGTGTGTCAAGCCTATCAACCACAAAGATACTAAAATGTCACACTTGTAAGGAAAAGGACTAATACTATACAGAACTGAACTAATTTTGAGTAGATCTGTTACAGTTTTCAAACGATAGCTGTTTAAGTGTCCTGCGGCTTACCTTTTATGAAGCTTGAAGTTGTAATTGGCCGGTCCCAGATGGAATATTTTACAAAATTAACACAGACAATTCAAAGAATGCTTCTTTCTCTACAAACTTGTTGAATTCCATCGTTCCACGTGGTGTGGAACTTGCTAAAAACCAAATTTAGAGACATGTCAAGTCGGTCGTATTACTAAATTGATTCGTTTAGATGTGAAAGAAAAGGATTCTTGTAGGAGAAATGCATGTATGGGGTAAATGAATTATCGGTTAATAAGCTTGTAACAACAGCACTGGTTTATTAGGAAAATAAATGTAAAAAAAAATCGGAACAAAAACACACGAAACATAACCTATTAATTTCTCGCACAAATATCACCGTTTCCACAACCATTTTCACTCACATCGGCCTAATTTTGGACGCACTTTTATATTCGACTGGAAAATTAACCCGAAAGGGCGAACTTTTCTCAAACCCACTCGGTCGGGTTGCGATTTGACGGCCCGTTGAGATTTACACGGTAAAGATAGGCGAACGGGTAGAGGTTGGCTCTTCCTCACACAGCGTCTAAACGGCGGCCGGCAGCTGCGCGAAACTTGCAGGAAATCTAAGTAATGAACCACTTTATCCGTTTTTGATGAGAAACCGCCGCGAAAACTTGAGTAAATTTCGATTTCATCGCCAGAAATTATTGCTTCCTTATGTCAAAATTTCACTGACAAATTTTCTGACAGTAGTTTTGCAATGACCGTCGGAGTCGGATTTTAGTTTCTCGAGAAATTGTAATTTGCAAAAAAAAACTTAAAAAATGCAAACGACACGCTTAGAGTCATAAATGAAAAGAATGCGGAAAAAAATAACGAACATTTCGGTATATTTTGTTTCTGAGAAAACCGTTAAAAAAAAGAGGCAAGAAATTTGTCGAAAAATTTCAAAGTCCCGACCCGTTTTTTTTATAGAGGTTTATTTGAAAAATCGCCCCGTGGTGACTACGGGCCGCGGAACGGTGAAACTCGCACCACGCATAGAAAAAAGACCGGCCTACACGGTGAAGGTGCCGGTTTTGTGATCGAACCGCGTCTCGACGGTTTGCGGGCGTGTTCAAAAAAACGTCGAAAAATCTCAACGTCTTTGTGCGTCTGCAACTCGGCGGCGCGGCGACGGCCGGCGGCGCCGATCACACTGCCGCAAAGCCAAAGGATCAATCTAAAGAACTGTGTCGGAAAAATCGCGAATCTCGGCGGCGCGTTGAACGCAGACGGCGGTAAACTTGAAAGTTTTCTTTTACAGTGCAGCCGGCACATTAATGGAGGTATTTCCGGCCCGGAGGGCCGTACGGAGGTACGGATCGGTTTCCTCGATTCCCGCGTCTATCCTGCACGATGTGAACCCAAACTCTTGCCGCTGACCGTCAAACTCGCAGATTGGCGGCCAAAAAGGCGGCTGCGGATTTTTTTTCAACATTTCGGCGAGCACCGGGTGGAGGGAGCGGCGCAGGAAGCCGCGAGTGGTACCGAAATGCGGGTATCGGCGGGCTGCATCGCCCCGTGCCGCAAAAGTCGGATTCGGACGTGCGGCTTGGAAGTAATGGTGAAAAATCCGTGCAAAAAAAAGAGTGGTATTTTCAGATGTCGGCAGCTCGACGGGGAAGGCTCGGATCGCGAACCGTTAAATGTGAGAGAGGCGCGGGCTTCCTTCCCGAATCGAACGCGCGCAGTTTCGACTCGCTGCGCCCGGAAACGGCTAAACTACGGCGGCCAGACTGACTCCACCTTCCGGCGAAAATTATCGATACGTTTCGATGTGTGGCGGACGACTCCGTGGTCGCAGCGACACGACGCCGGTACCAAAATGCTCGTCTCGGCGGGGCGCACGCGCCGGTCCACTTGGAATTTCAAAAAAGTGACATCCCGGTGTCCCAAATCTACATTCCAGTTTTTGTCCGTGCAGATTAACAGTTCTAAAAGAGGGTCGCGACGCGATTCCGCGACGTCCAATTATGGCAACCGAAAGCCAAAGGACCGTTCTACCATCGACGGGAAATACAAAAACTTTTACCGGGGCGTTGCAAAAATATAGCCGTTTTACTAACGTCACTTGTTTTCTGAAATGCGGCGAGTTTGGACGGCCGTCGGGGCGGTCGTAGACGGCGCAGCGCGATGCCGCTTGCAGGAAAAGATGAAACGTTCAATTCCCTGCGGGAATTGCGCGAAACCGTTCCCGTAGACCTCGAGTTGCCGGTTCCTTAGCAATTTTCCTGAACGTCTAAAAAACGTGGTTTTTATGACGTCACGACGTCATCCTCGGCGCAATGGGGAATATCTCGCCACGCGGACTCAAAGGTGCTACGCCCGATCGAACGGCGCCGGTCCCGTTCCGATCCGTCAATCGGTTCGGACGTAACATGTACCTAAGTGAAGCGCCACTGGTTTTTTTCCACCGTATGCGAATCTTGAGCCACAGATTCTGCAAGAGTGGTCGCAGCGGAAAAATTCTTGCCGGACTGGCTGCGGGCAAGTGTTTTGAAGAGAATGAACCCCTGGAACCACCTGGACCCCGTCAAATAAGTGCGGGGCGTCCTTGAAAGTGATGCCAAAATAGTGAAAAAAAAAATTTGCATTTTCTCTTGCACCAGGTGAACGGGACGTCGCAGGACGGCGAGCGAGGGCTCTAAAAACGTGTCGCGGCGGCGACTAAAACGTCCGGCAAGAATTTTCCAGATTTGGCGCAAAATGCGCCCGAAAGGTGAAAAATACGTGATTTTCTGTCGCGGGCTGGTGCGTCCGAACCTGGGGGATTTGAGTCGCGCAAACGGCACCGATCGACGGAGCTCTCGGTTCTGCACCGAAAAAATGTACAATCCCGTTTGGCGCCTTCGGCGCCGCAAAGTTACACGACTTTTTCTACCGCGCTACTTAGCCGCCTGCGGCGGCGGCGGCGCCGACGCTGGCGCGTCGGCGCCGGTGCGGCCTGACGGCCGAAGGACGCCCCAAGACGTCGCAGTGCGCCGTTCGGCGCTGCGACGTCTAGGTCGCCTTCGGCGACCCACCAAAATCTGTCAAAAATTTTTTTTTCTTTTCAAGGATGGCGCTCTTGGAAACCGTTTTCTGTTCAGACTTGTATTTTTCCCATATGTAACCCGTCAAGAGGAAGATTTTAATGTGTATAGTTTTCGGCTGCGCCGAAAATTAGCCGAGTTTTATCAAGAAATGTGAAAAAAACCTAAAAAATGTAATAATTCCGTCCCCGTTGGTCAAATTTGAAAAAAAAAACACGTCCAGAAAGGTATTTGAAAACTGATTAGAATAAAAAAAAAAAATCAAAAATCCATCAAAGTTTAGTACCATTTGGTCGCCATTCACAAAAACATGCATTTTGCCCCCTTTTTTTTTTTCACGCCGTTCCAAAATTTTTTCCAGTGACGGCTCGTTACTCGTTTAGTAATAATATAACTAGTACATATAAATAGTGTTTTTATATGTGAAATATGATGAAGATGGAATAGTTGATGAGGGTGGAATAGTTGTTGTATGGTGGAATAGTAGAAGAGGGTGAAATAGTTGAAGAGGATGGAATAATGTGAAGAATTTAGAGGTGCACGCCACTGGTGACGATGAAGGAACGATATGGTATTTTATTTGGCAATTGGTCTGCCGCTTGGCGGTATGCAACTCTGTATGGAAAATTTTAAGGTGCACGCCACTGGCGTTTTCATAGTTACCTGATACACGTTACTATGGTTATTTGTAAATATACTGCCAGACTGTGCTAATGCAAGCGCTTTAGAAGTGTTGCCTAGGCAATAGAGTTTTTGAAAAAATATGCCATTCAAAACCAGCTTTGTTTTTAAATTTCACATAATACTATGCAAAGGAATGGAGGCGGTAGAGTCTTTTAATATTTCAATAAAAAATGTATTGTGCTACATTGCCTTGAACTTTTTAATCTTGATTTATATGATCAAGACCAAATACTACGCGCGGCGCTGCCGCGCGTGGTATGTAATTTTGATTTATCTGATCAAGATCACATACTACGCGCGGCGCTGCCGCGCGTGTTGAATTCCATTAAATTTGTCCTACATTGGACCGAGAGTTCGCGCTCCCGCGCGTATGTTATCTTGATTTATCTTCCCGCTTCGCGGCGGACAACCTAATCTAACCAAAGTGAAACCACCGGTCCTTGTCACTTTGTCCTATATTGAATCGAGAGTTCGCGCTACCGCGCGTATGTTGTCTTGATTTATCTTCCCGCTTCGCGGCGGACAACCTAATCTAACCAAAGTGAAACCACCGGTCCTTGTCACTTTGTCCTATATTGAATCGAGAGTTCGCGCTGCCGCGCGTATGTTGTCTTGATTTATCTTCCCGCTTCGCGGCGGACAACCTAATCTAACCAAAGTGAAACCACCGGTCGTTGCCACTTTGTCCTACAATGGACCGAGAGTTCGCGCTGCCGCGCGTATGTTGTCTTGATTTATCTTCCCGCTTCGCGGCGGACAACCTAATCTAACCAAGGTAAAACCACCGGTCGTTGCCACTTTGTCCTACATTGGACCGACAGTTCGCGCTGCCGCGCGTATGTTGTCTTGATTTATCTTCCCGCTTCGCGGCGGACAACCTAATCTAACCAAGGTGAAACCAACGGTCCTTGCCGCTTTGTCCTATATTGAATCGAGAGTTCGCGCTGCCGCGCGTATGTTGTCTTGATTTATCTTTCCGCTTCGCGACGAACAATCTAATCTAACCAAGGTAAAACCAACGGTCCTTGCCACTTTGTTTTACATTGGACCGAGAGTTCGCGCTGACGCGCGTATGTTGTCTTGATTTATCTTCCCGCTTCGCGGCGGACAACCTAATCTAACCAAGGTGAAACCAACGGTCCTTGCCACATTGTCCTATATTGAATCGAGAGTTCGCGCTGCCGCGCGTATGTTGTCTTGATTTATCTTCCTGCTTCGCGACGGACAACCTAATCTAACCAAGGTAAAACCAACGGTCCTTGCCACATTGTCCTATATTGAATCGAGAGTTCGCGCTGCCGCGCGTATGTTGTCTTGATTTATCTTTCCGCTTCGCGGCGGACAACCTAATCTAACCAAAGTGAAACCAACGGTCCTTGTCATTTTGTCCTATATTGAATCGAGAGTTCGCGCTGCCGCGCGTATGTTGTCTTGATTTATCTTCCCGCTTCGCGGCGGACAACCTAATCTAACCAAAGTGAAACCAACGGTCCTTGCCGCTTTGTCCTATATTGAATCGAGAGTTCGCGCTGCCGCGCGTATGTTGTCTTGATTTATCTTCCCGCTTCGCGGCGGACAACCTAATCTAACCAAAGTGATACCAACGGTCCTTGCCGCTTTGTCCTATATTGAATCGAGAGATCGCGCTGCCGCGCGTATGTTGTCTTGATTTATCTTCCCGCTTCGCGGCGGACAACCTAATCTAACCAAGGTGAAACCACCGGTCGTTGCCGCTTTGTCTTACATTGGACCGAGAGTTCGCGCTACCGCGCGTATGTTGTCTTGATTTATCTTCCCGCTTCGCGGCGGACAACCTAATCTAACCAAGGTAAAACCACCGGTTGTTGCCACTTTGTCCTACATTGGACCGAGAGTTCGCGCTGACGCGCATATGTTGTCTTGATTTATCTTCCCGCGTAGTGGCGGACAACCTAATCTAACCAAAGTGAAACCACCGGTCCTTGTCACTTTGTCCTATATTGAATCGAGAGTTCGCGCTGCCGCGCGTATGTTGTCTTGATTTATCTTCCCGCTTCGCGGCGGACAACCTAATCTAACCAAGGTAAAACCACCGGTTGTTGCCACTTTGTCCTACATTGGACCGAGAGTTCGCGCTGACGCGCGTATGTTGTCTTGATTTATCTTCCCGCTTCGCGGCGGACAACCTAATCTAACCAAAGTGAAACCACCGGTCCTTGCCACTTTGTCCTACATTGGACCGAGAGTTCGCGCTGCCGCGCGTATGTTGTCTTGATTTATCTTCCCGCTTCGCGGCGGACAACCTAATCTAACCAAAGTGAAACCACCGGTCGTTGGCACTTTGTCCCACATTGGACCGAGAGTTCGCGCTACAGCGCGTATATTGTCTTAATTTATCTTTCCGCTTCGCGGCGGGCAACCTAATCTAACCGGAGTTAAACCAAGAGTCTAATAAGTTTCAACTTGTCAAATAAATTCTTTGTACTAACCTTAAATAATGCGTTATGTTTCGTTTGTCCTTAAATAGATTTGTAAAATAATAATATACTTGTTATATGAATTTGAAAACTGTAAGGTGCTTTCTCTACAAATGTGTTGAATTCCATTGTTCTACAACAAAAAAAAAACAATCTATATAGAACTGAAAGAATTTTGAATAGATCTGTTACGGTTTTCAAATGATAGTTATTTACGGCTTACCTTATGTTTAGCATCGACTTTAATTAGCCGGGTCCATAGAATATTTTGCAAAATTAACACAGACAATTCATAGAATGATCCTTTCTATACAAACGTGTTGAATTCCATTGTTCTACGTAGTGTGGAAATCCTTAAAAGGCAGTGGCCATCGACAGGTACAAAATATTGCAAAATTATAAAAGGAATTTCATAGACTGATGAATTCTCTCCAAATGTATTCAATTTTACTCTACCAGATATTCATTTGTTGAATTTGTTTTGGATTTAAATGAAAAATGCAGCCGGAACCTTGGAAAACAGATTCGTTCACAAAACTGGTTTCATCTGAAATGTTAAACTTAATAGAAAACTGAACAATCTATATGGAACTTAAAGAATTTTGAATAGATCTCTTACAGTTTTCAAACGATTGCTATTTGCGGCTTACCTGATGTAGAGCACATCGACTTTAATTAGCGGGTCCCATAGAATATCCAATAGATTATTTTGGAAAATTACCACAGACAATTCATAGAATGATCCTTTCTATACAAATGTGTTGTTAAAAAAAGGGAAAAATGAGGCCCTTTCTTGAAATGAATCCTAAAAAAACAAACATAATTATTTCAAGCAAATTCGAAAATGTATTTATGCATACCTAATTTATGTTTTATAATCTGTAATTTACATATTTGTAATATATTTAGAATATCTGAAAAAATACTCAACAAATATTTAATAATGACAGCAAAAATATACGGAAAGATGCTTACCTGTCAAAATTTATTTCAGGAATGAAAATAACCGTTAGAAACAACTGCACCAAAAATTTCTGAAAAAAAACTACCCCACTCCATGACCATCTTAAAAATTTTTAATAACACACGAATGTAATTTGTGTTGCCTAACATAATCAAAACAATAATATAAGTTTATAAATGAAAGACTTTTTAAACAATGGTATATCTTAAAACATGGAATTCAAAGAAAGACAAAATATAAAATGGTGCTAAATGCATTCAACTTCGGAGCCTTTGAAAAAAATATATATTTGTAAATTTTCAGTAAGTATTTCTTTATTAGAAAAAATTACGTGTCCAGGCTATGAGCCACGAAGATACCAAAGCGTCAATTTCAATAGAAAAATGTATAATCTATACAGATCTGAAAGAAATTTCAATATATCTCTTGCAGTTTTTATTTAATAGCTATTTGAATTTATTAATTTCTGTTATGTTCGAGTTTGAGGGACGGCGGCCGCCGCCAGATAAAATATTTTGCAAAACTAACTGAGGGATATCATAGACTGACTAATTCTCTACAAACGTGTAAAATTTTATTGTTCCACGTTGTGTGAAACATACTAAAATCATTTTTTAAACAAATCCAGACATGTCAATCGCGAATTCCGATCAAAATCGAACGCGAAAATTTCAAAATATTCAAAAATTGCGAAAAAATATATTAATCCTTGAAGGATTTCAATGAAACTTATACTGAATGTGGGTATCCACCAAAGGTGTGAGTTGACAAAATTTGAACGCTCCCACTCCAATGGGGACGGCGTGAAAAATTATTTTTTAATTATAGCTTATTTGCAGATAACTCGGCAACGCCTCAAGTTGGAAAAATATAACCGGGATATTCGTATGGAAGCCGTCGGTGGCTACAAAAAAGTATTCTTTGAAAATTTTGTAAAAACCTTCGGTTTGGTTGCAAAAGTAAAAAATATAAAATTGAAAAAATTTTAGAAGGGGTACCCCTTCTCTGAATTTCGTCACTCAATTTACACGGGTTTTAAATGGGCTCTTCCGGCAAAACGGTTCGCATTGGAAAAATGAAAATGACACTCACTTTTAGATGAAAATCTACTCTACAAAATAGCGCTAAATGCATGTTTCTGAGACTCGGGGAAATTGGACAAAAAAATACATTTGCAAATTTTTCTTTATTAAAAAAAATCCTATGTCAAGGCTATCGACCACAAATATGTCAATTTCAATAGAAACATGTACAATCTATATAAAACCGAAAGATTTTTTATATATTAATAAATATTTCTTTATTAAAACAATTATGTGTCCAGGCTATCGACCATGAAAATACCAAAACGTCAATTTCAATAGATAATTGTATAATCTGTATAGATCTGTAAGAAATTTCAATATATCTCTTGTAATTTTCATTTTATAGCTATTTGAATTTATTAATTTCTGTTATGTTCGACTTTGAGGGGCGGCGGCCGCCGCCAGGTAAAATATTTTGCAAAACTAACTGAGGGATATCATAGACTGACTAATTCTCTACAAACGTGTAAAATTTTATTGTTCCACGTTGTGTGAAACATACTAAATTCATTTTTAAAAAAAATTCAGACACGTCAATCACGAATTCCGATCAAAATCGAACGCGAAAATTTCAAAATATTCAAAAATTGCGAAAAAATATATTAATCCTTGAACGATTTCAATGAAACTTATACTGAATGTGGGTATCCACCAAAGGTGTGAGTTGACAAAATTTGAACGCTCCCACTCCAATGGGGACGGCGTGAGGAATTCTTTTTTAATTACAACTAATTTGCAGATAACTCGTCAACGCCTCAAGTTGGAAAATTATAACCGGGATATCCGTATGTAAGCCGTCGGTGGCTACAAAAAAGTATTCTTTGAAAATTTTGTAAAAACCTTCGGTTTGGTTGCAAAAGTAAAAAATATAAAATTGAAAAAATTTTAGAAGGGGTACCCCTTCTCTGAATTTCGTCACTCAATTTAGACGGGTTATAAATGAGCTCTTCCGCCAAAACGGTTCTCATTGGAAAAATGAAAATGACACTCACTTTTAGATGAAAATCTGCTCTACAAAATAGCGCTAAATGCATGTTTCTGAGACTCGGGGAAATTGGACAAAAAAAAACATTTGCAAGTTTTTCTTTATTAAAAAAAAATCCTGTATCAAGGCTATCGACCACAAATATATCAATTTCAATAGAAACATGTACAATCTATATAAAACCGAAAGATTTTTTATATATTAATAAATATTTCTTTACTAAAACAATTATGTGTCCAGGCTATCGACCATGAAAATACCAAAACGTCAATTTCAATAGATAAATGTATAATCTGTATAGATCTGTAAGAAATTTCAATATATCTCTTGTAATTTTCATTTTATAGGTATTTGAATTTATTAATTTCTGTTATGTTCGACTTTGAGGGGCGGCGGCCGCCGCCAGATAAAATATTTTGCAAAACTAACTGAGGGATATGATAGACTGACTAATTCTCTACAAACGTGTAAAATTTTATTGTTCCACGTTGTATGAAACATACTAAATTCATTTTTAAAAAAAATTCAGACACGTCAATCACAAATTCCGATCAAAATCGAACGCGAAAATTTCAAAATATTCAAAAATTGCGAAAAAATATATTAATCCTGGAACGATTTTAATGAAACTTATACTGAATGTGGGTATCCACCAAAGGTGTGAGTTGACAAAATTTGAACGCTCCCATTCCAATGGAGACGGCGTGAGGAATTCTTTTTTAATTACAACTAATTTGCAGATAACTCGTCAACGCCTCAAGATGGAAAATTATAACCAGGATATCCGTATGTAAGCCGTCGGTGGCTACAAAAAAGTATTCTTTGAAAATGTTGTAAAAACCTTCGGTTTGGTTGCAAAAGTAAAAAATATAAAATTGAAAAAATTTTAGAAGGGGTACCCCTTCTCTGAATTTCGTCACTCAATTTGCACGGGTTTTAAATGGCCTCTTCCGGCAAAACGGTTCGCACTGGAAAAATGAAAATGACACTCACTTTTAGATGAAAATCTACTCTACAAAATAGCGCAAAATGCATGTTTCTGAGACTCGGGGAAATTGGACAAAAAAAAACATTTGCAAGTTTTTCTTTATTAAAAAAAATCCTGCATCAAGGCTATCGGCCATAAATATGTCAATTTCAATAGAAACATGTACAATCTATATAAAACCGAAAGATTTTTTGATATATTAATAAATATTTCTTTATTAAAACAATTATGTGTCCAGGCTATCGACCATGAAAATACCAAAACGTCAATTTCAATAGATAATTGTATAATCTGTATAGATCTGTAAGAAATTTCAATATATCTCTTGTAATTTTCATTTTATAGGTATTTGAATTTATTAATTTCTGTTATGTTCGACTTTGAGGGGCGGCGGCCGCCGCCAGATAAAATATTTTGCAAAACTAACTGAGGGATATGATAGACTGACTAATTCTCTACAAACGTGTAAAATTTTATTGTTCCACGTTGTATGAAACATACTAAATTCATTTTTAAAAAAAATTCAGACACGTCAATCACAAATTCCGATCAAAATCGAACGCGAAAATTTCAAAATATTCAAAAATTGCGAAAAAATATATTAATCCTGGAACGATTTTAATGAAACTTATACTGAATGTGGGTATCCACCAAAGGTGTGAGTTGACAAAATTTGAACGCTCCCATTCCAATGGAGACGGCGTGAGGAATTCTTTTTTAATTACAACTAATTTGCAGATAACTCGTCAACGCCTCAAGATGGAAAATTATAACCAGGATATCCGTATGTAAGCCGTCGGTGGCTACAAAAAAGTATTCTTTGAAAATGTTGTAAAAACCTTCGGTTTGGTTGCAAAAGTAAAAAATATAAAATTGAAAAAATTTTAGAAGGGGTACCCCTTCTCTGAATTTCGTCACTCAATTTGCACGGGTTTTAAATGGCCTCTTCCGGCAAAACGGTTCGCACTGGAAAAATGAAAATGACACTCACTTTTAGATGAAAATCTACTCTACAAAATAGCGCAAAATGCATGTTTCTGAGACTCGGGGAAATTGGACAAAAAAATACATTTGCAAGTTTTTCTTTATTAAAAAAAATCCTGCATCAAGGCTATCGGCCATAAATATGTCAATTTCAATAGAAACATGTACAATCTATATAAAACCGAAAGATTTTTTGATATATTAATAAATATTTCTTTATTAAAACAATTATGTGTCCAGGCTATCGACCATGAAAATACCAAAACGTCAATTTCAATAGATAATTGTATAATCTGTATAGATCTGTAAGAAATTTCAATATATCTCTTGCAGTTTTCATTTTATAGCTATTTGAATTTATTAATTTCTGTTATGTTCGACTTTGAGGGGCGGCGGCCGCCGCCAGATAAAATATTTTGCAAAACTAATTGAGGGATATCATAGACTGACTAATTCTCTACAAACGTGTAAAATTTTATTGTTCCACGTTGTGTGAAACATACTAAAATCATTTTTTAAAAAAATCCTGTATCAAGGCTATCGACCACAAATATGTCAATTTCAATAGAAACATGTACAATCTATATAAAACTGAAAGATTTTTGAATAGAAACTTACTGTTTGTTCTGCTTTCCACTTTGAGGGACTGCTGTTACATAGAATATTTTACAGAATTGACCCAGACAATTCATAGAATAATTATTTTTCTACAAACGTGTTGAATTTCATTGTTCCAAGTGATGTGAAAAAAAAATTCAATGAATCCGACACAATCCTGCATTAAGGCTATCGACCACAAACATACCAAAATGTTAATATCAAAAGAAATATGTACAATCTACATAAAACTGAAAGATTTTTAATAGATCTGTTTTCATTCTATACATAACTGAATATATTACTATCTATTCGAGAGAGATTTTAAGGGGCAGTGGCCATCGAGACAGGTAAAATACATTGCAAAAGTAGGAAAATAATTTCATAGATTTTAGAATTTTCATATTCTCTACAAATGTATTAATTGGTTGAATTTGGCTCCTCAATTTAAATGAAAAATGCTACCAGAACTTTGAAAAAATGATTCCTTCACAAAACCGGTTCCTTCGGAAAGATGAAAATGGCACAAATTATAGATGAAAATGTGCTCTATTCAACAGTGTTAAAAACATGTTTGATAGAAAGTGAGAAAGTTGGACAGAAGAAAGATTTGGCAAATTTCAGTAGATATTTTTGTATTTAAAAACATCGTGTGTCGAGCCTATCAACCACAAAGATACTAAAATGTCACACTTGTTAGGAAAAGGGACAATCTATACAGAACTGAACTAATTTTGAGTAGATCTGTTACAGTTTTCAAACGATAGCTGTTTAAGTGTCTTACGGCTTACCTTTTATGAAGCTTGAAGTTGTAATTGGCCGGTCCCAGATGGAATATTTTACAAAATTAACACAGACAATTCAAAGAATACTTCTTTCTCTACAAACTTGTTGAATTCCATCGTTCCGCGTGATGTGGAACTTAGTAAAAACCAAATTTAGAGACATGTCAAGTCGGTCGTGTTACTAAATTGATTCGTTTAGATGTGAAAGAAAAGGATTCTTGTAGGAGAAATGCATGTATGGGGTAAATGAATTATCGGTTAATAAGCTTGTAACAACAGCACTGGTTTATTAGGGAAATAAATGTAAAAAAAAATCGGAACAAAAACACACCAAACATAACCTCCTAATTTCTCGCACAAATATCACCGTTTCCACAACCATTTTCACTCACATCGGCCTAATTTTGGACGCACTTTTATATTCGACTGGAAAATTAACCCGAAAGGGCGAACTTTTCTCAAACCAACTCGGTCGGGTTGCGA
Organism: Phosphuga atrata; assembly: GCA_944588485.1. Taxonomy (NCBI): domain Eukaryota; kingdom Metazoa; phylum Arthropoda; class Insecta; order Coleoptera; family Silphidae; genus Phosphuga; species Phosphuga atrata. The sequence continues at coordinate 11,008,705 of OX155903.1, read as the reverse complement.
TTTGACGGCCCGTTGAGATTTACACGGTAGAGATAGGCGAACGGGTAGAGGTTGGCTCTTCCTCACACAGCGTCTAAACGGCGGCCGGCAGCTGCGCGAAACTTGCAGGAAATCTAAGTAATGAACCACTTTATCCGTTTTTGATGAGAAACCGCCGCGAAAACTTGAGGAAATTTCGATTTCATCGCCAGAAATTATTGCTTCCTTATGTCAAAATTTCACTGACAAATTTTCTGACAGTAGTTTTGCAATGACCGTCGGAGTCGGATTTTAGTTTCTCGAGAAATTGTAATTTGCAAAAAAAAACTTAAAAAATGCAAACGACACGCTTAGAGTCATAAATGAAAAGAATGCGGAAAAAAATAACGAACATTTCGGTATATTTTGTTTCTGAGAAAACCGTTAAAAAAAAGAGGCAAGAAATTTGTCGAAAAATTTCAAAGTCCCGACCCGTTTTTTTTATAGAGGTTTATTTGAAAAATCGCCCCGTGGTGACTACGGGCCGCGGAACGGTGAAACTCGCACCACGCATAGAAAAAAGACCGGGCTAAACGCTGCAGGTGCCGGTTTTGTGATCGAACCGCGTCTCGACGGTTTGCGGGCGTGTTGAAAAAAACGTCGAAAAATCTCAACGTCTTTGTGCGTCTGCAACTCGGCGGCGCGGCGACGGCCGGCGGCGCCGATCACACTGCCGCAAAGCCAAAGGATCAATCTAAAGAACTGTGTCGGAAAAATCGCTAATCTCGGCGGCGCGTTGAACGCAGACGGCGGTAAACTTGAAAGTTTTCTTTTACAGTGCAGCCGGCACATTTATGGAGGTATTTCCGGCCCGGAGGGCCGTACGGAGGTACGGATCGGTTTCCTCGATTCCCGCGTCTATCCTGCACGATGTGAACCCAAACTCTTGCCACTGACCGTCAAACTCGCAGATTGGCGGCCAAAAAGGCGGCTGCGGATTTTTTTTCGACATTTCGGCGCGCACCGGGTGAAGGGAGCGGCGCAGGAAGCCGCGAGTGGTACCGAAATGCGCGTATCGACGGGCTGCATCGCCCCGTGCCGCAAAAGTCGGATTCGGCCGTGCGGCTTGGAAGTAATGGTGAAAAAACCGTGCAAAAAAAAGAGTGGTATTTTCAGACGTCGGCAGCTCGACGGGGAAGGCTCGGATCGCGAACCGTTAAATGTGAGAGAGGCGCGGGCTTCCTTCCCGAATCGAACGCGCGCAGTTTGGACTCGCTGCGCCCGGAAACGGCTAAACTACGGCGGCCAGACTGACTCCACCTTCCGGCGAAAATTATCGATACGTTTCGATGTGTGGCGGACGACTCCGTGGTCGCAGCGACACGGCGCCGGTACCAAAATGCTCGTCTCGGCGGGGCGCACGCGCCGGTCCACTTGGAATTTCAAAAAAATGACATCCCGGTGTCCCAAATCGACATTCCAGTTTTTCTCCGTGCAGATTAACAGTTCTAAAAGAGGGTCGCGACGCGATTCCGCGACGTCCAATTATGGCAACCGAAAGCCAAAGGACCGTTCTACCATCGACGGGAAATACAAAAACTTTTACCGGGGCGTTGCAAAAATATAGCCGTTTTACTCACGTCACTTGTTTTCTGAAATGCGGCGAGTTTGGACGGCCGTCGGGGCGGTCGTAGACGGCGCAGCGCGATGCCGCTTGCAGGAAAAGATGAAACGTTCAATTCCCTGCGGGAATTGCGCGAAACCGTTCCCGTAGACCTCGAGTTCCCCGTTCCTTAGCAATTTTCCTACACGTCTAAAAAACGTGGTTTTTATGACGTCACGACCTCATCCTCGGCGCAATCGGGAATATCTCGCCACGCGGACTCAAAGGTGGTACGCCCGATCGAACGGCGCCGGTCCCGTTCCGATCCGTCAATCGGTTCGGACGAAGCATGTACCTAAGTGAAGCGCCACTGGTTTTTTCCCACTGTTTGCGAATCTTGAGCCACAGATTCTGCAAGAGTGGTCGCAGCGGAAAAATTCTTGCCGGACTGGCTGCGGGCAAGTGTTTTGAAGAGAATAAACCCCTGGAACCACCTGGACCCCGTCAAATAAGTGCGGGGCGTCCTTGAAAGTGATGCCAAAATTGTGAAAAAAAAAATTTGCATTTTCTCTTGCACCAGGTGAACGGGACGTCGCAGGACGGCGAGCGAGGGCTCTAAAAACGTGTCGCGGCGGCGACTAAAACGTCCGGCAAGAATTTTCCAGATTTGGTGCAAAATGCGCCCGAAAGGTGAAAAATACGTGATTTTCTGTCGCGGGCTGGTGCGTCCGAACCTGGGGGATTTGAGTCGCGCAAACGGCACCGATCGACGGAGCTCTCGGTTCTGCACCGAAAAAATGTACAATCCCGTTTGGCGCCTTTGGCGCCGCAAAGTTACACGACTTTTTCTACCGCGCTACTTAGCCGCCTGCGGCGGCGGCGGCGCCGACGCTGGCGCGTCGGCGCCGGTGCGGCCTGACGGCCGAAGGACGCCCCAAGACGTCGCAGTGCGCCGTTCGGCGCTGCGACGTCTAGGTCGCCTTCGGCGACCCACCAAAATCTGTCAAAAATTTTTTTTTCTTTTCAAGGATGGCGCTCTTGGAAACCGTTTTCTGTTCAGACTTGTATTTTTCCCATATGTAACCCGTCAAGAGGAAGATTTTAATGTGTATAGTTTTCGGCTGCGCCGAAAATTAGCCGAGTTTTATCAAGAAATGTGAAAAAAACCTAAAAAATGTAATAATTCCGTCCCCGTTGGTCAAATTTGAAAAAAAAAACACGTCCAGAAAGGTATTTGAAAACTGATTAGAATAAAAAAAAAAAATCAAAAATCCATCAAAGTTTAGTACCATTTGGTCGCCATTCACAAAAACATGCATTTTGCCCCCTTTTTTTTTTTCACGCCGTTCCAAAATTTTTTCCAGTGACGGCTCGTTACTCGTTTAGTAATAATATAACAACAATAAAAATACCAGACCTGAAAGAGATGTCCAAGCCAGGAAGAAATATAAGCCAGAGCTTATACTACCTTTTTATAAAGAACAACCTGGGCTATGTGTCGCTACAGCTGTAATTCACTACTTCAATAACACAAAAGACCTAAGAAATGAGCAAAACAACAAATTACTCATATAAAACATCAAGCCATACAAAAACGTAACTGGTCACGATTGGTCACTGGGAAAAATCCTTGCTGTCTAAAGCAGGCATTGATATAAATCACTTCACAGCACATAGTACAAAATATGCTGCAGTATCAGTGGCTGGTTTTGGAAGTGGATATGGACACAACCAGACGTACTGCTGGTTGGCCTCGACGGTCACAGACGTTCGCAAAACTTTACAATCGCCAGATCCAAGATAATAACGATACGTTCGCAAAATCTGTATTATCTAAGGCACGGTAACTCTTTTCTTTATGGTTTCCAGTCATGTAACATGATAAATGAACGAGTTTTCCTATACGCTAAAAGTATACAAATTATCATCGAGAACGAGACGTGAAGTATAATTGAACGATCAAATGAGCCCGAAGGCGAAGATGAGGCGAAGCTCGATCGTTATTATACGAAACGTCTCGTTCGAAGATGATCAATCTCCCCCCTACATGTACCCGTTAATAAACATACCCTAGATCATCTTGTAGGGAAAACTCAACTACAAAAATCGCTAAAAATATGACTGTACAGGGCCGGGCCGGCTAGTCCACACTAGCCTAGGCGCCAAATTTCAAACTCTAAAAAGTGTGAAATGTAAGCAATGAGGAGCATACTACAAATTATCATCTTCGAACGAGACGTTTCGTATAATCACGATCGAACTTCGCCCGCCTTCGTCGGGCTCCTTTGCTCGTTCGATATTATTTGAATATTAATTTATTACATATACTAAAATAGTTTGGCACGCCTTTCCGGGAGGGGGCGGGAGAAATGCGTCAAATCGGGTTTGGAGAATGAAAACGGTCGTCTTGAGAGATTTTTGAAATAAATTTTGCCGGGAAAAAGTGGTAAAATGTTTAAAAAACTCCAGACAATTGACTAATCTCTGAAATATTGTGGTGCCGCGGAAGGCGGCGAGGGTGCGGCGCGAAAACGAAATTTCCGTTTCTCGGCCGCCTAGCGGCCGTATTTGCACTGATCGCGACGCGAGTGGTGCTATCGTGAGCGCCGATTTTTGCCGCACAAAACTGTTATCTCGAATTTTCGAGTTTTCGCTGAAAATTTGGAGAAGAGTGCGAAAAACCGAAAAAAAATATTGCAAAAAACGATCTTCTTTCACGTTCTATTGCGAGCCAACCGCTGAACTTAACGCCTTCCCGTTTGCGGGTTCGGTTTCGATTTCTCTCTGGGTCTTCGAAGAGGCCGTTCGATTTTTTGCAAAAATGGCCGTGCGGTACATGTTCTTGCAAAACCGGATGTTATCGGCTGCCGAACCGGAAGTGGGTGGAATTTTGCAATTTCTTCTACACCGTTCGATGGAGGTCGACAGTATCTTGCATACGATGTGCCGATTAGCCGATTCTCGGAAACCACGAGGTCGCCACGGCCGATAGTAGGAAACAGGTAGGATGTCAATCCGCAATCGAGTACTACGAAAGTTCGAGTTCTACGAAAGTACAAATGGCACAACCTCTTGCCCGACAGTGGCAGATCGAGAACAGACTGGACCGTGCCATAGGCTATTAAAACTTGCAAAAAGTTCGCAACTGACAAAGTTATTCCAAAAAAACGAAATTCGCATTGTGTGTCTCGCTGAGAGGTGCATGGGAATTTTTCCGAATTTTTTGAACGGTGTTCTTCCGCCGGAAATTTCGCTTGCACGGTGCGCCCTCCAGAGTCCTGGGAATCGTCGCCCATTTTTCGCGCATCATATTTCATCCGCATTTCAACTTTAGCAACTTTTACCGCGCCAATTCGCAAATTTCCACTCTTTTCTGAAAGGGTTTTAAATTTCGCTTTTTCGCCGGCTGCGGTTCAGTGAGGGCGAATTTTCCAAAATACCTCAAATTTCGGGTACGTCAAAATCGGAATTTTCTTACCACGACTTTTATGCTGCAACGAAGAACGCCAATCTGTGGTAACACATTTCCGCACTTTCGCCTGTAAGTCTTATCGCAAGATGATTCGAATTTTCGATTTATTTTCCGCATTTTCTGAATCAAGAATTCACCAAGAAAACACATCGGCGCTACTGGCGAGACGCAAACACAAACGTCAAGTCAAATGTCTTGAAAAAATTTGTTTTCGGACAAAACTCAGACTTTTCGAACAATTCTGACCGAGAAGAGACCCCCAAGCAAATTTCGCACAGAAAAGTTGGTTCTTGAAATCAGTGAAAATCATTTAGGAACATGTGATATTAGTGGAATTATGTGCCAAAATATTTGTGGTTATTTAAACTTTTTCTATACCGAGTTTTAAATTTATTTAGTTTCGTAATAAACGTTTTTTTTTTGTGACAAATTAACAAGTATTTTATTTATCCTGGGTGAAAAATCTAAATCTTTGACCACGTTTCTCTCCATTTAAATTGATGACTGGTTTCATTAAAAAAAAAATTTAATAGGTTCTACACCATGTGGAACAATGAAATTGAACACGTCTCTAAAGAAAAAATCTATCTGTCCAACACCTCAATATCTAACATCATTTTCGAAAAATATTTTTTCTGGCGGCGGCTGCCGTAACATATTGCAATTCTTCATTGACGTCTGGATTCATTTAAAAAATTATTTTAGTAACTTTCACACCACGTGGAATAATAATATTGCACACTCGTTTATTCTCACTCAGTTATTTTTGCAAAATATTTTATCCGCCGGGAACCGCCGCCTCTCAAAGCAACGCAGCACAGAAGGCAACCTATTCAAATTACTGTATTTTGAAAATTGCAACAGATGTATTCAAAAAACTTTCAATTCTACATAGGGCATACATTTATCTATCGAAATTGTTATTTTTAAATCATCGTGGAATCTTGGAATCTTTGTGGCCGATAGCCTTGACACACGATTTTTTTTAAATTCACACATTTGTGTTGAAATTCTTCAAGTATTTTTTCTGTCAAACTTTCTGAACGCGGCACATCCTTCCTGTGCCAAGGCTATCAGCCAGATTTCAAAACGACAATTTCGATAGATAGATGTATTTTACAATGTTCGATAAAGCAGATTTTCTTCCAAAAAACGGTTTGGTGAGGAATTTTTTTTTGCAAACCTCCAACCACATACTCCATTTAAACCCATATAAATTGAAAATCGAAATTCAGAGAAGGGGTACCCCTCAATTTTTTTTGCATTTTATATTCTTTACTTTTGTGACTAAACCGAAGGTTTTTACAAAATTTCCAAAGAATTCTTTTTTGTAGACACTGACGTCCTACATCGGGAAATCTCGGTTATGATTTTCTATTTTGAGGCGTTGACGAGATATTTGCAAAAAAACTCTGAAGACAAAATAATTTTCCACGCCGTACCCATTGAACGGAGAGCGTTCAAGTTTTGCCGGCTGATACTTCTGGTGGATAATCACATTCAGAAAAAGTTTCATTGAAATTCCTACAGGCTTAATATTTTTTTTCGCAATTTTTGAATATTTTAAAATTTTCGTCTTCCGTTTTGATTGGAATTCGTGATTGACATGTCTGGATTTAAAAAAATATATTTTAGTAAGTTTCACCCAACGTGGAACTATTAAATTTGTCACATTTGTAGAGAATTAGTTAGTCTATGATATTCCTCAGTTCGTTTTGCAAAATACTTTATCTAATGGCGGTCGCCGACCCACAAACTCGAACATTAGCAGAAACTAATAAATTCAAATAACTATAAACAGAAAACTGCAACAGATATATCCAAATTTCTTTCAGATCTACATAAATTATACATTTCTCTATTGACTTTGAGGGGTTGGTATCTTCGTGGCCGATAGCTTTGACACATGATTCTTTCTGTACCCCTTGAAAAAAAAATGCATTTATGTGCATATAAATGCTTTATATATTTTACTTTTGTAACTAAACCGAACAATTTTACAAAATTTGCAAAGAATACATCGGTAGGACAGCGATGTCCTACATATGGAGATCCCGTATAGTAACATTTTATATTAGGAGGCGTTGACTCCGTTTGGGAGATTTGCAAAAAAATTCTCATAAGCTCACACTGCCTCCATTGGAGGCGGAACGTTCAAATTTGGCCAGTGGGTACTTCATGTGGCCCCCTACAGTCAGAACAAGTTTCATGGAAATCCTTGAAGTGTTAATACATATTTTGTCAATTTGTGAATATTTTGAAATTTTCCTATTCGGTATTGGCTGCAATTCAAGCTTGACATGTCGGGATCTGTTAAAAAAATTATTTCAATAAGTTTCACAGTACGTGGAAGAATAAAATTTTACAAATATGTAGAGAAAGGATCATTCTATCAAGTCATCTTAGGAATTTTGCAAAATATATTATCTGGCGGCGACCGCCGTCCCGCAAACTCTAAGCGGCACACAATGTAAGACATTTATATTACTATAGCATAAAAACTTGGACAGATGTATTCAAAATTCTTTCAATTCTGTGCAGCTTATACTCTCGATGAAAAAATAGGATAATGTGGCAAGGATTGTTGGTGTTGGCATACAACTTTGAAGCTTTGATAAAAAAAAAGTGTCGCAGAGCTGAATTTTTTTAACTTGGTTATGTTATTTGTCACATTTGACACAACAACAACTTGAATAAACAATATATGTTGGTTATGTTGATCGTCAAAGTAAACAATATCAGTGACAGTTAATTAATTTATTAGTTATGGAGTTTACAGTTAGATTTTAGTAACTTTTACACCACAGCTGTTTTTTTGTGTTGTAAGACTTCGAGCGTAAACTAATGAGTTCGGAGGTTCGAGCGTAACTAATGAGTCAAAATAGTGCTTGAATTTTTCTATATTTTCAATTATCCTAATAGTTGTTAAAATTCATTATTTTTATTTATAATAACATAACAAATTTAAAAATTGGTAATTATTATTTATTTAATATAGTAAAGTTATTAAATGACTTCGTAATTTTTGACTTATAAGGTGACATTAAAAGATCTGGCAACATCAGTGTTATTAGTCGGCTGGTTGTAAAGGGATGAGACTGTTATAAGCCCAAGATGTTGGCCGAAAACCTCGAATTACCAAAAGACAAAAAAAATATTGATAATCTATGTAAAAAGCTGGAGTGTATTCTATCAAATAGTTCCACAGACGTTCAAAAGTTCAAAATGTTTCCATGTTTTTCTTTTCTCTCACAATCAGTTGTTATCGACGACGTTGCCAAACCATCTGTCATGTGAATTACTGTCGATAAACAAGATTCAAAACAAAAAAAATTAACTTTAATTATTTAAATAATTACATCGGGAACATCACATTGCTTTAATGTTATCGTGTTTTAATATTATCTAAGTTTATTGTATATAGTTTTTTATTCCCTAAAATTGGGAAATTAATACCGAAAAAAATAAATAAAGCCATGACGGAAGTTTGTCTGCCATAGGCCCTGTGTATAAGATTCGAAAAATCATCATTTTTGAATTTTTTTAAAGGATAAACTAAACGCAGGATCACTTTCAAACTTTGAGAGGACATAAATAAAGTATTGATCTTCATGTATAAAAAGTTTCAAAGCTGAAACTTGAAAAAAATATTTAATATGGGATTCGCTCGAACCTCCTTAATAACTAATATCAAATCGTTATTTACAGTAACTTTCTCTTGTCAATGCTGGCAGCTTTTCATTTCTAATATCACTTCTTTAAATATAGTAACTTTGATTCCAGGCAGTTAGTAACATTGTATGAATAAATTCATTTAAAAACTGATTTTGTTGTTTTTGTTGTTTAAAAAAATATTTGTGTACATCAGGAATCGTCCAATTTGCAATTTCTCTTATTTTCACACATACACCACCCAGGTGGCACTAAAAGCGCCACAACAGTCGCACATCCTTCAAATCTGCTTGAACCACATACCTACTCATAAAAAATCATGTGACATGCACTTCAAGAATATTATTATTTGTTTGTTACTATTTTATATATTGTAGTTACTCCTTAAATATTGCTGTTATTATTACAACTATTCCATTTACAACAATCGTTTCACCCTCATCAACTTTTCCACCCTATTCAACTATTCCATCCAGAACACCTCTTCCGTCCAAAGCAATACGATGCGCATGTACTAGTATATATAAAAATAGTTATGATGCTTCACCACTGTTTGACTCTGAAAACCTTACTATCCTCGAAAATATCTTTAATGGCATCTACGACACATGCATATACCCAAATGAAACTGAAGTCTACTTTCATTGCATTACCGAAGTGAAATAAAGCCAAAAAATGTAGTGAGTATCGGTTAATCAGTCTAATGAGTCACACGTTGAAATGTGACATGTTGAAAATATTTCTTTAAATACTAAATAATCGCTTATTCAAAAAATGCGAAGAAATGATGGGAAGAACACAGTCTTGATTCAGAGAGGCTATGGGAACACGAGAAGCTCTTTTCAGTATTCAAGTTCCCATTCAAAAATAGTAAGTAAAATAAGTAATGATGTTTAGAAAGGATGATTCATTTGTTTTTTGATTATGAAAAGCATTTGATCGCGTGATCACATTATAAACTCATCACGATCTTAAGAAATATAGGTCTCGACAACAAAGACGTGCGTACTGGAATCAAAAAGCTTAACCAAAGTTGGATGATGTGATCGTCGAAAATCTGACAATCAACAGAGGTGTTTGTCAACGATGCATTCCCTCCCCTCATCTATTCAATATCTACTCCGAAGAAATTTTTAATGAAGCTACAGACCTTATAGGCAAACGCATAAAGGTAAATGGTGTTTACATTAATAACATTAGATACTGACGACAAAACATTGATAACGGACAGTATAGAAGACTTACAATGTTTGGTATATGGAGTAAATGAAGAAAGTAAAAATGCGGATCTAAGTATGAATATCAAGAAAACCAAATTCATGATCATCAGTAAACATGGTCTGCCATATACTGATGTTGTAATTACAGTCGAAATCAAAGCTATCGAACGCGTATGGATATTCGTATGAAATTCTGATAAAGAAATAAGATGTAGGATAGAGATGGCCAGATCTTCTTTCTGGAAATGGGCATAATGACTGATTATGAAAAAGTGTTCTATTGTATTCTAAAGTACTTATTACTATTACACTATTTCCAAAAATATATATTATTTCTAGTTTTATTACAAAAAAAAAATGGAAATTCAAAGTTTAAAGTGAGCTCAAAGACGATAGCTGGTATCATGCCGTCTGCTTCTTACATCAGGTGTCATGGCGTCTGCTTGTACGTCAGGTTTTAGTAAATAGATCGAAAACATTAGGGAACCAAATCAGGTGTTTTGCGTGTTAAAATTAATTAAAAAGTGTACACGTGGTGTGCGGTTCCTCAGTGCGTTAATACGTCAATAAAAACTCCAAACAAATTATTTGTTTCCGTTCCACGCAACAAAACAATGCGACGTAAGTGGCTTACTCTTGCACGGCGAGATCCGACTGCTATGAGTGTAAATTCTTTATTTTATTTCTGTGAAGATCATTTTGATGTAAGATTTCACTTTATATCAAATATTCTAAAATGGTTTAACTAAATTTAATAATAAATTTTATACCTTTTGAGGTTAGATTTCGTCTTGAAAATATTCAGAGAATTTTGTTTTTAATGGGTACTTTATTCATTTTCCAGTTGCCAAATAAAGTCCCCTAAAATTTGAATGTCAACCATGTAGAAAAAAACCAATGTCTAATACTACAGAACGACCATAGATATTTACCATATATTCTCAAGAAACAAAGAAAGATATTAATTGAAGAATGTGTGAACGATTTGGAAGGAAGATATATTACTACAAAACATTTGGAGCTTGGAGGGAACTCATTTGGAAGTTCAGGTACCTATTTGTTTATATTCAATCATAAATAAATTGGAAATTAACTGTATTTTTACAATATTTGTCTGTTTGACCATCTTGAAGTTTGATATTATTTATTTTTTATTAATATATACTTATTTTCTTCAAGAAATAATTATAACTCTTATTACCAACTAGTTTCGGCTTTATTAAATGTTAGCCATCTTCAGGGTAAATATGAACAAATAAATATGAAAATAAAAATTGCAATTTTCAAATTTGTTATGTCGATCGTCTTTTTTTTAATTTCGTCTGTATTTTTATTTGAATACTTGAGTGTACTTTTTTACTTTTATATCTAAGGCGGTTTTTTATTTTCAGTTTTGCATGAAAACATAGTAAATAGTAGACAAGAATCAACAAGAAAGACATCAACAAGAAGAGCATCATCAAAAGAAGACTGCGTATAAATTAATGCAAGCGCACATGACTCACAAGTTCCAAAGTAAAGGCATCCAAACGAAAATTAAATTAGTAAGCCAGATGACAGTAAACCTTTAACACCAAATGTCCAATCTATTAGAACATCACCATTCAAGATTACAAGTCCCATCCACCAACCCATCTACATCGACCTTCGACTATACAAGTACTGAACAATCTAATATTGATATTAGTTATACACCATCTACAGTATACTATATCACGAGACCATATCACAAACGAAGACCTACGCCGAACAACAGGTGTCACAGATGTGGTTGTGCGTATGGCGAGGCTAAAGTGGAACTGGGCTGGACACGTGGCCCGAATGTCAGATGGAAGATGGACCAAGAGACTACTGGAGTGGAGGCCAAGAGCAGATATACGAAGCAGGGGGAGGCCCCCCACAAGATGGACAGACGATATAAAAAGAACAAGAGGAGCCTGGATGCGAGAGGCTCAGGATAGGAGGAAATGGGCGGAAATTGGGGAGGCCTATGTCCAGCAGTGGACGCAAAGGGCTGTTTGATGATGATGATGATGACAGTATACTATCATACACCATCAACAGAATGCAGTGAGTTGATGGAAGATGATAAAAAACAAAAGCGTTGAAAATTCTAGAATATGCATTCCGCAAAATTATCAAGAATCCAAATTCTTACATTGGTATTCCTAAAACCAGTTATGACTTAATAGGTTTAATTGAAGAAGATGCAAATATTTCTGCTATATAGTTATCTGTTAAAAACAAATAGATTAAATAACTATTTTTATAGAGCCGGCTGATGATTTTTCAATGGCTCCAACTTATGCTAGCAAAATGTTTTTAAAAGATATTCCTTTGTTAGATAGCGTAATGCGTCCTTTTATAGTAAAATTAGATACAGATTCCATAAAAAAATTCTTTCTCTTTGATGTCAAAAACTCCCCCCAACATCAAGAAATCAACTCTAGGCAAATTAGAGCTATTTGCCTTTGCAAAACCTTCCTCCATGTTTTCAGAACACAAAACTAAGCAACGGATCAATGGAAATCACTAAATACTTTATAAATGCAGGTAACAACAATTAAAAAGTGCAGAGATCGTCGTAGTGCGTACGAGGTTTACTAACGCGTGACGTAATTCAATCTGATTGGTGTTCAACTTATCATGGCGGACAGCTGTATTTTATAGTTTTGTTTTATAAAAAATATTATCAATCTCGTACTAAATATGAAAATAAACCCATTTTTCATAATCTATTATTCCCATCACATTAGATAAATACAATATTTTTGTGATTCTTGGTTACTGTAATCATGTCCATTTAAGAAAGTGATCTGCAATAGTAAAATCAACATCCATCTTCGTATTCGTATATAAAATGCGAGCTAAAATGTTATGTATGGTCCACTCTTTTATATGGTTTGAAGACTTGGACCTTGAATATTTCCACAATGAACAAAATTGAAGCCTACGAAATGTGGTCTTACCGCCGCTTGCTGAAAATATCGTGGACGGATAGAGTAACAAATGAAAAAGTGCTCAGAAGATTAGGAAACCAAATGAGCTTTTAAAAACGGTTAAAGTAAGAAAGACACAATATCTTGGACATATCATCCGTGTGCCAAAATATGAATTACTGCAACTAATTGTGGAAGAACGAATTGAAGGCAGAAGAGGAATCGGGAATAAATAAATGTATTGGTTGAGACACATCCGAAACTGGACTGGACTGAGAACAATAAACGAACTAGTCCATACTGCAAGAGATGCAAGAGAGAGATGCAAGAGAGAACGATGTTTAAAAACATTATATCAAATTTATTATAATTTAAATGTAATTATATGTGACACGAGAGAGAGATGCAAGAGAGAACGATGTTTAAAAACATTATATCAAATTTATTATAATTTAAATGTAATTATATGTGATTGTGTAACATTTTATGTAACATCGAATAAACAAATAAAGAATTGAAAAACAAATGAAAATCAGAACAAAATATATTTAAAATTAACAAGCAGAAAGGTGTAGAAAAATTAAGCCTGACAGACAAAATTTCTCCAAAAGCACCAACATAAACACGACTAAATTGATTAGCTACACTCGTTAAATTCCTGTATAAGTTAGTTTACAGTGTAAAGTACTCGATGTATAACATGAGGTAGTTAAAAATAGATCACTTAAAATACAAAACGAATATTACATGCTATTATAAGATACAATCTCAAATAGGCAACTTATATACAAACTAGACTATATGCGACTATGCTATACATGACAGGGCTATCCATAACAAAACTAGAGATGCGAGACTTAAATATTAAGTAATAATAGGGCTAATATAACCAAAATCGACAATAGATTTGAAAATAAGGTTTCGATCTGATTTAGATAAATGTCGTCTCTGTTACATATTATTATACTCTGAATTCAATTAAATCTAACTCTATTTCCTCCCCTGTTTCAGCGAGGGGATCGAATTGAAGTAATTTGTTTAAAGGAAGTCGATCAGGGGATGCATTAGGAGGAGCTGACGAGGAGAATTCTTACGCTCCCCACGCCTAATTGTAAAACAATGGAAATAATTAATAATCCCTGTTAGGGGTTGGGAAATAATAAGTGCACATAAAGCTTAAAAATCTGGTAATGGTGGTATAAAGTTTTTCGGGGTTATATTAATGCTGCACCGACTCCCCAACCGAAATAGATTCTGCTCAAATGTTGTAACATTTGATTTCAGACAAAATTTTTGAGGGTTGAGTTTTACTTGGTCCCAACTTTTACAGTCCTGAAGTACTCACAATTTAGATAATCTAATTTGTCTGGTATTATTCTCCTCTATAGTACATTCGTGGCCAGTTGTGTTTAGTTCTGTTCAGTGTTTTCTTGTGTAGTCTAATCTTGTCCAGTCTTGTCCAGCTTTGTCCATTAATATTCTACAATCTTGTACAGTAGAAAATATTGAAAACAACTAGACAAGATTTGTATGGTTCTGTTCAATATTAGCCACCCTTATCTGATATTGTCCGGTAAAGTAGCAATTTTATCGGCCCTGTACAGTCTTGTCTAGTCTTCTATAGCTCTGTAAAGCGTTGAAGACAAGAATGTTACAATATTGTCCAGCCTTGTCCACTTTTAGTCTTTTCTAGCTGAGTCCAATTGTCCACATATTTTTCTCTTGCATCTTTTAAGTGCTACCATCTCTGAAGCCTTATAATCCTTGCCCAGTTTTATCCAGTATCATCTAGTCGTGCCCGGTCTAGATTTACCCTGTCTTCCTTATTCTTGTTTAGTTGTGACTAGTATTGTCTAATCCTGACTAGTCTTGCACAATCTTGTCCAGTTCTCTTCAGTCTTGTCTAGTCTTAGCCAATCTTGTCTAGTCTTAGCCTGTCTTGTCTAGTGTTAGCCAGTCTTGTTTATTTTTGTCCTGTCTTTTCTAGTTCTGTTCAGACTTATCCAATTCTGTGCAGTCCAGTCCACCTTTGTCACGTCTTATCCAGTCTTGTCCAGTACTGCACAATCTTGTCCACTCTTGTCTAGTCTTGTCCAGTCTTATCTAATCTTCTATATTCCTGTCCAGTCTTGTCGGCTTCCAGTCTAGTCTTGCTCTTGTCTTAATTTTAATTTAAATTAAATGTAACGATTTATTGCTCAACAGTTTAAAAGACCAATGAAAGAGCAAATATAAGATTAGTTACAACTAGATTACACAATAATACATGTAGACAAAAATATACAATCAAGATTACACAGGTTGGGCTCATATAACAATTAAACAAAAACAAAAATATAAGAATCGTCAACTATAAACAAAACAAAAATTATAAACAATTAATATATACATAGCAGGGAAATTATCTACTTGGGTGTTCAGAGTGGTATCTACCTGGGACGTAAGAACGATAGACATATGGTTGTATATTGCCCTGCCTTTGCAGATGACATGACACTGTTTGCTGATTCTCTTGAGATGGCAACAATGCAAGTAAATTGCCTCATAAAACAGGCTGCCAAAGTGGGCCTTCAAGTGTCGCTGGAGAAAACAGTATTCTTCACCAACATCAAAGGAACAAACATAGAGATGTTACTAGGACAGGGAAACTAGTCCATCAAGAGGACTGAGAAATTTAAGCATCTCGGCGAATGGATTGAACCCAACTTATCAGAAAGAGCATCAGAGTAATCATTAGAGTGAACAAGTTAGAACTAGCCTATCGACTGACTAAGAACACCTACAACAAGAAATGCCTGTCACGCAACTTGAAATTTAAGCACTACACATCAGTCCTACGACCAGAACCCCTGTATGCCACGGAGTGTCTTTCCTTGAATCGTAGAGGTCTGGTAGAGAAAATGGAAGTCAGAGAGAGGAGAATCCTTAGGAAGAGCCTAGGTCAGGTAAAGGAAGATGGGGAATTCCGAGGGTGTCATAACTCTGAGCTCTACGAACATATTGCTCTCTGACTGTGCAAGGAAAAGAAGGGTAGCTTTCTATGGCCACGTTACAAGATTGCCTCCAAACCGACTAACCAACCGTCTGTTCACCTTCTGGCAAAACAGGAAGATTCGTACCACTTGGTTGAAAGAAACCGAGGATATTAAAGAGCTGTGAATAACAGATCTCCATAACAGACAGTTTGTGTGACGCACCCTGAAGGAAGTCCGTGGATTTCAGGAAAAACCCCGAAGGAACGGTACCCCCCTGGACAGAAGAGAGAAAGGAGTTTCACCGGCAGAAGATACGACAATACTAGGCAAAGATCAAAGCCCAACAGTTAAACAAGCGTGGTCCAAGGTAAGCCTATTCGAAACAAGAAGAAGATACATAAAACAGGACATACAAATTCAAAACAAAATAGGATTAAATATAAATGTATTTTGAGTTCATCAATCAGCTTATTGAAGTCAACTGCTGGACGTAACCCTCCCTCAATAATTTCCACTGTCCTCGGTCTTGTGCTGTCTGCATCCAGTTGGTACTAATGCGTTTTAAGTTGTCGGTCCATCTGGTGGGGGGACGCCCTCTATTTATGAAGGCTTCCGATCTAGGCCTCCATTCAAGGATTCGTCTTGTCCATCTGTCATCAGCAGATCTCGCAATGTGTCCCGCCCAGTTCCATTTTAGTACAGTTATTCTCTATACGGCGTCTGAAACTAAGGATCGTCTGCGGATTTCAGTATTTGGTATGTGATCCCTGAGAGAGATTCCCAGAATTGATCGTTCCATCGCTAGTTGCGTAACTCGTATTTTCATCATTTCATCTTGATTTAGTATATCATTTCATCTTGAGTAACAGAATTAGAATTACAGGTTAGTGAGGTAGGTTTTTGAGGCTTTAGTTTGAAATGCGTTGAAGGTCCCAAAAATGTCACACTGCAGGCTAATTGAATTGTAGATGGAGCATATCTTAAACAGGGGCGGAATCAAGACTATTGGACCGCTATATGGCGGGTTATACAAATAATCCGTTTGTCTACTCGCGACTCTGGACACTAGGAAATTAACATTAATGACATTTTCAGGAGAGTCAAGGACGCCATGAACGGTCAGAGAACGTCGAGACGTCAGTAGTAGAAACCCGAATTCGTCGAGTAACAATGAGTGATCAATATGAAGCGGAGGAGAAACTCCAAACGTCTTAACCCAGAGCAATTTTAAATACATCCTCTGAGTAAATTTAAAAGCGGCAATTTACTTTTTGAAGTGAGAATCCCAAATAATTGTAAGCGCCAAATTATTATTAAAGCCCAGAGAATTGCGAATTATAAATCCGAGAGCTTTCGCGGCCTTGGACACTGATAAGAAAATATGTTGTACAATTGTACAAAAAAAGATGACAGTCAAATGTAATACCAAGGTCTTTGATTCTTTCCAGGCGATCAAGCCCGACATTATACAAGGTATACCTGAATTCTAAAGGGTGCAGAAGCCGGGTAATAGTGACAAATTTGCATTTTCTAAGATTAAGACCTAACTGATTGCCATCGCACCATTTTTCCAGAATATTATACAGGTTTGATTGTTAAACGAAACAATCATCTGGGTGCTTAATACTCATGAAAATCTTAAGGTCGTCAGCGTAAAGTAAATGAGGTG
This sequence comes from Phosphuga atrata, assembly GCA_944588485.1. Lineage (NCBI taxonomy): Eukaryota > Metazoa > Arthropoda > Insecta > Coleoptera > Silphidae > Phosphuga > Phosphuga atrata. The sequence goes on along the minus strand of OX155903.1, from coordinate 10,991,197 downwards.
CGGATAGAGACGGACTCAAGTCATTATTAAATATATTAAATAGCAAAGGACCTAAGTTGGACACCTCAGGAACACAGGAGGTGGCAACGAATTCTGTCGAGGCATATCCGCAATAAAAAACTGTGACCGATTTGCAAGAAAAGAGGAGAATAAATCAATTAGGTTGGTTGCAAAGCCAAAAGTGTGAAGCCTCTTAATAATGACTGCGTTATCTATGGAGTCGAATGCTTTAGAAAAATTACTGTAAATGTAATCAACCTGACCGATATTAACAATAACTGGTGTTGCATATTGGGTAAAGACAACTTAGTTGGTGAGAGTTGAGTGACCCTTCATGAAGCCATATTGCTCTATGGAGAGCAGATGCTTGATACGAGGGAAGATGGATTTATAAAGGATGGATTCAAAAAATTGGAAAGAATTGATATGGGACGAAAGTTCCCGATTTCAGAGCCAGCTTTATGGATAGGACAGATCTTCGTAGATTTCGAAATAGCTGGAAAGGTGCCTTCATGCAGGATCAGGTTGAAAATCTTGGTAAGTGGTAGCGCAGAGATATGTGCACAGTCATAATTAGGAAGGCTAGAATCAAGTCAGCACCGCTGGTAAAGTTACATTTGAACTGCTTGAGGGTTTATAATACTTCATCCTCGAGAAAATTAACGAGTCCAATAAGAGGTAGATTCAAGCCGGACATATTCGAAATGCTAGAACTAGCAGACGAGGATTTATACACACCGTTAAAGTAATTAACGAAGCCCTAAACTATAGTTTGAGGAGAGTTGAAGGTGGAATCATCCCAAAACATTAGGCCGGGAATACGGCTTTGTCTCCTTTTAGAACGCACGAACGACCAGAAGCGTTCCGGATCAACAGAGATGTTATTGGCTGATTCATTGATAAAGTAAGAGAAAGCTGATCTTATCTATAACTCGAGATGCGATTTGACGAGTTTGAACCTAGACTAGTCCTGTAAAGGTTTAGAAACCTTACTGGCACTTTTCTTGCGAATACCATCAATAATTGTAGGTGAAAACCTACAATTAGGTGAGGAAGGAGTAATATGATTCTAAGAGATCACTGGAAGACAGGTTAGGTTCTTCTACAAAGGAGAAGTCAGAGTTGCTAAGAGCCTGATACAGCAAGGGAAGATCGGCACGCCGGAAATTGATGGATTTAGGATGCATCATATGATTTTTCTTAAAGATAGGCAGCTCTTATTTTGCATGAATTGAAATCAGTGCCGAGAGGGCAGGGTGATAAGCGTCTTCGGGGACAACTGGACAGATTTCCTTAAATACACTAATTGATAGGTCACTTGGTACTAGGTGAAGCAACTTGCTGTTCGAATTCCTGATGGTATTCCACTGTCTGAGAGCACCCAGAGAGATGAAATTATCGAGAGCAGATGATTTAAGAAATATGTTATTGCGCGGTATTTTGAAGTCCCCAGTAATAATAATTGTGTCATAAGAACAGGTCATAAAGAAGATCAGATGATTTTCAAGATGCTCAAACAAACATTAAAGTCAGGGTATTAGGGCAGTGATTCTCAACCTTTTTACTCTTGCAGTACACTTGCAACATCAAAATTTGGCGACAACAATAAAAATGAGTTTAATAGTTGTTTATTATGCAAGGGTATAAAATTAAGGTTAAGCGGGTGGATTGATAAATTCACTTTATATACGCGAGTTAAGCCTCACTTTTATCAGCGAGTGAAATACAAACTTTTAATTCAATTTTGCTTTTGTTTAAACAAGAAACAATTCAAAGAAAAGTTGGCCATGATTATTGTCTTGGTAACGATAAAATTGTTGATTCGTGCGTCAGAATTTTGTTTAGTGTATTTAGTGTGTTTAATTAATTTTTGTTTTATTTATCATAACTGGATACATCCGAAGATTTATTGTTAGTTGGTGACGAGGAAAGATTACTCCGGAAGAAATGATGAGATTTATGAAAAAAAGCAGGTAAAATAAGTTATGTGATTGGCGATCAAAAACAAAAACATCAGCAACATTTAGGATTATGTTTATGGAGCCCGTAAGTGAGTTAGGCACCCTCAAATCAACTATAGTGGCGGTCACGAAGAAAACACTGAGAAAGAAAAGCAGGACAAAGAAGAACGAATTGTATGATGCGGAATGCGAACAAATCCAAAACACAAAAAATAATGCCAGATTACACATGTTACAAGACAATAATAACGCCAACATAGAGAAATTTAAAATATACAGAAAGGAGGCAAGGAAACTTATAGGAAACAAGGAACAAGAAAAGAGCGGCCCAGAATAACTATAGCAGTAGTACTACAGCAACTATAGGAGGATGCCAAAAGCAACAATAGTAGGAGATTCTTTAAAGAAATATTGCGGATGAAGAAAAGATATAAACCCATAACAAGCAGTATCCTAAAAAGCGATGAGGACGAACTAATAACCGACACGTCGGAAATACTTAAAATATGGAAAGAGTATTTCAACAACCTTCTGAATGCAGATAACGGCATAACAGCAGAGACCACAACATACCAGACAGCGGAAATAGACGTAGAGGAGCCACGCTTCCAAGAAATAATAGTGGCAATCAACAAACTCAAAAATAACAAAAACCCTGGATGCGACACAATACCAGCAGAATGCCTAAAATATGGAGGAACACAACTCCACAAAAATCTACATGAACTAGTACTAGCCCTATGGAAATAGGAAGCATTGCCAGACGAATGGAACGAGTGTACTATCATCCCCATCCATAAGAAGGGAGACCACCGCATGGAATGTAGCAACTAAAGGGGAATATCGCTACTGAACGCTACAGCATACAAGATACTCTCTAATGTGCTATTGATACGCATATCAACGTATGCGAAGGAACAAATTGGCGACTATCAGTGTGGATTCAGACCAAAGAGGTCAACAGTGGACCAGATATTCACAATCCGAAAACTACTGGAGAAACACTGGGAATTCAATAAAGACGTGCACCAGTTGTTCATGGTTGTTCAGACAAGCTTACGACACCATTATTATTATTATTATACGCGACAGTGTCTGGACAGCCATGGCAAATATAGGTATACCACAGAAAATCATCACTCTCGCGAAGTTATGTATAAATAACACCAGATGTCGCGATAAAGTAGGAAACCATATAACAGGGGAATTTTCGGTCATGAGTGGATTGAGACAGGGAGATGGACTGTCGCCCCTACTCTTTAACATAGTCCTAGATATGGCTATCAAGATGACGAACATCACCACGGAAGTATTTACTAACCAGGGGCCACAGATGATCCTGGCCTTCGCGGACAACATTGACGCGGTCGGAAGAAGTACTGTCGAAGTCAAAGAGAGCTTCCTGAAAATAGAGAAGGAATGTAAGAAAATGAGCCTCAACATCAACGACGAAAAAACAAAATACATGCACATTACCTGACAACCAACCAGGGACATAATCGGTCAGAATATAACGATGGACACCTATAACTTCGAATGTGTCAGACAGTTTAACAGTTTACCTTGGAGCCACGATATGCTCAGACAAAGACAGCAACGAAGAAATTAAAACACGAATACACAGTGGCAATAGGTGTTACTTTGCCATGCGAACCCTCATGCAATTCAAAACGGTGTCTAGAGTATCAAAGCTGATGGTGTACCAGGCTGTAAGCAAACCGATCATCTGTTATGGCTGTGAGACCTGCACCCTTACGAAATACAATGAGCTTCTACTAAAGCGGGCTGAAAGGAAGATCCTGAGAAGAGTATTTGACCTCGTCAAGGATCCAAACTCGGAGCAATATCGCATAAGGACGAATGCAGAACTCCAGATATAGCCGGATATAGTCAAATAAATAAAATCCCAGCGTCTGAGATGGGCTGGACATGTCCAAAGAGCACCTGACGACCGACTGATCAATATAGTATGGGCAGAAAACCCAGCAAGAAAGAGACCACTGGGGCGGCCGAGAATCAGATGGAAGGACAACATTTTAAAAGATCTACAGACTATGCAGGTATATGACTGTAATGAGGCTATGTTGGACCGGGACCGATGAAGGCATCTTTACGCAGCCAAGACCCACCAAAGGTTGTAGTGCTACCCAGAAGAAGAAAAATAAGAAGTAAGTGAGTTATTTTGATGCGTTTCTATGGAGACTTTAATTGCACTAGTCAATAAATCACTTATATCTGGTTTTCTTTTATTATAAGCAGTTTTATTGATCCGTATGCTAGCAATTAAACATGACTATATAGGTAGACTTCCGAGCAAAGCGGCTAATGGAAACGTATGAGGCGCCATTCCAGCGCAGCGACAGTGTCGCTGGGCTCGAATTGCGCATCATACGCAGAGATAACCAGGCGCTTAGAAAGACCAATCAAAAAAAGTATCGTTTGAGGCTATAAGTACTCCACCACCTTTAGAGAGTCCCGAGTCGCGATAAGATCTGAAAATTGTGTATTGAGGTGGCATAAATTCGCTGTTCAGAATATTGGGGTGAAGTCCAGTTTCAGTGAGGCAAACGATATCTATATCAAGGTTACTCATAACCGGGTATAAAATATCAAACTGTATATTGAGGCCACGAACATTTTAATAGTAAAGGCCGAAATAGGACGACTTCAAGGTGGTGAACGAAGTGTCCTTTATAAAAGAGGGGGATTATCACAGCTTTTATTAGTTGTATTATCAGCAACACAAGGCGAAGATCGAGTAGGAACAGTATTGAGAAACCTCTGGTAACCCCTTGAACAACAAAGAAAACAAACACCCTTATTGAAATATTGACAGGCCATAACTCTGGATTAAGGAATATACGTTTATCCTTCTCGTTGACACCAACCTTACTTGTGACTCTGTACCTTGAGTCTACTACTAGAGTGAAGGCACTAACAATCGCAGTTCAAGAAATTAAAAGTAGAATTAATATATGTTAGTAGTTGGAATTCCTTGGTTTGAGGTGCGAAGTTACTCAGATAATACCAAACCCGTTTACTAGGAGCTGCAACACACAGATGTCTTTAAGGTCCTGTTCCCAGAAGAACGGGGTGCTTCCAAAGTTTTTTTTGGGTGTGGGACTAACATAACTTCCTTAGAGGATTGGACAAGTTGTGTAAGAGCTTACGTTGTTTGTATAGCTGATTCACGCTGAAGAACTGACTGGAGGGAAGCTGGGAGGGCTTGCGGAGCTTTTTTTGGGTTTGGAACTAAGAGAACTAACTTCCTTAAAGGGTGGGACAAATACGGTAAGAGCCCACGTGGCTAGTAATGCTGCCTGACTCTGAAGAACTGACTGGAAGGACGCCGGAAGACAAGCTGCATGCGGATGTCGAACGAGCAGAATTGGCAACAGGTTTCGTACTTAAGACAAGATTCTGGAGCTCTATATATTCACTAAATATAGCGTTCTTACTAGTGGTCAAATATGACCACTAGTAACAACGCCAACACCACCTTGTCCTGTTTTGTATACCACTGTCTGACCTTGCCCAGTCTGGTTTTGCATGGTCTTGTCTGATCTTCTCTGGTCCTGTATGGTCCTGTCTGGACTTGTCTGGTTTTGTATAGTCTTGTCTGGTATCGTCTGGCCTTGTCTGGTCTTCTCTGATATTTTCTGGTATTGTCTAGTCTTGTCTGGTATTGTCTTCTTATCTGGTCTTGTCTGGTTTTGTCTGCTCTTGTATAGTCTTGTCTGGTCTTGTCTGGTGTTGCCTGGTCCTGTCTGGTCTTGTCCGGTCTTCTCAGGTATTATCTGGTCGTGTCTAGTCTTGTCTAGTGTTGTCTAGTCTTGTCTAGTCTTGTCTAGTCTTGTCTAGTCTTGTCTAGTCTTGTCTAGTCTTGTCTAGTCATGTCTAGTATTGTCTAGTCTTGCCTATTTTTGTCTAGTTTTGTCTAGTCTTGTCTAGTCTTGTCTAGTCTTGTCTAGTCTTGTCTAGTCTTGTCTAGTCTTGTCTAGTCTTGTCTAGTCTTGTCTAGTCTAGTCTTGTCTAGTCTTGTCTAGTCTTGTCTAGTCTTGTCTAGTCTTGTCTAGTCTTGTCTCTTCTAGTCTTGTCTAGTCTTGTCTAGTCTTTTGGTTTTGCATGGTCTTGTCTGGTCTTCTCTGGTCCTGTCTGGACTTGTCTGGTTTTGTATAGTCTTGTCTGGTATAATCTGGCCTTGTCTGGTCTTCTCTGATATTTTCTGGTATTGTCTAATCTTGTCTGGTATTGTCTTGTCTTATCTGGTCTTGTCTGGTTTTGTCTGGTCTTGTATAGTCTTGTCTGGTGTTGCCCGGTCCTGTCTGGTCTTGTCCGGTCTTCTCAGGTATTATCTGGTCGTGTCTAGTCTTGTCTAGTTTTGTCTAGTCTTGTCTAGTGTTGTCTAGTCTTGTCTAATCTTGTCTAGTCTTGTCTAGTCTCGTATAGTCTTGCCTAGTCTTGTCTTGTCTAGTCTTGTTTAGGCTTGTCTAGTCTTGACTAATCTGCCCAGCCTTATCCAGTCTTGTCGGGTCTTAAAATCTAATCCAGTTTTGTCCCGTCTTCTGCAGTCTTGTTCAATCTTATTCAGTCTTGTTCAATATTCTCTAGTATTTATAGTTTTATCCAGTCACGTCCATTCTTGTCAAGCCTTGTCCAGCTTTTTACAGTTTTGTCCAGACTTTTCCACTCCACTCTAGTCTTGTCCAGTCTTGTCTATTTTTGTCCACTCGTCCAATTTTGTCTTTTCCAGTCTTCTTTAGCACTGATTAGTCGTCTAGTGTTGTTCAGTATTGTCTAAATTTGCCTTGTCTTATCTAGATTAGTGTCCTCTGACCCCGAATAATGTTTTCCTATCTTGTCTGATGGAACTCATCGGTAGTACTCGATCTAGGCTACTTTCTTATTGTCTTGTAGAACTTCATAGAGTTTCATCTATGTCTAAACATGTCGAATTGACGAATTCTAAACATCAAATTCTATTGTTGCTAATGTATATACATAGCATTTATCTTATTTTATTTATAATTTCCTTTGAATAAAGCTCACATTATCTCGGTTTGACTAACTTTTCCTTAATAACCTTATAGAGTCTGTCTAGACTTAATGGAAACAACACTTATTGATTTTCTTTACAGAATCTGCATCCCCCAACTTTAAATAAGAATAAGAATTAATTGAGTTTACGGAGTACGGAATAATACGGAATTGAAAAGTGTTTGAAAATGAAAGAAGCGGCGTGGTCGGAGTAAGTTCGAAATAAGGGTGTTAACTTATGAGTCAGCTATAAACTGCTGATGCGGACTGTTAAAGATTTTCAATTGTTCTTGAAACAAATACCGGTGATCAAGGCGGTGCGGTCGGGTGAGTCGGTTGTGCACGGCACTCTTGACTGAAGGTTCTCTCCGACAGTGTATTGCTCGATGCAGCTCTCCACTTTGAATGAATGGTTGTTAATGGATGGCAGTCAACATCTCTACGGCTACAGTTTAATCCATTCCATTGTTTAGGTCAATGCGAAATCCTCCTAAAGCTCCCATTTCAACTGACTTTTATCTGAATTGTTACTGCTCTAAATCTAAACGCAAACATCCTTTGAAACTTTTTAGCACATATTTAAACAAATTATTATTACCCCTAAACAAAAAACTTGGTTTAAATAGGCTACAAATTTGGATAATACTATATTTAATATAAATATTTAGGCAAGTTTAAATAACCAACAACAGAACGAAATAAAAGAATTTAAATATGTGTGATGAATTACATACATAGAATCTTCGAATTAGGAATTACTATATCAATCTATAAGCATAACGATACATATTGAACTATATAGGCAAAAGTAAGCAAACTATCTTACTATTGCTTAATCTGTTTTGGTCTGATAGATTTAATAATATTCTGGAAAAATATTGGAAGGAATTCTATTTATACCGGGAGAGGATTATAGCGCTTGTAATTGCTAATTACTCGGCGAAGTTGATGTAACTGTAGAGATAGTATTTCATTTCATTAATGAATGGTGCAATAAATTGAAACTCTTTTATCGGGAAATTAATTTATACTAATTAATGAGTTCAAGTAAATAAACAAGATTTAAAAGGAGTGCAGAGGAAGGTGTGTGTGTAGGCCTAGTTAATTTATGTAATCGACAAATTGTAAGATTATCCGTCCATGTAATTTACGTAATTAAACGATAATTAAACTTGTTTCTAATTAAGAGTGGCGAATGAAGAGAGGTCCGAAAGGCCCTGATGGAAAAGTAATTGTAAGACCATTATTGTATTCGCGATTTTCAATTTACTCCCTCAATTCGGAAACCTTTAAGGAAAAGGCTGTAAAAGGACTGTGTGGATAGGCTACACTTCTTCAAGTAATAATTTGAATTATTTACAATTGACAGCAAATATATTAAACGTTACAAAAACCTTTAAATATTATAGAATATCTATAAAATAAAACATAGCTTATCAACCAAAAGAAATTAATTATCTTTTCTAACATTTTCAATCTCGCCTTATCGTTTCCAACTCATAACAATCCAACATTTTTAGTTCGAGTAGTCTGGTCCAATTTGATTCAAATTGTTATTATATACTATTAACTGTCCTTGTATGGTATTAACTAGTTCTGTAACAGCTTAACTCTCTTCTCTGCTTTCATATGGCCTTACATGATCTCACATTAATTGGTCTCATATGCTTCAATACGATCTAGTTTAATATTTTCTGAACTCATCTGTCCTTCTGATAGTTTCTGGTTTATCTGCTCATTATCTACAGAGTTTTTCTATTGCTTTTCACTATTCATCAAATGAATTTTATATCAAAAGCTTTCCCTATTTATCAAATGACTTTCACGATATGTCATATGCTTCTCCCTCCCTGTTGTATATTTTCGTAATAACGCTGAGAAACGGCAACAAATCACTTTATTAATAATTATTATACAAAAATAAGGTAATACATATTTTATCAACAAACAAGTTTATACTTTTTAGATAAAATTTCATTTTTTTCCAAAGAATCACTCAAATATGTTTCCATATGGAGTGTAAAATTATTACACTCCATACTAAAATTATTACACTTATGTTCCGCTGTGATTAGGGATTGCACTTCGGTGTCATTTACAATGCGGCCAGATCCGGCCCTATTTTCATCGATCCGGCCAAATCCGACCGGATCCGGCCGGATCGATAGAAATTCGGTTGATCCCATCAGGATAATTTTCGGATGACTATTTCCAGGATAATCGAGTATACATTATTTATCACAAAATCAATTTTGGTTTGAAAAAACCATGTGGTGGCGCCACATGCATTTAAAGTACCTACTTATGCAACAGACCGATTATTTTACCAAAAATTAGCATCACCGGTGACCGGATCCGGTATATTGGTACCGGATCCGGTAAACGTTTAGTGATGCCGGATCCGGCGGATTACCGGATCCGGTTTTCCGGATTGCATTCCCTAGCTGTGATGTTATTTGAAGCTTCGTGAACTGCGACGTACAATTGATCTTCATTTCGAGATCCAGCTCGTCTAATTGAGTTTTACCAAACAGAAAACATTTCTTCGATAGAATTTAGAAATGGGCTGTAAGCGGGTAAAAATTCCAAGTTAGAAATTTAAATTAGAAATCAAGTTTACCAATTCTACATGACGGTGAAGAGCAACATTGTCCAACACAAAATGAGCTCCCTCAAATCCATCAAGAGCAATTTATTGTTAATAATTAAATTAAAAATAAATTCGTTGAAATGATGTGAATTGTAAGGGCTGTCTTGGATTTCAAATAAGTACAGCGAATTAATAGTCATAGCTGCAACAATTGAATAGTTTCGGCTTCTAACTTGAGCTTTGCGGATACATGTATGCCGAAGTGTTTTTTTGTGGATCTACCACGAGAAACACAAGAGTAAACTTGGATTCCAAATTCGTCTAAGAAAAAAATCTCTCTCTCTCCCATGATTCGGTTATACTAGACGGCATATTGAAATCTACTCTAGATAACTTCCGGACTGTTTGGGGACGTTAGTTATGCGTTTTAAAGAAAAATGAAACTCTTCGAGAGCTCTAGTAATAGTGCTGATCGAAACATGTAAATCCGGATATTCCTCCAAAGCTTTGGCTTTCAAAGTGCAATCTGCGTCCACCCAATCATACAACAGTTGTTTCTGTGCTACAGACAATACTTGTTTCCTATGACCGGTATGTTTTTTTGATGTTTCTCTAGAATTTTTGCAGGTAGAGTAAATTTTTCTTACCGTATTATCTTTTACACCGAACTGCACGCTGACTTGTACACTGCTTAAGTATTCATTTGCCTTCTTCTTCTTCTTTCGAATAGGCCTACTTTGGACCACGCTTGTTCAACTGTTGGGCTTTGACATTTGCCCAGTATTGTCGCATCGTCTGCCGGTGTAACTCCTTTCTCTCTTCTGTCCAGGGGGTACCTTTCCTTCGAGGTTTTTCCTGAAATCCACGAATTTCCTTTAGGAAGCGTCTCACAGACTGTCTGTTTTTGAGATCTGTTATTCCCAGTTCTTTAATATCCTTCTCGGTCTCTGTCAACCAAGTGGTACGAAGCTTCTTGTTTTGCCAGAAGGTGAACAGACGGTTGGTTAGTCGGTTTGAAGGCAATCTTGCAACGTAGCCATAGAAAGCTACCCATCTTTTCCTTGCACAGTCAGAGAGCATCTCAATATGTTCGTAGACCTCAGAGTTATGCCGTCTTCGGAATTCCCCATCTTCCTTTACCGGGCCTAGGATCTTTCTGAGGATTCTCCTCTCTCTGATTTCCAATTTCTCTATTAGACCCCTTCGGTTCGAGGAAAGACACTCCATGGCATACAGAGCTTCTGGTCGTAAGACTGATGTGTAGTGCTTAAGTTTCAGGTTGCGTGACATGCATTCCTTATTGTAAGTGTTCTTAGTCAGCCGACAGGCAAGTTCTAACTTGCTGACTCTCTTGGATACTGATGCTCTTTCCGATAAGTTGGGTTCAATCCACTCGCCGAGATACTTAAATTTCTCAGTCCTTTTGATGTTTCCCTGTTCTAGTAACATCTCTCTGTTTTCTTCTCTAATGTTAGTGAAGAATTCTGTTTTCTCCAGCGACACTTGAAGACCCACTTTGGTAGCCTGTTTTCTGAGGCAGTTTACCTGCATTGTTGCCATCTCAAGAGAATCAGCAAACAGTGCCATGTCATCTGCAAAGGCCAGGCAATCTACAATCAGTTCATCGTTCTTACGTTCCAGGCAGATACCACTCTGAACACCCAAATTGTTCAGTTCCTTGCGCCATTCTCTCATAACCTTTTCAAGGACACAGTTGAAGAGAAGTGGGGAAAGTCCATCTTCTTGTCTCACTCCAGTTTTTATTTCGAAGCTTTCTGAAATCTCGCCTCTAAATTTAACCTTGGAATGGGTGTTGGTCAAAGTTTCTAGGATTATTCTGCGGGTTTTGTTGTCTAGTGTTAGTTCCTGGAGTACTTTGGTAAGCGTTTCTCTATCGATGGAATCGTAGGCCTTCCTAAAATCAACAAAGGTGACGACCACCTTGCGGTTTCTCATCTTGGAGTATGCAAGTACAGTTTTAAGGTTGAGGATCTGTTCAACACAGGATCGTGTCTTCCTGAAGCCCTCCTGGTATTCTCCCAGTTAACTATCCAACTGATTTTCTGCCCATGTTTGTAACGCCTTCGAGAGAATCTTGTATGTTACCAGGACGAGAAAAATTCCACGGTAGTTGTTTAGATCCGTAAAATCTCCCTTTTTGTGAAGCGGATGGATCAGAGTAGATTTCCAATCGGGTGGTAATTTCTCTGTTTCCCAGATGTCCTGGATGATCTCGGTTAGCTTACGCACGGCATTGTTTCCAGCACCATTCCACAGTTCAGCAACGATAGAGTCCGCTCCAGCTGCCTTAATATTCTTAAGAAGTTGAATGATCTGGTCAACTTCTTCGAATGAAGGGGTAAGCTAGTCCGGGTTTGGTGTGGTTTGTTCATAGACGAAGTCTTCGCTGGGTGGGTCACAGTTTAAGTAGATTTTTAAAGTACTGAGCCAAAAGGTGGCAGTTGTCCTTGTCGTTATAAGCCAGTTTGCCTTGTGAGTCTCTGAAGTGGAGGCTAGGTGGAGCGTATTTTCTGAGAACCTGCTTAAAGGTTCCAAAGAAATCTCTAGACTTATTCTTGGCAAAGCTCTCTTCAATTTGGGTTAGTTGGTTTTGTGTGAAGGTTCGTTTGGTTCCTCGAATTATCTTGGCTGTAACCTTTCTTTGTTCCAAAAATTTATGCCAATTTTCCTTGGTCTTTTTAGAATTCCACTTCAGACAGGCTATCTGTCTTTGGGCTATTGCATTGTCACAGCCTTCAGTCCACCACGGATGCTTCCTTCTTCTAGCGAGAGGGGCGAGTTCACTGGCCGCCTTGACAAGAGTCTCCTTCAGTTGGTCCCAGTTTAGGTCTGTATTGTTCAGTCTCTAACTTAGTTCTTGACTGTTCTTGAGTCGCTCGACGTCAAATCTTACCATTTTGGAGGTTCTGTGTAGTCTAGTGTTTCTAGGCTGGAGTCTTATTTTGATCTTTGAGAGGTAGTGGTCTGAGTCCAGATTGGCGCTTCTTAGTACCTTCACGTTTTGTATTTCCTTTTGAGATTTGCGTGAAATGGCCACATGATCTATCTGGAATTCACCCAGGTGGGTATTAGGTGAAATCCAAGTCTTCTGCTTCCTTGGCAAGTGTTTGAAGGCTGTAGACTTCATGATCAACCCAAAAGTCCTACACAGATCCACCAATCGTTCTCCGCTGTGTTTGGTTCGCTTATGCGCCGGATAATTGTCCACTATGTTTCTGTATTTTTTCTCTCTTCCCAATTGAGCATTGAAGTCACCAAGCAGTATGACGGTGTGCCTCTCTGGAAGTTTAGAGATAATATCTTCTAAGTCTTCCCAGAATTTATAAGTTCTGTCTGGATTGCGTCTGTTGTCCTGGTTGATTGGGGCATGTACATTGACTATACTGTAGCCCTTGTTTGCGTATTTGAGAGAGAGGATGGATACACGACTACTCGGTGAGATAAATACGATGACTGAATCCAGTAACCTGTGACTGATTATAAATCCTGTACCTAAGTGGGGTATCATTACCCGCTGACCCACTTTTCCTTTGAGGATTCTGTAGCCTTGGGACTCGAAGGCATGTTCGTCCGTAAATCGGGTTTCCTGTACTGCTCTCAGTATTATGTTGTGTCGTGTTAGTAAATCAGTCAAATGTTTCAGTTTACCCACTTTTAGCAGTGAGTTGGCATTAAATGTTGCGAAGAAGCTTTGCCGTCTTGGTCTGAGTTTACGTCCTGTGATTTCAGGATGCTCCGACTCATCCTTAAAGCATGTTGGTGCGGACTTATTATAAGGTCTCTTACTTAATTACTGATTTTCGACTTCCTGCGTCGTAAATTATTATTTTGTTCTATTATGACTGGCAGGGAAATATATTTGACATATAAGGAAATTGTTTTGATGTAAAGCGAAACTGCTTGATAAATAGTGAAATATATTTGAAAAATGTGAAAGTCATGTGCCAAAAAGGGAAATCCATTTGACGAATAGTGAAAAGCAATAGAAAAACTCTGTATTATTTTCTGGTCTTGTCTGGCCTTGTGTAGTCCTTCCTGGTCTTGTCTGGCATTGCCTAGTCCTGTTTGGTCTTCTCTGGTCTTGTCTGGTCCCGTCTGGTTTTGTCTGGTCTTACCTAGTCTTGTTTGGCCTTGTCTGATCTTCTCTGGTCTTGTCCAGTTTTATATGGAATCGGTTGGCCTGTTCACTATCGGAAGTGCGTTCATTGTCACTATACTCCATGTTATCCTTTCTTTCTTTTTCTGTTTTTTTACTACCGTTATCTTTGCTTTTTTCTTTCTTATTTCTGTTTCATTACAGCCAGCCCCCTTTTCTCTTTCCTGTTCTCCTGGTATGATTACTTGGCTTTTTGGAGTTTTCATGGCCCCTTCTGTCATACGGCTGCGCTGGAAATTCGACGCTAGCGAACCAGCGGTTATAATCTCAACTAAACTTTCTGTCAAAAACTCGCACGTCTTACTTTCTCGAACTCTCGAATCGAACCCATCAGTTTTATTTGTTCTTGCCAGGTCTTTTCTGGTCTTGTGTGATCTTGTCTGAAATTCTGGCCCTGTCTAATCTAGTTTGGTCCTTTTTGGTATTGTCTGGTCTTGTATGGTTTTGTCCTGTCTCGTCTAGTCTTGTTTGGCATTGTCTCGCCTTGTCAAATTTGTTTCTGTTTATGTCTGGTCTTGTTTGCTCCTGTCTGTTCTTGTCTTTTTTTTCTTGGAGGAGGGGTAATTTACATTTGCGTACAGCCCCCGGTGCTCCAAGTTCCTTAGGGAAGTATGGGACTACTCGCCTTAGTGGCTTAACTACCCACTTAAAAACCCACTCCTCAATTCCGACCCCTTGCGGGACTGCCTTCTCAGAATTACTTCGCTAGAGGTTTACCTTCTCTTCATCTTATTTCTCCTTTTTTACGGTCCGTTTCGTCCTCCTCTTTTGCTAATATGACAGATATCGCTAGCTTCTCGACTGCGTCCCAACATTCTCTGCTTTGTGCATTCTCTGCATTATTTCCTGTGGGTTTTCTATTATCAGCTTTCCTCCTATCTTTATTTCCATTTTCAGCCGTTGTCTCGCCCATCTCAAGCAATTGAACAATGTTTGGTGGCAATCATCCACCAGGTCCGGGCAGTACACACAATTTTCTGTCTGCCTCAGGTGTCTGCGTTAGAGGTATGCTATGAAGTTACCATGTCCGAGCAGCAGCTGCGAGAGAAAGTAATTCACTTCTCCGTATCCTCGTCTCACTCATGGTTCTATGCATGGGATGGGTAGTTTTGTCGACAACGAACATCCCGTTTCCTGGTTCCTTCTTCTCTGCCATTCATTCAGAGTGTCTTCTTTAATCCGACTACTGCTCTCCTCCCCTTCAAGGTACCTACTTAGCTTTTCTTTTGCCATCAGGTCTATTGGCATCGGCCCAGTAACTACCGAGAGCGCTTCCGCCGAGGCCGTCCTGTAGGAACTACATATCCGTATTGCCAGCTGTCTCTGTATTTTTGTATACATTTTTCTATATTTTTTTGTTCTCATCAGCGATTTATACCACGTAGGAGCACCGTACAGCATTTTTGAAAGCGCCACTCTGCAGAATGTGCGTCTGCGGCTCGCCCTTGGTCCCTTAACGTTCTCCATTAGCTGTTCTACCGTTTGGCTTACGTTTTTTGCGGTTTCCTGCAGGTGCGTATACATTTTTTAGGTCTTTATTCAGTGTCCAAATATTTTATACTTTTTGTTTTGTTTTAATTGTTATATTCTTAAAACCTATGCTCATCTCAGATAGGTTTTTTTTTCTTCCCACCAGTACCAACGCTTTTGATTTTTCTGGCGCAATTTCAAGACCCATTTCTTCCAGCTCCTGATCTATGATATTAAGCGACCATTCCACTTCTCGTTTCAAGTATTCCGCATTGCCATCTATCACCACCACTGCCAAATCGTCCGCGTATGCCACGAGGTGGGTTCCCTCCGGTAAGACCAGCCTGAGTATCCTGTTGTAATATGCAATCCATAAGGCCCCAAGACAAAGCCTTGTGGCACCACGCTGCTTACGTCGATTTTCTTACTTTTCTCTATTTTTTTTGTTTGTTTCCAATCATTTTCTTCCTGCAACTTTGGGAAATCTCCTCCATCTTTTGTTCCTTCAGCGATTTCAGAATCTCAGACTAGGGTGCACTTTTAAAAGCATTTCGTATATCCATTTGTCGTATTATCCAGTGTCGCTAATTTCTAATGTCGGTTGGACGGGGCGGAGGCAACCCTTGCTGGCTCTTGTATTTTCCTGACAGCATCGACAGTTGATCTGTCTTTGCGGAAGCCATATTGTTCCTCTGACAGGGCGCCTTTTTCTCCAAGCTCTAGTTGCAGTCTGTTTCTTATGATTTCCCTGGTATATTTAGTAAGCATAGAGGTCGATAGCTCTCCTCCGAGTTTTGTGTTTGTTTGGTTTTTCTATTAGCACTAAGCGAGCAGTTTTCCAGATTTGTGGGAATCTCTGCTCTCTAAGTAGTCTATTCAGGCATGCTCTACACGTCTCCTCGTGATTTTCTAGCACTATTCTACATATTTCCAGAATTGTCCTGTCCTGCCCAGATACTTTTCCATTTTTCATTTGATTAGCCGCAGTCCTTAATGCCTCTGCCGATATTTCCTGTACTATCTCGTCGGTTTTTTTCTTCTTTTGTAATGTCCACCTTAGCGGCCGGTAGGTTGGGAAGAGTTCATCCGCCCATTTCAGTTGTTTTTCTTCCTCTAGTGCATTATTGCTTTTCAGCATTTTGGTTTTCTTCACGACGATCTGCTAGTCCCTAGGCGTCATCTTCCAGCTACTTTATCAGCTCGTTCTACTTGCCTTGTTTGGCTCCTTTTATTACCTTCTTTAGGGAATACGGGCACTTTCTACAGTTTACCCATAGCTGCTTGTCGGCATCCTCTCCGTTGGTTCTACCATAACCTCGTCGCAAGGCGCCTTGCCCGTATACAATGTCGTCTGCTCTCTGCTAGCCTAAACAGCTGGATTATTTCCCGTCTTTCCCTTATACTTGGTAAGTACTTTATTTCAGGTTTTTTCTACAGCATTTATCAGGAAGTTTCGTCTTCTGGGAGCCATGCATCATTTTTTAATTGCCTTTTTAGTATCTCTTTAAACTTGTCTAGATCACCCGCTTTTATTTTCCATTTTCTTGTGGTGCTTTCCTCTTGTTTTTCTTTTCCAAGTTTTGTGCTACTTGTCAGTGTAAGCTCTATGTATTTGTAATCCGACAGGGTCTCTGTTTCTTTTAGTACTGTCCAGTCCACAATGTTGTCATATGTTTCTTTCCCTGCAATAGTTATATCGTTAATTGAGCTTTGGTTTTTCCTTTCGAAGGTGGCCTCATTTCCCGCATTGCAGATAATCAGATCGAGTTGTGCCAGAAAGTCCAATAGTAGGTTTCCTACATAGGATACATAGGATGAGAGATCCTATGTATCCGAACCCCACGCATAGATCTTTGAGTTAAAGTCCCCGTCTACCAGGATTCGATTCTGTTTTTGATGTTTGCCGATGCCAAATTTTCAAACTCGCACCTCTGACAGTTGCGCGATATGTAGCAGCTGTAGTGTATACTGTATGCCGCTTCGAACCAGGCAAATCCTTTGCCCACACATTGGTAAATATTTCTAATTTTCTATTTTTTATTATATTCCTTGTGTGCATGTCTGTACCATCCTCTTGTCCTGTATTTGGTTCGCTACCCATTATTATGTCTGATTTTCTTTCAGCTACTGCTTTAAATGCTAGATCCATTGCACCTTGGCTCCGGTTTAAGTTTATTTGTAGAAATTTATTTTCTTTTCTCTGTTCTCAGTGCGCCGTATCGACTTCCGATATGTATTTCGCGTGTTCATTTGATGCTCTCTGGTCTCTGTCCTCAGTGCGCCGTGTCGTCTTCCTATATGTATTTTGCGTGTTCCTTTGTTTGTTAGTTTGATGCTCTGGTCTCAGTTTCCTTACTTCTCTTATGTTGGTTTACTAGCGCTTCCCTAAATTTCTTGCACCTGCACCCTCCTGCTCGGTGGCTACCTTCTTCACACAAGGGGCATTCTGGTTGGTTTTCACGTTCCTTGGAGTTATGTCCTTGTTTGCCACAATTATAGCAGGCTTCGGATCTATCTGCCTCACTCTGGCATTCCTTCACCCGGTAGCTATAGCTCCAGCACTTATAACATCGGGGAACTTCCATCCTCTCTTGTACTTGGCATCTGCTCAGCTACCCTTAATTACTCTTTTGGTCGTAAGTTCCCCACTTTCCATCTCATCAAATCAAAATAATTTTTTTCATTATGTTAAGGTACAAGGTAAACCTGAAAATACACGAAAGCTAATTTAAATAACTACACCAATGCGTATAAACACACAAGTGTTCACAAGGTACTCCTAATGAAATTTGTCGGTTATCATCATCGGGTCTATTGTATCGGTTAGGCCAAGTTCTGTGGTTAATGCCTCGGTCACATAATTATTTGTTGCCATCGCGTCCAGTCCCTTTATGTGTTCTGCTTATTTGTTTTCGCTGGAGATATTTCTTACTTTGACATCTTTTACCTCGTCCGCGATTATGTTTATTATCTTTCGGAGATCCTCCGCGTCCCTGTCCGTGACTATAAGCAGACTTCCTTTTATGGAGCTTCTGAGACTCCTGATTATTTTAGCCTCTGCCGTGCTATTGATGGCTGTCTTCAGTTCATCTAGCAGCGTCATATATTCTTCCTTCTGTCTAGTGATATTTATGGCGAACGAGGCTCTTTCCTTCTTGTTTTGTCCTGTTCTCCCTGCTTCGTTTTCTCTTTGCATCTTTTCCTTGGGCGTGTAGATTTCTACTTAAACCTCCCTGCCTAAGAACACAGTTTGTGTCATTTTCCTCATTTTATACATACATTATTTATTTTGCCATCCTTCTTGTTCTTTGGGTTTGTTCGTTTTCTCGCCCGATCCTTAACGTATTCTCGAAGATTTCAAAATCTTTTGTTGGGTCACAGAGTTCTGGAAATCTGTCGCTGTATATTCTTTTTATACTTCTCTCCATTTTTTCATAATCCGGCCCTACGAGTACGCAATTCACTGTCCCTTCGTCATCCGTGGTTATGGCATTTCCCACAACCACCTTTACGTTTTCGAATACCTCTTCCTCCCATGGCAGACTTTCTGCTTCCCTAAAGTCCTCCAGTGTCTCGTCCTCCATGTCTTGTATTATTTTTCTCGTGATCTTTTTGGTGCAATTTCCTCACCCAAACTGGTGTTTTCAAAGTTCAAACTTTGCAATCCGGTCTTGGGCAACGTTCAGAAGCTCACCGAGCCTCTTATTTTCTGACCTCAGCTCCGCTTCTACGTTATTGACTGGTCGGTATCTACTGGTAGGTTCCATTTCTTTTATTTCTATCTCTTCTGTGTTTATTCGCGCAGTCTCCCTGCTATCTGTCGCAGTCTCTCTGCTATCTTCCTCTTTTGGTAAGAAGCTCCGTACCCTGCTCGAAGTCATTTTGTTCGCGCTGTCTCTTAGTTTATTTACCGCTTCCTTAATCTCTCTCAGTGTTTATGTCTCTCCTTGGTCAATTCTTGTAGATTTATTATATTCTTTGCCACTGTGTCCAGAAGCTTCTGCGGTGCACGTACTTCTCCTTTCTTCCGGTTTTTTTCCCCATTTTCCTTTATTTTTCTTCTTTCCCTTTTTTTGGCTTCCATCGTGAGCTCCGGGATCTATCGGCGCTCGTGGCATTTTCCTCTCTCTCTCCTGTTCAGATTCCCTTCCTTGTTCACTGCCAAGGGCCGTTGCTTTCCAGAACTGGAATACATCCTTAGCTCGCGCTCTCTATTTTTTATTTGCCCGTTCCGTGCCTTGCTGCCTGTTTTTTGTTGGCGGTATCCTTTTACTACAGCTTCTTTTCCAGAAGATTTTCCACTCTTGTGATATGCTCTCCTCCGGGTTTCGTCTGTGGTCGTCGCTGTGCTTACCTTTCCGCGTCGGTCACTTGTAGCCATCTCCATATACATGTTCATTGCCTTGTTGTCACAATTAGCTCCTCCGTCGATAGTAGCGGTAAGCTTGGTTCTGTCTTGTCTGGTCTCGTGTGGTATTGTCTCATTTTGTTCGGTCTTGTTTTGATATGTAGGGTCTAGTCCGGTCTTGTCTGGTCTTGTATGGTCTGGTCTTGTATGGTCTTATCCTGTCTGGCCTAGTCTTGATTGACCTGGTCCTTTCTAACCTTTGTCTGGTCTTGTCTAGTTTTGTGTGGTCTTGTCTGACCTTGCCTGGTCTTGTCTGGTCTTGTGTGTTCTTGACTGACCTTGTCTGGTCTTGTCTGGTCATATATGGTCTTGTCTGGTCTAGTCCGGTCTTATCTGGTCTTGTCTAGTCTTGTCTGGTTTGGTCTTGTATGGTCTTATTGTGTCTTGTCTAGTCTTGTTTGGCATTGTCTGGTCTTTTCTAAACTTTGTCTGGTAATGTCTGGTTTTATCTGGTCTTGTCTAGTCTTGTGTGGTCTTGTCTGGACGTGTCTAGTCTCGTGTGGTCTGGTCTAGTCTTGTCGGGTCTTGTCTGGTCTTCTCTGGTCTTGCCGCAACTTGTCTGGTGTAGTCTGGTGTTGCCTGCTCTCGTCTGGTTCTGTCTGGCCATACATGCCAGACACCTTGAGTGGTATTATCTGGTCTTATTTGGCCGTATTTGGTTTTTTCTGGACTTGTCTGGTCCTGTCTGCTTTTGTCTGGTCTTGCCTGGTATTGTCTGGTGTTGTCTTGGCTTGTCTAGTGTAGACTTTTATGGTCTCAATGACGTTTTATTTAGAAAACGATCCAATAATCTAAAACATTCTTCCTATTTCTTAATGCACACGAATAATACGATGTTTTCTTCAAGCAATAATATAATTTAATGTTGCTTGCGTCTGAAACTGCATCCTTCGGTCAATCTCGCTTTGCCCCCGGTAGCGTATCACAGAATGACCTGCCATCCCTTGCAGGGCATCATTGACGGGGCATGTGAGAAGATCGTCGAGATGACAAAAATCCCGGGCACTTCACGTCCCTAACGAAACTGTTCGGGTATTCCACCAACTGCTTCAATTTGTGAGTACGACGTTGCTTCTCCGCGTTCGGATGAAGCAGATCTACAGCACGTGGCATCTTGTTTTAAGCTCGAGTAAACCACAATAAATGAGAGACGTTATCAATATGCACGTGGTAACAGCTGGACGGCATCTATGAAAAGTCCGGCCTTGTTCTCTCTAGTCTACTCCTGTTCGGCCTCCCTCGATTCTTTTCTAATCTTTGTTTGGTCATGCTTGTGTAGTCTGATATTTTCTGGTCTTGTATGGTCTTCTCTAGTCTTGTTAGGTCTAGTCTAGTTTTGTCTCGTCTTGCCCGGCCTTGTCTTGGTGGGTTTGGTCTTGTCTGGTCTTACTAGGTATTGTCGGGTTTTGCCTAGGCTTGTCTGAACTTATCTTAACCTATCTGGTCTAGTCTGGTCTTATCTAGTCTTGTCTGGTCCTGTCTCTTCTGATATTGCCTGATCTTGTCCGGTCTTATCTAATCATTTTAACTTTTTATGGTCTTGTCTGGTCTTATCTGATCTTGTCTAATGTTATCTGGTCTTGTCTTATCTGGTCTTGTGTGATATTGCCTGGACTTGTCTGTTTTTGTCCGGTCTTATCAGGGCTGACTGGTCTTATCTGCCTTTGTCTGGTTTGGTCTGGTCTTGTCTGGTCTTACCTGATCTTGTCTGGGCTTGTCTAGTGTTGTCTGGTCATGTCGGGTCTTATCTTGTCATCTCTGGTCTTGTCTGGTATTGTCTGATTTTGTCTGGTTTTGTCTGGTATTCTCTGATCTTGTTTGGTATTGTTTGGGCTTGTCCGGTATTGTCTGGTCTTGTATGGGCTAACTGGTCTTGTCTACTCTTGTCTGGTTTGGTCTGGTCTTGTCTGGTCTTGTCTGGTCTTGTCTTGTCTGGACGTGCCTGGTCTTATCTGGTCTGGTCTTGTCTGGCCTCGGCTGGTCTATTTTTACATTGTTATGAAAATAAATTTACATTTCTTTTGATAAATTAGATAAATATTTGTTAATTTACATTGAAACTGATTAATTGGCGTACTCCATCCAAAACCCGAGCTAATAACATGAAATCGTGCCAGTTAGAAATCCTCAGTTTTTGCCATTATGCTATTATCCAACTGCTTTAATGCCACGCCGTAGTTTCGAGTTACTAGTATCCTCTGTAATGCGCAAAGACCGCGCGCTCGCGGCAAAAAGCTTTATATATATATAAATTGTACACCATCTGGTTCACCGTTGCGACTTGTATTTAGGGCCGTCCGTATTTCGTTTAAAAACATCTTTTGATGCAAACGCGGTCCCGTCTCGTATTCAAATTACTTACAACTTTAGCTTCAAACTACTAAGTAAAACTACAACGGTTTCATTAATTATATACTGATTCACATGGACAACACTATCTATAATTACAAATAAAAATTTATTTGTTTCCTAGATAAACTCGAATTAGGTTCATGACTATAAATATTCCTATAAATCAGGGCAAACCTATTGCCTAACTATTTTTTTACTATTTTATTTTGCATTGTTTTTTCTTTTGTTATTCGACTGTCTAAAACATTTACTTCAATATTTATTATTGTACTATACTAGCTTATATAAGCCTTTACAGTTGAGAGATCGAGATCTTAATAAATACTCTCATTATCCAGTTATAAATATAATTGTACAGTGAAGATGCTCGCCTGGCAAAAATACAGTCATTAAGTGGAAGCTCCCTCGTTAATAAACGTGAAATATCTCTTTATAAATATTTAATCTTTTTCGCTCGGTAATCTGCAGTTGAAATAATCGATTCGCGAGATGATTATCTTCTCATATACCAGCAGATGAATTCAATGCATAGTCGAAATTGTACATAAACTAAGTTAATTATCTCTTAGTTCTGTTGGAATGAAGGTAGATGAAATGAATTCATTAAATAGATAAGTCTGTGAGTAAAGCTTTATTGCGGCATTCATTAAAAATATGGGAATTGAAGTTATTTTCGTTTTAATTAAATTTTAAATAAGAATTATTTGTTATATAAATATGTGGCTTCTTAGACAAACAAACAATGGCCAAAAGAACATTTATTATTACACATTTAATTTCATTTTGCGATAGAAAATACAATGTAAATTTCATACATTATCAGGAGCAAAAGTGATACTTAGTGGGACAAGGATGAAGTCCAGCCGAGACAAACAAAGTTATTGAGACCCGAAAAGTCCAATGTTTTTATTTGTAAGCGTATAAACGGAAAATATACATTTATGGGGAATTGACATATAATATCATTTTCAAACGTCTAAAAACAAATTTCCTTTTTACTTGCTTGACAGGGTATAAAAAGTAAAGCAATAAAAGAACAGCAATATGATATATTGCTGTACGCGGTCATAAAAATGATTTGTCAAGGCAAAAAAAGGATTACATTGGAAACATAATCAAGAAAAAGTGTATTAATATGGTGTTTGCAAATTAAATATGTTTCATTTTGCAAAAACAAAATATGTTTCATTTTGCGATCTTGATATTTTTTTGCAAAAATATTAACATCGTTAAAATGAAAAACTTATTAAGCAATGATAATTGCGACCGTTACTAAGTTGTAATCCATACCACACTTTTTTTTTAACCACACTTATGTTTAAAAATATTATATAACTTGCTATTCGCAGTAATATTAGTATATTTTGCAACTAGAGCGGTAAGTTGTCAATTGGTCACGAGAGCGAAATTGGGCGCACGAAAGAAGTGAGTGCACATTCTCTCGAGAGAGCAATTGACAATAGCGCGCCCGTGTTGCAAATAACATTTTTTGTTACTCATGCAAGGGGACGTATCTTACAAGTTTAGGATCCAGGGGCCATCCAAAAAATAGAATGAAAAATAAAGAATTTGCTTTTTCAATTGTCTCCGATGGTGTGGATTCGTCAAAAGAACTCTCAACAGTCTCCAGTATCACCATAGAATTTACAGACATTTTAAAACGTTTTCTTTAATTTTAATTTTTATTTTGTAATGAAATTTCTTTCACGTCATTTTTTTAATATCGATGTCTTGTATGCGTTTAATTTATTTATTTAATTGTTTTTTTTTAATGTAACTTAGCGATATTGAATATTTGCGTGCGTTACCCAAGTTATTTGGCAATACATTAAAAAATGGCATTTTTTTGCACTAAAAAACGTGCGCCAAGATAGTACTTTTAACGCATGAGAAATAAAAGTGGTTAAAACATAGCGAATTCATCAATTCAATGTAATCGAGAATTGGTTATCGCATGTTACCTCTACCAATATTTTCAAATAAAAAAAAAATTTAAATCAAACTTTTAACACTTGTGAGACAGTGTCTTTATTTTATTTTAGATTGAGGAATTTCCATTAGTCAAGAATAGTTAAATTATGAAGTAATTAGGAAACAGATTTCATTCGTTAAACTAAAATATGCAAATCCCAAATCTAAATTGCAAATTGAAAGTAGTTTTAAAGTTATAATGCGAAATTGTATACATCAGATTTGTATTTATACCAGTTGAACTTCCCTTAATAAAAATAGACATGTTCAACAGTTCTAACAAAACCTTGCAAGTCGAATCCATATTTAATTTAGCCATATCAATTCCTTGAAGTGTGCATACAACTTTTTTGCAAAAGGTTCATATTTAGTAAAATCTTAAAAACATAAAATTACTCTAAGAAGTTGCATGATTAGAAAACTACACAATTATAACTATTCAGATAAGTGTATACTAAGAATTAGTCTCTTCTAACTAATCTTAATATGGTATAAAGCAGACAGAGAAAACTAGACATGTAAGATTAAATGGGAAAAACAATGCAGGCAAGACTAGACGGGCTAGACTAGTCAGACAAGGCTAGACAGGCAAGACTAGGCGCAACAATACGAGAGTGAGTACAGAGAACCGGAAGGCAAGAAACTAACCGATAGGATTAGGGCCGCAGAAAAAAGAATTAAAGAACTTGAAGAAGCCCTCCAAAACGCAGAAAGGGCAGACAAGGTAATAGCAGTAGAAGAAATCACAACTGAGAAAGTAAAAAATGCGATAACTCTAGAGGATTTCAACGAAATCGAATCACTGCCCTGTAACGAAAATGCTTTTTAAAATATCTACACTGTCATAGGAAATCCTTTAACGGTGGCTAATGACAATACCCTGGCCAAATGTATCATTGTAGAACCAGACGACCCACATATGGAGAAAAGCATACAAAACATGTATCGATGTCGGTATCCAGAACTGAAGCTGTAGGGGAATTCGAGGTTTTTGAGAGAACTGTAAAGATGGGACGTGGAAGACCACCCAGAAGACCACGAAGTTGGTCTACATCAAAGCAGACGGTACGGAATGAAATATGTGGGAGCAACTAACAAACCTAAGGAAGGAAGCCGAAGGTGACGAAATAACAAAGATTGCCCTACACAAAATAAGGTGTATGGATGTGGATAAAATTTAAAAAAATGGCACAAACAATATTTATGGGAAGCCACGTGACCCTGGACTTGTACACCCCTCCCCCGATGGTGAGCTCTAGAAAAGAAGAAACCACACCCTAAGCAAAACAAAACAAGAAGGTTAAAAACACATACGCACTGACACTGGCAAGAAAAAATGAAGATTTTAAAACTCTATTAAACGAGGTAAAGACGTTTCTGAAAGATAGCGACGAGTCCAACGTAATAAGATACGTTAGAAGTACCAAGGACGGAGATCTGCTCGTTGCAATGGAAAAGGACGAAAAGGGAATGCAAGATGTGAGTAGATTGTTAATGGAAAAAATGAGAGATGTTAAAATAAGAAAGTTGGGAAACGAGTACAAGGAAGTGTTTCATATAAAAAGTCTAGACGCAACGGTAACGAAGGAAGAAATAGAAAATGCTTTAGCTGCAAAACTTGGAGAAAATAGTGGAGAAGCAGAAGGCAGATGGAAAATAGGCGAGCTCCGTCCTAGCCACGGGGATACACAAGCGGTCACCGTCACCATTGGAACAACAGACTCAAAGAAACTGACAGGAGAAAATGACACTTTAAGAATAGGGCTATGTATATGCAAAATTACTAAAAGGGTGGAGATCACTAGGTGTTTCAAGTGCTGGGAATACGGTCATAAGGCGAAATATTGCCAAGGAAATATCGACAGGTCGAAAGCCTGCTATAAATGCGGCAAATATGGACATACTCTCAGTACGTGCCCAAATGAACCTTAATGTTAACTATGTGACACCAGAAGTCACCAAAGTGGATGAAGTGTTTATCTACTCCTGTTACTTAAGCGCAAACAAGAGTATTGAAGAGTTTGACATGTTCCTAAACAGTCTGGGTGAAGATATACGTAGAAAAATAACTAACATGATAATTATTGGCGGAGACTTCAACGCAAAGTCTATTAAATGGGGATCCCCTTCTGATGATCGAAGGGGTAAAATTATGACAGAGTGGATCGATGAGCACGAGATGCACATCCTAAATACAGGAGAAGATACATTCGTTAGGAGAAACAGCTGTTCACATATAGACGTCACGCTCTGCACCGAAAATCTGAACAGTAGAGTGAAAGGATGAAAAGTTTCTAATGAGGAAAATCTAAGTGATCACCAAAATATAATAATAAACATCGTACCAGAACCAGGGAAGGAAGAGAAAGGAGATGAAAAGGTGAACAGGAGATGGAACGTTAAAAAACTAAGTAAGGATCGCCTGATGGAAGCGCTCCAGAAACGAATTCAAAACGAAGACATAAATGCAGTCAAAAAATTAATATGCTCCGTGACTGCGGCCTGCAATGCAGCCATGCCAAAAACCCGCGCGACTGGAAAATGCAAAGAGGCGTACTGGTGGACAGAAGACATAGCCGACATAAGAAAAGCCTGCCTGGCTGCAAAAGGGAAACTGACAAGAGCAAGAAGAAGAAGAAACGCGGACTCGGAGTGGAGCTACCTGAAATATTAAGGTCTTCGGAAGGAACTTAAAAGATCCATCAAGGCATCAAAAAGAAACTGCTGGAAGGAGTTGTGCAACAAAATCAACGAAGACGTCTGGGGCGAAGGATATCGCATAGCGACGAGAAGGATAAAAGCAAAAAGTTGAGTGGAAGACATCGACTTAAATGAAATGATAGCGGTGGCTCGGCACCTTTTTCCTGGGAGCTAAGAGGTGACGAGGAAAGAACCACTCATGGAGAGTGTCCAAACCTTTACCACAGAAGATTTGCGGAAGTGCACACTAAAGATAAAAACGAGGCAGGCACCAGGCCCAGACCAAATACCACCGGAAGTAGTAAAAATAATAGCGCAAGAAATGCTCCTAGGAGTATACAACACCCTGCTCCAAAATGGAAACTTCCCATGTGCGTGGAAAACTGCCAAGCTAGTTCTCCCGCCAAAACCTGGAAGAGAGAAAACGGACCTAAACTACTTTCGTCCCCTGTTTTTATTAGACACTCTTGGCAAGCTTTTTGAATAACTACTACTGGAAAGACTACAGACTGATTTGGAAAAAAATCTATCGGACAGGCAGTACGGCTTTAGAAAAGGATGCTCCATCATCGATGCAATTCAAAAGGTGATGGACATTGCAACAGAGGCAAGAAAGGGGAAAACAAGACAGTCTAGGAAACTATGCGCTTTAATTCTACTAGACATTAAAAACGCGTTCAATAGTGCTTCGTGGCAAATGACAATGAACGCTTTAGATTAGAAGAAGGTAGATCCGCCACTGAAAAAAATAATCAGAAGCTATCTAAACGACAGGCAACTAGTCCTGGAAGCTCATCAAGAGAAGACCTGTATCCCCATATATGCAGAAGTCCCACAAGGGTCGATCCTCGGGCCCACCCTTTGGAACGTCCTATATGATGATGTTCTCGGAATATGCCCGGAGGACGGTCTGGATTTGATCGCCTATGCGGATTATCTTGCCCTTATAGTGAAGGCCAAAAACGAGCAGTTAGTTAAAAACAAGACGGACTGCGCGCTAGAGAGAATCACCTGTTGGGTAGAAAAACAAACTGGAAGTGGCACCACAAAAAACGGGGGCAGTATTGCTAACTGGCTTTAAAAAAGTTAAAAAAGTGGATTTCTACATCAGAGGAATAATTATTGAACCAAGGAACCAGGTCAAATATCTAGAAGTCACGATTGACAAACGAATGACTTTCACAAAACATAAAGAAGCTGTTCTGGTGAAAGCTGCCAGAACTACCGCGGCAATCTCCAAACTGATGTTGTCGATTGAAGGACCAAAAACAAGCAAACGGAGGCTTCTTTTCTCTGTCTTTGACAGAGACCTTTCGTGACGTCAGCGATGCTCTATGCGGCACCGATATGGACAGACGTACTGAAATACAAAAAGTGGAGAAATAGCCTTACTCGGGTACAGAGATCGATGGTGATACGTATAAGTGCATCATATAGAACAACTTCCACCGATGCTGTAATGGTAGCAGCCTCCGTCATTCCCATCGAACTTCTCATGGTGGAAAGAAGGGAAATGTATAAAAACCGACATAGTAACAGAGAGAGTCTCAGACAAGACACCCTAAAGAGCTGCCTGGGATAAAAGCGAGAAGGGCAGATAGACCTACAGACTTATACCCGATGTTAAGACCTGGACAGAACGAGATCATAGGGAGCTAAACTACCACTTGTCTCAAATGTTAACTGGCCATGGATGCTTTAGATCCTATCTACAAAGGTTCAAGCTACGAGAAAGCCCAATGTGTCTACAATGTAAAAATGCAGAAGACGACGCACACCACACATTCTTTGTGGCCCTAGATGGAGTACCGAACGTCAAAATGTGGAAAAGATAATGAACTGTAAACTGGCTCCAGAAAGCGTGGTTGGAGAAATGTTAAAAAGTTCTGAAAACTGGAAGGCAATAAGTGATTTTGCCACAGATATATTTCGAGAGAAAGGAAAAGAAGAGGAAACAGCAATAGTCAGACAAGACTACAGAGGCAAGACTCGAGAGGTAACGCTCGAGAGGCCTGACTAGGCAGCCAACTAGATAGGTTTTTAGGGGAAGCCTAGACAGGCAGGACCAGAGAGGCAGCACCAGAGAGGCAGGACCAGGCATTTATTAAAAATATGGGAATTGATGTTATTTTCGTTTTAATTCAATCTTATTTAAGAATTATTTTTTGTATAAATATATGACTTATTGCCAAAAGTAAACAATTGCCAAAAGTAAATTTTATTTTGAAATAGAAAATACAATGTAAATTTCATTATCAGGAGTACAAGTGATACTTAGTGGGACAAGAACGAGACAGACAGGCAGGACCACAGAAGCAGAACCAGACAGGCAGGACCAGACATGCAGGACCAGGCAGGCATGACCAGACAGGTACGACCAGACAGGCAAGAACAGACATGCAGGTCCATACAGCCAGAGCCAGTCAGGTAGACCAGACATTCACAGTCAGTTAGGTAGACCCGACAGATAGAAACAGACAGGTAGAGCCAGACAGGCAGAGCTAGACGGGCAGACCAGATAGGCAAGACCAGACCAGTAGGACCAGACGGGCGTGCCTATATAGACAAGACTAGGCAGACAACATTTTTTTTTCTATTTTAAAGGGGACGTAGTAAGCACCATTCGTTAACATGTCAAGTGGCCCCCTGAACCCCTCTAGCATCTTGTAGCCGCTTCACGCATAACGTCAAGATGTCGCTGTATTAGTTCTGCCTTACATCCCCTTTCTACGTCTGATCTTCTACGTGATTAGAGGTTCAGGTGCTGTCAAGTTTCTTATTGCTTTCGACTTGATGCCGTTTCCTCTCGTCCTGCTCTTTCTAGGTCATGATGTTTGTGACCATATTGGTTGTTATTGATCAGATGTTCTCCGACCTGATCATATGGTCGGTTAAGCCCATGGGCTCTAGTTTGAGGTGAATTTTCTTTTCCCACGTTTCTCTTTCTGTGATCCATCGACGACATTCTTCAAGCTAAACGCTATCTTCAAGGTCACAGTATTCACAGAGATTATCGGTTGCCCTGCGCATGTTATGTTTTAGTCCCTAAAACAACTATGAGAGCTCAGCAGTTGTGTAAGGTAAAAATTCGTTTCACTATGCTTTCGTGACACGCATCGCTCGACGACAGGTATAAGGATCCTTGTCCATTGTCCCCTGTTCTGCTATTCTGCCATCCTTTTTGCCATGCCTTATACGTTCACGCCCTCGCAGCTTTCTTTTTATCACTCTTTGTGCTGTCGTCGCTTGTTCTCATTCGGTACAGTTCCCCTCTCTAACACCATACCAAACTATCTTGGTACTATGCCTGCGATTACAAGTGCGGCCTCCATTGAGACCTTTCGGTATGCACTGGACACTCTCCGTGCCATTTTCCGTTGAATTAGCGAGAATATAATTAACGATGCCTGATCGATTTCCTCTTCATGGCAATTGCCCATACCGCAGAGCAAATGTACCACTGAGCAAAGGAGCCTTCGCTGGCTGCTTTTTGGGCCACAGACGTTGGGCATTAGTTTGTCTAATCCTGCAGATGTTTTGAGCGTTTCATCTGCGATTGTGATGACGTGCTTTTTAAATGATAGACATTTGTCGATCCTAACAGCCAGGCATTTCAATAATTCTTTCGGGACTAACTTTTCTCCCTTTACAACAAAATAGTGCGACCCATTTTTCTGAACCCTTTTAGGAGCACTAGCTCTGTCTTTTCAGGGGCCAATTCTACTCTCTAGCCTTCCAAACCCATCCAATTACCATTTTTTTTCCAACGAGCCCTGTAGGACACCAGTGCTAAAATCGCACTCTTCTCTTGCGTTCTCTGCTTGCAATGATTTTTCTATTTCTCAAATATTCTCCTTATTAATCACAGTAGATACGGTGGCATGCCCTTTCTTGCCAGTTCCTCCAAGATGTTTTGCCATGTTGCAGAATTAATGGCATTTTTAAAGTCGAGCGTTATAAAAGCACATAGCCTTTTTGTTCTTTGTGAGCCTTTTTGGGCTTTTTCGACCACTTCGACGACCTTATCTATAGCATCTACTGTCGACTTTCCCTCCCTGAACCCATGTTGCTTCTCTGAGAGGTTCTCACCTGCCTCTAATCTTTGTCATATTCTTTGTAGTAGTAGTTGCTCTAGGAGTTTTCCTGCTACATCTAGTAGACACAGGGGTCTGTACGAGGGAGGTTTTTCGATAGGCTTATCGCCTTTCCTAATTAGGACAAGTTTAGCTTTTTTCCATATATCCGGAGACTCTCTCAGTGACTATATGGTTCATTATTTTTAGAATAGAGTTTGGAAACTTTAACACAAAGTTTTTTATAATCTCTGATGGAATTACAGAGAAGCATATTTCGAAGCCATTTCGAAGGCGCTGGCTAGCTCAACATAATTCCTATAGAAATATCTCCTCATTGAATGACACAATCTCTAGCACGTCTGGTTGCTCCCAGACCGGTTCTTCATGGGTTGAGAAAAGAGCATCGGCAATCTGAAGTGTTGTTTTCATTGGGATCCTAATATTTTGGTGCCTTCAATTCAGACCTCTCAATTCAATTTGGAATGAAAAGACACCTTCGTTGATCTGGTGGCATAGGCTTTGTCAGTGGTCTTGTTTTGATTTGTTGATTTCCAATCTGAGAGTTTTTTTTGCAGTTGTGTGCTCCTGCTTGTATTTTTGCTGTTTTTTTCTTTTGGCTAGGTTTTTTTAGCGTTGCGTTGGTATATGCGCCGGGCTTTATTACAGGCTGCCCTTGCTTGAGAGATAGTATCATTCCATCAATAGACCCGTCTTTTTTGTCTGCGTTCCCTTTTTGATGATAGTGTGGCATCAGAGCTTTTGCATATAGTTCTTATAAACGAACTTGCTGTATATGCTCGGTCTTGTTAATTTCTGCTTCTAGGTTACTATAGAAATTTTGTACGTCTGTTGGCAATGATCTGTTTGGATTGGAATTCTTCCATTATTTTCATCTACTACGTAGCCGAGATACTTGTGGTTACTTAGTGACTCCCTTTCTAGTACTTGCCAGTTCTTTGTTCTTGCAGCGAGTTCGCTGGTTACGAAAGTTAGGTCAAGTATTGAGAATGAGTTTCGACGTTCAAAAGTTGGTTTAGCACCATTGTGTTTGATGAAGAGGTCCGTGCTCGCCGTCCAATCCATGACCATATCCCCAAGCGGAACCTGTTTTGAGGAGCCCCCGTGTGGCGACTTTTGCGTTGAAGTCGCCTGCTATAATTTTACCTTTTCTCCCCTGGACCCTTACGGTTTGACTAAGAGTCTTTAGGGATTCTGAGAGCTGCTCAATTTTTGCGTTGGGGGAAAAGTAGCAGCTGTATATAATGAGTTGGGGCAGTTCATCCCATACAAAACCCGATCCATGTCCAGGCTTTAAAACAGTTACTTTGCTGTTATTTATGCATATCGCTGCATCCTTCTTGTCGTCAGTGAGCCGTTTAGAGGTAGTTGCATTTTTTTATTTGGTTCACTCACTAATAATATGTCTACTTTCAGTTCTACGGCTGTTGCGGCTAGCAACATGCTTAGCATGTTAGCCATTTTTGTTTCCTTGCCTTCTCTTAATCTCCTACGATAGAGCTATTTTGTATGCTGGGCAAGTTCCAGAATACGCCTGATGCCCCTTTGTCTTGCAGATTGGACAGTACCTATATCCCTGACATTCTCTTGCCTGATGTCCCTCTTTGGTGCATCGTAGACACATCTTCTGCCTATCTGGCCCTTTACATGCATTAGCTAGATGGCCTGGTTCCCAGCATTTATAGCACCTTTCTAGGTCAATTCTCTCCCTCACTCTGCAATTTATCCATCCAACGTTTATGTAACCTCTGTCTATTACGACCTTCGCTCGATTTCTTGATAGTGTCACGGTGGCTATCTGGCTATATCTATAGGCCGGTCTGATGTTTTTTTTACGATTATTGATACTTCTATATTAGCGAACACAGATCTAAACGCGTCCTCTACCTCCTCTCATGTTGTTCCACATGTAGATCTTTAATGTTCACTACGATGTCTAAGTTTCTCGTAAGGATTTCTATCTGCGGCAGTTTGTCTATCTGCGGACAGACAAGACGATACAGAAAAGACTGGACAGAAAAGACTAGCAGACAAGACTAGACAGACAAAACCACGCAGACAAGACTAGACAGACAAAACTACGCAGACAAGACTAGACAGACAAGACTAGACAGACTGGACAGACAAGGATAGACAGGCAAGACTAGACAGACAAGACTAGACAGACAATACTAGACAGGCAAGACTAAACAGACAAAAATAGACAGACAAGACTAGACAGACAAAACTAGACCGAGAAGACTAGAGATACAAGACTAAAAGAGATAAAATAAGATACAAAAATAATAACTAGAGAAACAAAATCTCGAAGATTATACAGATTTATAAGAAAGGAGACTTTAACAATTTGGGAAACTAAAGACCTATCAGTCTACAATCGGTTTTTTCGTTGAAAAACTAATTTGTACACGAATCCTCTCTTTTTTTGAATAAATACCATATACAAGTAGTAGTCCTGCAGTGGATCGAATCATATCTGGAAAACCGATCATAAATAACAGATATTTCAACAGGACAAGATAAAATCAAGTCCGAAATCAGAACTACCAATGTGGTAATTCCGCAGGGAAGTATCTTGGGCCCCATAATTAACTTATCAAAGAAACTCAATAGCAATAATGTGTATGCGC
The DNA here is from genome assembly GCA_944588485.1 of Phosphuga atrata. Classification (NCBI taxonomy): domain Eukaryota; kingdom Metazoa; phylum Arthropoda; class Insecta; order Coleoptera; family Silphidae; genus Phosphuga; species Phosphuga atrata. The sequence goes on along the minus strand of OX155903.1, from coordinate 10,957,807 downwards.
TGAGAATACTTAGACGATCTTTAGATACAAATACGTTAAAAACAACTTATTACGCTAATGTACACAGCCTATTGACGTACGGGATTATGTTATGGGGCAGCGAACATTGATAAACGAAATTTTTAAAATTCAAAAGGAAGCGATCCGAGTAATTTTCGATCTGGAATTTACCGAGTCTTGCAGAGGAAAATTTAAAAAAGCGTAAATCCTATCAACGGGAACTTATATATACTAAAGTCAAATTTTTCTATTTAAACATAAAAATTACTTTAGCGATTTAAAAGTCAACAATGGTAAGAATACCAGACAAAACTGGATAAATTACAATTTCCCAGTTTTTCTGTCATGCTAAGGCTATGTGTGTAGCCTTAGCATGACAGAAAAACTGCCGCCGCGGCCGTACAGTAATATCAAACTATTTAACGCGGTACCAATGAATTTAAAACGAAAAAATAATATTAAGGAATACAAGAAGCACATCCGAAACATTCTTCTCCATATCGAGCGCTACAGGAGTAGCACACCAGCATTAAATTACCAATTCACCAAATTTGAATTTGATTGTAATATAATAATTCAGAGAGTCGTGTGAGGAATCTTCAATTTAAAAAAGGACTCGACGCTGAGTTCATATAATGTAACAACGAGCTGATGAAGGTAGTGATACTGAGATTGTCCTAATTTTTCGAGAAAATTGCGAAATGCCATAAAATTGATAACTACATTAAGCCGTTTCAAGAATCAACTTCAATACCTTCTCATTGATATCTCAACCCATACGCCATAAAGGAATATTATGTAGGAGTAAATACTACTGGAATTAAAGGCTAACCGATAGTTCATTTAGCTTACAAATGTTCACAATTTGTTTACTTTCTAAATGTAATTGTTTTACGTTGTAGCTTATATAATGAAAATAAATTGATAAATTGACTAGACAAGCGACCAAATTGATAAAAGACAAGACAGACAAGACGATAGGTAGATAGATAGGTAAGATTATACTGTACTAGAGAGACAATGCTAGCCAGACAAGACTAGAGATGCAAGACTAGGCAGGTATGACTCGAGAGGTAACGCTGAAGTGGCCTGACTAGGCAGGCAAGAATAGATAGGAAGGCCTAGACAGGCTAGACCGAAGAGGAATGACCAGACAAAATCATATTATATAATAATTATTTAATGTAGTGTGGTACCTACACTCAAAAATTCTCTAGGCGGCGGAAGTATGGGCCGACGTAACAAAAAAGGTAGCGGAGAGAAAAAAACTACGGGAGTACAGAGTAGAAGTGCCCTAAGAGTAATTTCCGTCTACAGAACGGTTTCACTGGTCGTAGCGCTGGAACTTGCAAGTACGCCTCCAAAAGACTTATTGATTCGCGAGAAACAAGACGTCTACGAAGGGCAGTACGCAGTGCAGTCGCAGCAGTACAGAGTGTAAGTAAAGCATGGAGCCGCAAAGAAGAGAGCGCGCAAAAGACTCATGGACCGATGGTAGACAAGACGGGAAGCGACACTAGTTGACGGTGGATACACAGCCTTATCCCTAAAATGACAGCATGGTACGACAGGACACAAGGACATATGAGTTACCATCTTATACGCGCGCTCACTGGCCATGGGTGCTCCAACGCATACCTCAAGCGGTTAAAAAAAAGGGACACTGCGGCGATATCTCAGACGATGCAGAACACACTATCTTCATGTGTACAGAATCGGAGGACAAGAGAACTCGACTTTTGGAGACATTAGGCGGTACAAGACTGGAAGAACAGAACATCATAGAAGTTATGTTAGAAGTGGGCATAACTAAGATGCGGTAAAAGCTTCTATCAACAGAATCATGAAGGGAAAAGAACAAATGCAGAGGGAATGGAAGGCGGCTATAGTAGCGCACAACACACAAGGAAGCTATCATGGACAGTACATATCTCCACACATGCATGAGACGAAAAGACGGAAAAATACCTAAATACGCGAATAAAGAGCTAATACGACAGACGACGAAAGACGAAAACGAAATGAGGAAACAACAACAAGAAAAGGAAAAGGGAAGTAAATAGAACAAACAGCACCACCTTCCTGAAGTTATCCTGAGCGGGTTCCAAGTGGAGTGTAGTGAAAAGGTAGTATAGTGACAGACGAGAGGTTTTAGTGGGTATGCTGATCACGATTGATATGCATCATATCGATCAGAGAGCCCCATACTACACGGGAACGAAGGCCCCTGTGTGCATTATTGCATTCCCTCTCCTCCAAAAAAAACGAAAAAAAAAAATCAAGATTATAGACATAAAACTAGACAGACAATACTAGAGAGATGAGACCAGTTAGACAATTCTAAGCAGACAAGACTAGACAGTCAAGACTACACAGAAAACTAGAAGACTAAAACAGAAGACTAGACAGACAAGAGTAGAGAGAAAAGACTAGACACGTAAGACTAGATAGAAAAGACTAGGTAGACAAGACTACAGACACAAGACTAGACAGACACGACTAGACAGACTGGACTAGACAGAGAGGACTAGACAGACAAGACTAGACAGACAAGTCTAGACAGACGAGACTAGACAGACAGGACTAGACAGACAGGACTAGATGGACAAGACTGGACAGACAAGACTAGACAGACAAGACTAGACAGATAAGACTAGCCAGAGAAGACTTGACAAACAAGACTAGACAAACACGACTAGACGGACAAGTTTGGTCAGACAATACTAGACAGACTAGACTAGACACAGAAGATTAGGCAGATAAGACTAGGCGGACAAGACTAGGCAGACAAGACTAGATAGACAACACTAGACAGACAAGACTAGACGGCCTAAACAGACAAAACTACACGGACAAAACTAGACAGACATGACTAGACACACACGATTCGACAGAGAAGAATATACAGACAAGACTAGGCAGACAAGACAAGACAGACAACACTAAACACACAAGACTAGACAAACAAGATTAGGCAGACAAGGCAAGGCGGACAAGACTAGACGGACGACACTAGACAGACAAGCCCTGCCAAGCAAGACTAGACAGTCAAGTTTAGACAGACAAGACTAGACAGACCAAACTGGACAAACTAAACTAGATAGACAAGGCTAGGCAGACAAGGCTGGGCAGACATGATTGAAAGATTTATTTATTTAAATGAAGAATAAAATGCTAAATAGAGGAAATATGGACCCCACTAAACTGAGACATTCAATATTGAAGTGGAAGTGATACATTATTTTATTTTTAATTTTAGATTCAAATTGAATTGAGAAACTAAATGTTTCTTTAGTATTAATTTATTCACTGTGAAGTTTTTGTCTTGTGGGGAATATTAGGGGGATAACAATTAGTTGGTTGTTGTCGGCGACTGTTGGTCGCTCTGAGTTATTTTCCTTTCTCTTCTTCATTTCGAGAAGCATTGGCAATGAGTTTATCCGATTTAAAAGTCAATGCCTCCCGGTGACATATTGTGGTTTTCCCTTTCCTTCGCCGGTGCATTGTGACGTGTGTTTCCCTCTCTTTTCCACTTTGCTTTTGTCTCGCGGCGGTTTCCCCAAATTGGTTCTGGAAAAGTTTCCCTGCGTCTGTTACAATATTTGAAGTTACTTTCATAATCAAACAAAAATACACAGGAAAAAGTTTTTATATTGGTTTTCATTTTTAACGTTAGTTCCAGACAAATCTCATTAATCTCTCATTGGCTTTTTTTTCTTTCTTTCTATTATCCATTCAAGTTACATTTCTTAATGTAAAGTTCTTTTAGAAAAACATATTTTTTTTAACTCAGACTCGATAACTAGTCAACTGGATTATCTACTGAACAAAAAAGAACTTTCTATTATGTAAAGTTATAATTTCTTTCAATAATAGCCTGTAAAAACTTGTTTCTATTTTGCGTCTGTAATGGACTCATAACACATCTATCGGCGATTTTTGTATTTAGAAATGGCATAAAAGGGCACAAAATAGAAAAAGTTATATAAAAAACTCGATCGTAGGGCGTTTTTCAGCACTTGTCCATTAGAAAGCTGGATGCGTGCTTAACGCGTGTTGAACTCGTCCTTATACTATAATCTTATATGGACAAATATTTTATGTACTTTAAATATACTTTGAAAAATTTTACGAAACATCAATCGCCTCAATTTTGCCCCGTCTGTTTCGCCAGACTGATAATTTGTTGGAAAGTAGACGAAAAAATTTCTAGACGAACAAAAGTAGGTATAAAGACTAAGAATGTTCTAACTAAAATTTTATCTTACTGCAACTGGTGATTGTTTTCAGATAAGACAAGATATGACTATAGAAAACCAAACAAGACAAGACATTGTCTAAGTAGTCTTCTCTATTCCTATTAGAACGAATTATTTTATGTTTTCAAGGTTTATATTTGAATAACAGTGGATAATGGTTGACGGCAAAACACAATAAGACCAGCCTAAATGCACTTGCACCTCGGTACAACCTGCACCTCGGTTGCACCTGGTCAACCTCACCTGCACGCGGTACCCGCTGCTAGATAACTAACGAGGCTCTGGCGACCGAGTCATGGCCGTACCCATTCCATCGAGAATAAAGGAAATGTAATTCTCAACCCTATCAACCCGCAATGGCCAGCGTGGTAGGAGTACGGCTAAAATCCCCTTATGAATGAACACTCCACGTTGACGGCCCGCAGTGCCCGGCATCTCAAAGACCCCTGACCAATGTAGCAGTCAGACTAGGCTAAGAGCAGAGGGTGCGAAGAATTCCCGGGTTAGACCAGGCTGCCATATAAAACGAAAACTGAAATTGATCACATACAACACAAGAACTTTAGCAACGGATGACAAAATATTTGAACTACAAGAAGAGTTGTAACACATACACTGAGACTTTATGGGACTGGCAGATGCAAGAAGAAGAGGAGAACCAAAATCCAAATTAATCCTCAAGTTAAACAACCTGTGATATTATAAAGGAGAAGAGGTTACCTCTAACGGCGGAGTAGGATTTATAATACACAAGCGGCACCTCGCAAAAATAATACAGATAGAGAGTATAAGCTCCAGAGTGGTCTATCTACTACTTGGCCTAAATTCGAGATATAACATCAAAATCATCATGGCCTATGCACCCACATCTAGCAGCTCAGACCAAGAAGAGGAGGAATTCTACAAACACGTTTCGGAAGCGATGAGAAGAACAAAAGCGAACTATACTGTTCTTATGGGAGACTTCAATGCCAAACTAGGATCCAGGCAAGACGTGAGCGATACTCCTTTAGGATACTTTGGTGTAGGCCAAAGAAATAAAAGAGTTAGTATGTTAGACTTCCTACTACAACACAGGCTCTACGCAATGAATACATTCTTCAAGAAATCCCCTCAAAGGAAGTGGACATGGGTAAGCCTAGATAAGAAAATAAAAAATTAAATAGACTTTATAATCACAGCCAGGAAGGAAATAATACAGGCTGTATCAGTCTTAACTAAACCAACAATTGGCAGCGACCACAGAATGGTTAGAGCAAACATCATTATCAACATTCAGAAGGGAAGGTTAAAACTAATTACCAATAGTAAATTAAACAAGTGGACTACTATAAGAGAACCAAACGCATATAAGCAATACATCGAAACACAAATGGAAAGTGTCGCAGTAGCCGAAGAACAAACAGATACTGACGAACTAAACAACGACATAGCAGATATCCTCAAAAACGCACAGGAGAAATACTGTATTAAAGAAACTGAAGATAAAGGAAAACTCAGCTATGATACAAAAGATCTTATGGAAAAAAGAATTTAGGAACAAATACAGTAACAAAACCGACGAGTGAAGAAAACTAAACAAGAAAATCTCAAGGTCAGCCAGAAACGATATCGGAAAGTACAACACTAACGTTATGTCTGAAGTTAAAATAAGATCATGAAGGTAATGAGACAAAAACTAGCTTTGGGGAAAAATAGTTTCAACAAGCTCATAAATGCCATTGGAGCGATTGTCACAACAAAAGAGCAAATCCTCCAGGTAGTGGAGAACTTCTACGCCGAACTATGCAGTGTAAATGAGGAAAACACACATACCCGTACTATACCAAAAATTATCAATCAAGTCTCCGAGGACATACCTGAAATAACTGTAGAAGAAATAAAGAACTCTCTCTCTCTCTCTCCATGAAATGAAAAACAACAAAGCACCAGGCGAAGATGGGCTTGTAATAGAAGCAATAACAGCAGGCGGAGAATTGATCATAAAAGCAATCAAAAAACTATTCAACGCATGTTTAGTGAAAGGAGAAACCCCATCAAACTGGAACAATGCGGTAATCATATTTATGCATAAAAAAGGAGAAACCAAGGAACTTGCAAATTACTGTCCTATCAGTCTCCTACCACACATATATAAACTCTTCTGCAAGATAATAACGTTGCGCCTAACACCTAAGTTGGACTATCAACCGCGTGAGCTAGCGGGTTTCATATCTAATTTCGGGACAAACGGCTATTTGCAAGTGATTCAAATACTGAACGATAGGTGTATAGAGTACAACTGTTCCTAGTTTTCATAGATTACGAAAAAGCTTTCGACCAAATAGACCAACATAAAGTCTTTAAAGCACTCGCGGAATGTAAAATATTTCACCGCTACTTCTCACTTATAAAAGGAACTTATGAAAAGGCAACTAACTGCCTGCGTAAAACTACAAAAGAATACCAACAAGTTCAGAGTAAAACGCGGAGTAGGCCATATAGATACAATCTCCCCAAAACTATTCACGGCGTTATTAGAATACATGAGTAAGGAATTGGACTGGGAAACAAAAGGCATCAATATAAACGTTGAAAAACTGAGCCATCTAAAATTTGCAGACGACATCGTCATAATAGCGGAGGACCTAGGCGAGGCTACACGGATGCTGGAGATACTATACGCATCCTCCCGCAAGGTTGGACTCAAAATAAATACCAACAATACTCAATTCATGACCAACCTCGTTCGACAAAGAACTTAAACAGGTGCTCTCCTACAAATACCTTCGCCACAAAATTCGAATAAGCCGTGATAATCAAACGACCGAGATCACAAGAAGAATTAGATTAGCCTGGGCCGCGTTTGATAAACTGAAAAATATCTTTAAATCCGACCTTCCGATATGCCTTAAACGGAAAGTATACAACCAATGTGTATTTCCTGTAATGACGTATGGGGCAGAAACACTGACACTAACACGAAAGTGAATCAGAAAAATACAAATCTGCCAAATAGCTATGGAGAGGTCGATGTTAGGAATATCACTACGAGATAAAATGCCAAACCTAACAATACTACAAAGAACAGGCCTTACAGATGCAGTACAGTTGCACAGATGCAAGGATGACAGCACTGATATGGAACTGGGCCGGCCACATTGACAGGATAGCGGATGATAGATGGACGAAACGGATACTCGTATGGTGAATGGCTGAACTTGCATTCAGAAGCAGAGGACGCCCCCAGACACGATGGTCCGACGATATTAAGCGCATCACTGCAAACTGGATGCGGGAGGTATAAAATAGGGAGAAATCTAAGGGAGGCCTATATCCAACAGTGGATACAAATGGCTGATTGATGATGATGATGATTAGAATCTTATGAATATATGAAATAAAACTTCCAAGATGTTTTTTTTATTTTCATAAAATAATCTTGCGTTCCTATTGTCTATTTATAATCTTCTGCGTATATGTTCTTATAAGGGTTGACAAATTAAAAGTGTCCGTTTTAAACTGCAATTATTAAAAAAAAAAACGAAATAAGACACCAAATTTTTGTTGAACATTATAGAGTAAAATAAAATGTAAAATATTGTTAAATGCTTAACCCGATATTAAGAAATAATACTTAAAAATTACAACGATTAGATGACTTTCGTTTGCTACGATGCATGACTGAGATCGATGCAACAATGAACTGCAAGCTGACACATATCTGGCGAAATCTCACCAATAGCTTGTTAAATGTTTCGTTTCGTCCAGGGTTTCTGATCGGTTCTGGTAAACTTTAAATTTAATATGATCTCATAAGAAATAATTCAAAGCCGCCAAACTGATCCCACAACTGATCCCCATGCTGGAAAATCAGACAACCAGGAAAAAACTCTCGTAACATTTCCATAAACATATTGGATACATGAACCCTTGCAAAATATTGCTGATACCAAATAACGTTTGTAGCATCTCTACATAACGTTAACTATTGACAACTACTGCGTTTCATCTTAAAAATAATACGGTCCCAATACTTCAGCTGAGCATATTCAACACCATACAGTTACCCTTTGAGGGTGCGGCTCTTCTTCGAATATAAGTTGAGGGTTTTCGGTTTTGGAATTATCCTACAAATTGGCGGCGCTGGAAAATTAAACAGTTGTCGCAATCATCTCCAAGTTTGAATAATGTAGTTCGTTCTTATAAAATATAAGTATCTTAATATAAGAAGAAATATATACAAGAAATCCTTTGTACAATCGGCCACCGCTCCATTTTCAAGAAAACTTCACCTTCTTTAGTGACTTAAAGTTCACTAAATTAGTTCACTAAATATTAGACAGTTAAAAGTTCCTTTGTTTTTATTACGTAAAAACGTGGTGTAACGTGTAAAAAAATAGGTTTAGTCATGTATACAATTATAATTATTTCGAGTGTGTTCTCTTGATTTTTTTTTAAATTTTAGTATGTAAGTACTTTGTACTTTGAAGGAGAAACCAAATTTGATGGAAAAACCAAATACAGATATTTATTCTTAAGAGCTTGTTTCATTTTGTTATAAATTTTGATTTGGTGCTGGTTTGAAAAATAAATATATTTAGTCATAATAGGATAAAATCAAACAGGGAGAGCAAACGTTTGCATATGCAAGATTAAAACGAAAAATTATAAATAATCCCCAAATCTGCGTACTTAGATTTCAAAAAACTTAAAAACAGAAAAAATACTGTAAAAAAGCGCCGGAGAGGGGAAATCAATCGGTTTGGTAGGAACAAAATTAAAAGCAAATATTACTTTCCATACGGTTCCAATCTGCTGTTTGCATAAGGCAACCGCAAATCGGTGGTCAGCATTGATACAATTCTGGCCCTGCGGATTCCATAACTTGATTCACTAATTTATTCCACTAAGCCATCACTGTGAACAATATTAAGAGTACTTAAACAACAGGGGACAAATACTTCCCAGTGTACAAATATTTATCCAATTATAATTGAATTTCGCTGTAAAAACAATTTGTGTTATTTTGATTGCGTAGCTAAATAAAATACATTTAGAAAGAATCGCAATTAAACCAGATTATATAAAGCAGAGATCAAGACTAAACTTGACAGACAAATTTGGAGAGAAGTTATAAATATGTTGAATAAAGTCACAATATTTATTAAAATGTGAAATAAAAACAATTTATTATAAATAATTTTGTGTGGGTTTCTTTTGTGTTAATTTAATTAAGTAAATTACATATTTCATTTAATGGGGAGATATTTTATAAGAGAATAAAAACCTAAAATACCTTAATATTCCAGACAGACGGCAAAAAATATATTACATTTCTTATTTAATGCTTTACGACTCTGCCATCTACATCATTTCTACTTTCAATCATAAAACAAATATTACAAAAAACGTAATATATTAAAATATTTTTTTAAATAATAACAGAATACTCCTCGTTCAGTCCTTGAGTCTACAGCCTTGTTTTTCTATTCTTGCTTGTCTAAATAGTTTTGTACTTCTTTACTTATCCAAATATTTTTGCTAATTATATCAAGACATATCTCGCGATCAGAAGCGGCTAGCAAAATGCAAATTGTATATTTACCACCAGCAGGGTAAACACTTTCACACAGTCTGAAATTTTCGATTTACTTGATAAATAATGAATTTAAGGAAATACATTTGCTCGCATTTTCCGCAGATTTCACGATGTCATAAATTTTGAACGGCTTATCACAGAGACTTCTTTTATCGTACTTCTAGTTTTTACCAATCGATTATGCATCCCAAAATTATTAACATATAATCATATAGGAAAACATATATCTAATTCGTAGGAAGCTTGAAAACCCTTTCGTCCCTGAATATAAATAATAATCTGAGAATAAGAAAACTCTGAGGATATTGTTATTTAGCTATAAAATGATTGATTTCCACCGTTAAAAAAATATTTTTACCTCGGGGGAGGGGGTAGGATATGGTACACATATGTATCTGCAGGTTTTTATCCGGCACATATGTATACCACCAGGTGTGAAAAATAATTTTACACGAGTCTGAAAATATAAATTTATATTATTATTGAGTAGTGTCATCTATTCAATGATTATTTTACATGGTATAACATAAAACAATCGTTTTTGACGTTTCTCCTCGCTACACCTTGTACACCTTCTTCTTGTCTGGCCTTCAGCGGGAAGATGCAATGGTACTGCACCGTAAATTTTCCTCTTTTTATTTGGGGTCCTCTTTTTGGAAGGAGTAACGAAGTATTTTGTATGTCCTCAGCTATCAGTTCTTCGGCTAGTATTGCAAAGAAAGATAGAAACGGTGTTTTGCTACTTTCGCGTCTCAAGTCATTGCAAAGTATCCAAGCGTTAACTGCACACATATTCAAAAGTATAGAATACTTTTTTTCACCACTTGTTTAATTTTCGATCATGGTCATACAACTCTAGCAGTTGATCTATCCTATCAACTTTTTCCATTATCTGCCGATAAAAAGAAATAACCTCTGGACATTGAATCGGGCCTTTCCCCTGTTTTTGTTTTGTTTTGGAAACTGTAGTATTGCAATTACTCATAACAGTAACCTCTTTTGTGTCTTGCCACTTCGTGCATAATAATCCGTTGTCTGTACATCGAAATATAGATTGCCCCCTTTGTAATTTTTCCTCATAGTTGTGTAGCGGCAACGAGCCGTTCGATTTTTATTTCTTAGTTTACGAGGGCATTTCAACAATTACCCAAATATTATAAGGGTCAAGGGTATAATCCAAGGGTATAATAAGGGTATAATAAGGGCGGAACAGACCTAGACATTCTAAACAGAATTCAAAAAGTACAGATGGCATTCAGGCAACTAAACACAATATGGAGGTCCAACATCATAAAAACAAAGAGCAAGCTGCGTTTATATAGAACAAACGTCAAAGCAATCCTCTTATATGGATGTGAGACCTGGAAAAACACTAATGCCACAAAACATAAACTTCAGGTTTTGGCCAACAAAAGTCTACGAATCATCCTCAGAATCTTCTGGCCACAGAAAATTACTAATGAGCAACTTCTTAAACGATGCGGAGAAGAAACAATAGAGCACGACATTAAGAAAAGAAAATGGGGATGGATCGGCCACATTCTAAGAAGAAAACCAGACGACATTGCAAGGGCAGCACAGACTGGAATCCCCAAGGAACGAGACGACGAGGAAGACCGGCTCAAACATGCAGGAGAACAGTGTTAGATGAACTAAAAGCCCAGAAAACCTCTTGGAGTGAAACCAAAGCAATGGCCCAGAATAGGGTCCGCTGCAGGGTGCTTATGGAGGCTCTATGCTCCACCTAGGAGTCCAGAACCCATATATATATATATATATATATATATATATATATATATATATATATATATATATATAAGGGTATAATCCGCACGCAAATTACGACAAGATGTTTTCCCGAGAATCTCTAATCCCCTAAACAACAAATAGCCTAATACAGAATAGCCGAATACCGAATACCTGGACATAACATAAATACCTGGACCCCCGAATAGACAAGACACAAGTCGACTCCAGCTCAGTTCAGTGCAGCCAGTGGAGACAGTCAAGCAAGACAGTCAGCAAGTCGACTCCAGTTCCGTCCAGACAGTCAGTCGCAACCAGTCAACAAATCAACTCCAGTTCAATCCACACAGTCAGGCGCAACCAACCAACGAGTCTAGTCCAGTCAGCGACACCAGTCCAGCCACTGGACTCAGTCAGCAAGTCGACTCCATTTCAATCCACACAGTGAAGCCAGACAGTCAGCGTGTGACACTAGTTCAGTTCAGTTCAGCCAGTTCAACCAGATTCAGCCAGTTCAACCAGACTCAGCCAGCAACCGCGAGTGAAACATTATTCTACTACGTGTACCACCACAGTTGGAACATTTTTTCGATTTGACATGAAAGTTCCCAATGCAGCGAAATCTAGTGTTTCTAATAAATGAACACTTCAAATCTGTCAAAACATAGAACAGCTCTCTTTGATTGTAGATGCTACTGCTTTCACTACACTTGGCATATACTGTTTCAGTGACGAACGACCTTTGAATTTCGTCATGCTTTCATATTTGCTTTGAAAAGCACTATCTTGGAGACATTTTGAAAATGTATCTTTTAGGAACAAAACTCTCATCAGTATAGTATGATTTAGAAGCATTACGTGCTTTTTCTGGCGAAGCAAAATAGAGTTTCGAAGCTAGAATCATGAACCTATCTCGGGAAATTGCTTTTTCAATTGCACGATTACCTAATGATTTTTTCCCACTCCAATAGGTCTTGATACCAGGTAGTTTATTTAAAGACATTATAAATATACAACCCAGTAATTTTTTCTCCTTTGACAATAAGTTCTCCTTTATCTGTGAGCTTATCCTTACGTGTCTTTGCCTAATTTATCATATCTAATCGTTGGTTGGTATATTCCTCTATTATATTCCACTATATATATAAAAGTTCATGAAAAACAAGAAAAGGGCTCAAATGCGACGTAATATTATCATTTACTTTATATGTTCTACCTAATGCAAGCTATCGCAGGAACCAAATGTTCAGTTGGAAGAACCCAGTCTAAAATACGATTAACGTCACCTGCATTTGTTTGATTTTAATAAGATTCATTTCCTAAATTTTCATCTGTGTCGCTTATTTCACTGTCCGTTAGTGCTCATCCACGTTCATCCGACTCGCGGGCGCGGTCACGAAATATCAAACATATGGCGTAATATCGACGTGTTCACGTACGAAACGCACGTGCGGTCTAAGTAGCGGGCAAGTTAACGACTGGCGCGCGAGGCGCGCTCGCTGCAATTTCAAACGCGTGAGATGTTTGTGTGTTCACGTCGAACTAGCGGCGGAACGCGCGATTCACTAGCGACGTCTGTAAGTTCAACCAGTACAAACTTATCGATAGAAACGATAGCATGTTTTCATCATGTCTTTCAATACAGAAGAGTTTATTAGTGCTGTTTAGCTTAGTATACTAACCAAAACTTAAATTTAGGTTAGTATACTAACCTAACCTAACCTGACAACAGGTCACACCCGCGTAAACGCTTGACGGCCAATGTGAACACGAACTCGCCACGTATACCGCGCCTGCGCGTTCCAACGTGAACAAACACTTAGTAGCCATAGATTTTTCATCTGGTAAATCGTCCGCAACACTGTCGCTGTCTGATTCGCTGCTAATGCCAGGTATATAATCAACACTAGATCCTGCAGAAAATGGATTATTATCTTCTTCGTCTGAACAATAGAAGTCCGATAAATGTTCAGCAGCATATTCAAGTTCTTTTTGAGGCAGGAATCGTTTTTTTATCTATAATCGTAATCCTAGAAACGCATACCAGTATGAACCTGGTGGTACAAATACGTTCCGTCGAAAATCACGGCTGGTACTTCTAAGTACCAATCCGCAAAACACTGAACTAATTTGAAAATATACTATGGATGAAATAAACTTACTCTATGGATGTTCCTTGTTTATAGAGGTATTATTTATATATAAACACAAAATAAACACAAAATAACCTTTAAATTTAAATCGGCTTAGTAAGCGCGATAAATTATACGTAAAAGACCCAAAACAACGACGTGGTATACTTTCCATAGCCGAATGAAGTTTATAACGACATTTAGGAATTTTCAAATCTCGGATTTAAAATATAATTTGTAATATTTAATTCTTAAAAATATGGTACATATGTGTACCGATCGGGATGAAAGGGTTAAAATTAAAACTCTATCGAACCAGCATCAATCCGCTGGAGGGCTCTTACATTTTAATTCATAATCTCGGGCAATTTTCAACCGACTTCGAACTAATTCGTCTAAATTATTCTGCAGGAAAAACTTGCAACAAAAAAGGTATGCACTAACTATAGAGGCATAACGGTAACCAGTTCTGTAGCAAGACTGTACGGCCGAAACCTAAAGACAAGAATACAGCACGACTTCATCACGACCAGATCATGCCTAGACAATTTCAGTACTCCACAATGATTAATAGAGAAAAGACCGGAAAGGAGTTTGAGTACACACCTGCTGTTCATTGATTTGGAAAAGGCCTAGGATAACGTGCACATTAATAAAATGTTCGAAGTACTACAAGAGACTAACATTAACAAATACTACATCAGAGCCATAAAAAACTATATAGGAACTTGGAATGTGCGATCAAATTAACTAACAGAATATCCGCGCCGTTTAAAGTTACCAGGAATTAAAACAAAGATGTAAGCTGTCTCCGACCGTTTTCAAAGTATATCTACAAAACGCCCTGAGCATCTGGATGAAAAAATGTCCTAAAATGGGAATTGAAGTTGGAAATACCTGTTTATTTATATACACTACTGCTTGCGGATCAAGTACCGATAGCAAACGACGAAGAAGACGAAGATTGAGGAATATTGCGTATGGGGTTTGAACATCAATATCAATAAAACCGAATACATAGTTATCGGAGAAAAGCCCAATGATCTTCAAGTCAACAACGATATTATAAAAAGCACTAATGAATTCAAGTACTTGGGAACATACATATCTTCTGAAGGTTTAACGCGAAAAGATATCCAAAACAGGATTGTTCAGAAAAAAACGCCAATTCAGAACCTGAACTCAATTCTATGATCCAAGAAAATTCACATAAATACAAAAGTACAGTTATACAGTACTATCCCGGAACCAATAACAAGATATGGGAGAGAGTGCTGGCAACTAACACCAAAAATCTTACTGAACGCTATTTTTGCCAGCCATGATTACGCTCATTCTAGTGGGTGATTTTAACATAAATTTTGCCATTAAATCCAAGGATCAAATGTATCTGACCGATCTTCTTCATGCCTATGGCTATCGAAACAGTGTCTGGATTTACACGTGTCACGGCTACTTCCAGAACGAGGATAGATAACATTATCACAAATGGACCCATCTCATGATGGCAGTAACAGAAGACCGAAGATCAGACCATCGCATTATAATGTTATACAGCATCGGAAGAAAAGCTACTCCACCTAAGGACCGGTTTACTAGAGCTTTTACGGTAGAGAATAAAAGATTATTTCATAAAGTACTAAATGAAGAAACTTGGAAAGATATGTACTGCAAAACAGACTGTGATCGCATAGCGCAATCGTTCTTATGCACTCTACGTCTGCAACTCTACTCTACTCTGCAACATCATTTCTGCAATTCCTTTCCTTTGAGGAAAGTGAAACGCTCATTATCCATGTGGGTCACGAAAGAAGTAAACATATCTAGTAGGAAATGAAAGGATCTGTTCGTTCTCCAAAGAAGATTTCCAACATTAAAGACAGTTTATTCACTTGAAAAAATCAAACATCAAAGACTTCAACATTTTTAATTAATTCAACAAACTAAACGCAACCACTAAAACAAAATTGAAAATGCGGTCAACAAGCAGCAAGCAATTTGGAAATCAATCAACGAATTATCTAACAAAAACAAAGTAAAAAAAACAAAATTAGATTACAAGTCAATAACAACGAGATAGCCTCGACCAAGAAGATCGCCACTGAATTTAATTCTTTCTTCAAAAACTCTGTTGAAGCAATACATAAGAACATAATACCGCAAGTGATATGCGATGACCACATAGCCTTCAACAACAAAACCATATATCTAGAAGAATTCGCATCTGCCGAAACATCAAGACTTATATTCAATTTAAAAATCTCAACAGCTTAAGGTCCGGATGGTATTCCTTGTATCTTAATAAAATAGTGTAATTCTGTTTTAGCTGATCCAATCTCTCATCTGATCAACAGCTCTTTCGAGTACGAGATGTTTCCGGATATCTTAAAAAAGGCACTAATAATACCGATCCATAAGACAGGTGATACTATGAATATCCCTTAACCACCTGCCATACGTCTCAGGTGAGAAAATTACTGCTACTTTGGACAATGGAATGGACAATGCTACTTTGGAATATGAACAATTACAGGCCAGCCGCTTTAATTTCAGCTATAGCAAAAATCCTAGAATACGCAATGGTAAGCAGACGAATGTCCTTAATTAAGAAGTACAACATCATACCAGAGGAACAACCTGGTTTCTGTAACGAAAAGTGTACCACAAATCGCAATACTACAATTATATCACCAAATTCTCCAGGAAATTGATAACCACAAATGCCCAGTGAGTGTTTTCTGTGACCTCGCGAAAGCATCTGATTGCGTCTCACACCCAAAACTAATGAACAAACTAGAAACCTATGGCATCAAGGGATAATGTGGAAGATGACTCACATCATATTTGGCAAACAGACAGCAATATGTACAAATAGAGAATTGAATATCAACAACTGTTAATATAGAAATGGGTGCCCCGCAGGGTAGCGTCATCGCTCCTCTTCTATGCACACTATATATCGCAGAACTCGCACGATATCGAAGCGGGGTCAAAAGTGTGTTCTACGCTGATGATACAAGCTTTATTATCTCAGAGGAGTCGATCGTAACAACTGAAGCAGTAGCCAAGAATCTTCTAAATAACCTGAACGGTTGGTTTTCAGCAAATAATTTTCATTTAAGCACAGAGAAGACCATGTTATTTTCGAAACGAGGCGTCGGACCAAAGCTGAAGACTATTTATTAAAATATGGTGACACGAGAATAGAAAAAAGAAATAGTATTAAATTTCTAAGAGTACTTCTAGAAGACGAAATACAATGGAATACCCACATCCATAACATTGCCGCCAAGGTAAATCAGAAAGACTACATGCTAAAGATTTTCCGAATTACCATAGATCTACCGCTCTTGCTACGAATCTGCAACGCGGAGGTTCAGTCCATTATCACATACGCGATCATTGTATGGGGGACATCACCACAACTAGATGACGTCTTCAGGGCGCAAAAGAGAGTAGTGCGGGCTATTAAGGGTATCACGAGGACATCATGTCGGCCACAATTCAAAAACCTAAACATGTTGTCGGTTCCATCCATAAACATCTGGGAAATATCATGTTATATTTTCAAAAATAAACCCAGCTTACAAAAAAACAGAGATCAACACTTATACAATACTAGAAGCAGGAATCTACTACGAACACCATTTGCCAACTTAACCCTATGCAGCAAAGCACCCTCTCACATAGGAACCCATATTTTCAACAAGCTGCCTACTCAACTACAAGAGGAAACTTCAATGAGATTATTTAGACAAAAACTTAAAATATACCTGATCGATAGATGCTTGTACAACATTAATGATTTATGACGTAGCTTATATGTATTCATGTACATCTTAAAGCAAATAAATGGATTTGATTTGAAAATAAGGAACTAGCTAAAAGTAGAGATGGACTTTTTACTCCGATCGTGTTGAATATCCAGGTTAGACTTTATCCGAAATGACGATATCAGGCAAAGGGCGCATGTAGAAGATACCATTATGGATCGGATAGAAAGCCGACAACTAATATGGTACAGCCATGTGATGAGAATGAGGAGTTAAAGATGGCCAAGAATACAGGGATCAGTCATCATTTATGGATGGAACCGACAAGATGTTTAGGGTTTTGAAATGTGGCCGACATGATGTTGTCCTCGTGATACCCTTAATAGCCCGCACTACTCTCTTTTGCGCCCTGAAGACGTCATCTAGTTGTGGTGATGTCCCCCATACAATGATCGCGTATGTGATAATGGACTGAACCTCCGCGTGGCAGATTCGTAGCAAGAGCGGTAGATCTATGTTAATTCGGAAAATCTTTAGCATGTAGTCTTTCTGATTTACCTTGGTGGCAATGTTATGGATGTGGGTATTTCAGTGTATTTCGTCTTCTAGAAGTACTCTTAGAAATTTAATACTATTTCTTTCTTCTCAGTACATCCCAACTAACAGAAGGAAGGGGGGAAGGCCAAGAACATGATGGAGCAAAGGAATAGAAGAAACCGTGAGAAAAGGGGGAATAATACAAGGAGATTGGGAAAATAAAGATTTTCGGCACACTGAAACTAGACGACAAGACGAGCAAATTGATATGTATATTGTTTGGAAAGATTGAATTTTTTAATTTATCAAGTCTATATATTTTTATTATATTTGTCTATATCTATTTATTAGATAGATTTACAAGCTAAAAGAGAAACCTGGGAGGAGTTTGGAAGAAAAATGGAAGCTGATTTTCATACAAACCAAAAACTATTTTACAAAACTTTGAGAAATCTAAGATCTGGAAAGAAGAATGAAGTATGTAAGCAAATTAAGGATGAACGTGAAGCAATATTAAGGGAGAAAGACATAATATATAGATGCAGAAGATAGTTTGAAAATCTGCTGAACAAAGAAATTATTGTGGATAAAATCGAAAGAATCTACAACATAGAAGAAATACAACAACAAAGAGAGCACATACAACTAGAAGAGGTTAAGAATGCCATGAATAGAATCAAAAAAGGAAAGGCCGTGGGGCATGATAATATAACAGGAGAAATGCTGAAAAATATGGGCGAAAAGGGTTGTTATCAAAAATATGCGGGAGAAATATATGGGAGAAAAACAGAATACCAAAAGAGATAGTGGTCATTATGCCAATATACACGAAAGGAGACAGAAGAGACTATAACAAATACCGAGGAATCACACTGCTAAGCATAGCATCGGATGTATATGAGAGAATTTTAGAAATAAAACTAAGTCGGGAACTAGAACCGTAACTTGAGCAGTTATAAAGTTTCAGGAAAGGCAGGAGTATACAGGATCATATGTCTACGATTAAACAGATAATGGAAAGAATAGGTAATACAGACGATGGAATATATCAAGCCTTTTTTTGACCTTTTTTGAAAATTACATCTTCATTGAGTGTGGGGTATAGAAACCTAGAACCAAGCCGTATAAGTGAATGTGCCTTTGCCGACGACCTGGTTATATTCGCGAGAAATTAAAGTGAACTGAGGAGAAACTTAGAGATATGGAATGAGAAATTAGTAGAGAAGAAGTTCAAGACAAACGAACAGAAAACAAAAATCATGGTTAGTGGGAACTCAGATACAAAAGTAAACATTGAGCTGAATGAAAAGGTAATAGAACAAGTTGACACCTTTATTTACCTGGGGGTACGTCTATAAAACAAGGGAAACAATGAAATAGAAATTAATGACAGAATAGAGAGTTCAGCGAGGGTGTACCACAGCCTCAGAAAGAGTTTCCTGGGAAAGAGAAAAGTTAAGAAGAAGAGAAAAATACTTTTACACACGATCCCAAGGACACAGCCCCGAGGAGTGTGGTGCTCGCCTGGCTTGATGGTAGCGCCGATCCTACCCACTAAAAATCCCGCCATGTACTTCAATGCTCTCGCTAATATGGAACCGCCTTTAGGCATTACTTCGTAATAGCTTTGGTCTCATCTCATCTTCCAAGTGCATTTTATTTTTGCCTCTTCCTCTCATCTCTTGCCTTTTCCTTCATAGTATTGTGGAGTATTGTTATTATCGCCACCCAATTTTCTTCCTATTCTAGGAGGCGTTCTGCTGCATTATTTTGATCTATTGGTCCGCACAGTGCGGCGGCTTTACTCCGGTGCTCTGTCCATTTTGTACATTGCAAAATTGTATTTTCTGGAGAGTCTATATTTTCGCAGTACCAACACATTTCGTCGTTTGATTTTTTATTTTATTTTACAGCGTCATGCCCAGACAATGCTTGTGTGGCAAAGAATCCTACCTCTCCCCACTTCCTTTCATACCATTTTATTACATTGGGAATGAAAGTTTTAGTCCATCCCTGGTAAGCTTCCCATTGCGTCTGCACTTATTGATCGTCTCGCTCCTCCGCTTCATATTCAGCTCCTTTTCTTTGCAACGCTACTCTATCTTCTACCTGTAGTCGGATTGGGGGTAACGCGGCGATTGAAAGTGCCACCTCGGTGGCTATTGTTCTGTAACCGGAGGTAATACGCAATGCCATTTTCCTGTTCATCCTCTCCATCATGCTATGGTATCTTTTATACCTTAGAACAGTAGCCCATACTGGTGCGGCATACAATATTATTGCCCGTACTGCTGACGTTAGAACCCTTCTCTTACTACTTCGCGGTCCTCCTACATTGGGGATAATGCGTGTGAAGTACATGAAAGCCTTATTTGCCTTGCTGCATATTTCTCGGATGTGTGTAGTCATTCAAAGGTATTCGACGATGTGTCCTCCCATATATTTGGCCGATGACTTACTGTCGATAGTGGTCCCTTCTACTTGGACCTAAAGGCTTGTCAGTGTTTTCTTATTTCTGCCATGAGGACGATCTCCGTTTATTGCTGCCGCTATCTTGATCTCCATTTCCTTTAGCTTTGAGATTACTGCGTTTGCAGCATACTGTGCAGTTTCTTCTAGCATCGCAGGGGTCCTTGCTGTGACCATTGTGGCAAGGTGGTCTGCGAGAGCCACATTTATTATTTTTGTCCACGGCGCCGAATTGAATGCATTTCTTATGTCTATCAGTATCGCTACACGGAACACTCTCTTTTTGTGTGCTTTGTTTGATTTGTTATTGGGTAGTTCCATAACTTTATTTAGAGCATATATCGCGGATCTCCCTTTTCGGAAGCCAATCTGGTTGTCATGGTTCTCATTTATGCTTTTTTTTATTACAGCTTCTTCCGATGCTAGAGTGTTGTCTACTGTCGATGTGCCTCCATGTCCTGAAAATGTTGGTTTCGTGCCGACGTTTATGGCGACCCGCCCCCACGATAATATGTTTCTTTCGAGAGATTTTTACATGGGTTAAAACGGTGTTTCCCAACGTGGGGCCCACGCCCCACAGGGGGCAATTTGATTGTTAAGAGGGGCAATTCGAAAATGGACTCGACACAAGTTTATCCCTTTTGCTCCGGGCCATTCATATGCAAAGCTAGATTTCGGTGCCAAAATTGAGAGAAAAAAACAATTTCTTAAATAATTGCGGCCAATAAATAGTATAAAATCGTTTGAGGAGACCAAAATATCAACTGGGATTTTGGCGTCGTAAATTTAAACTCGAAACCCCCGGACGCTTTTAAATCTCCCTAAACAACGCAATTCTTTGCATCTGAATGACCGGTCGCAACTTATGAGAAATATGCAAAATTTGCTGAACATTGGGGGTATAAGAATTTTAGAAAGGCTTAGGTGGGGCCATGTCACAAAAAAGGTTGGGAAACACTGGGTTAGAATTTCATCAAGGAATTTCTCAAATTCGCTCTCAAAGTGGCTTGCTGGGCGAGAAGTAGCATGAGTACACCGCAAAAGTCTCAAGGTCCACACTTACAAAGCTTTGGCCCTTGTATTGGTTGTCGTATTTCATTCCGTTGTCTAAACTTATGAACGCACCTTCATTTTTGTCGCATATATGTATATATAATTTTTTATATTTTCTAGCTAGCTTTTTGTTGGGTTCTTGTCCGAGGATTATATCCAGGTTTTCCTCTCTACACGCTTGATCTAGCAGGTGGTGAACCATCCTACTTCTGTTCATATTTAGTTGCAGAAACTTCAATCTATTTGATTGTAGAGGCCGTTGTGATGCCCTCCCACCTCCTCGTCTTCCATCTGTTGGCAACCGTAATGGTTGCCATTTTTTATTGTTATCATACATCTCCAGTCTTTTACTTTTCCTTGCGTTTGCTAGCGCTTCCTTATAAGCCACGCATTTAGCCGACGCTGCTGCATGTCCGACCCTATTGCATTTAATGCAATATAGGTCATTTGTACACCCTTTAGTCTGATGCCCGTCCTCCCCGCATCAACGACAGAGACCCGTGTGGTCACTTTATTCACAGTCCTTGGCGTGGTGGTTGTATCCCCAGCACATATAACACATCTTTAGGTCGATTCTTTCTTGAACGTTACAGTTATTTAGCCCTATCTTAATATCCCGTTTGCTTAATAGTTGTCGAGGCAACTCTTTCGGGACTCGAAAAGTGGCCGCTTGCGTGCCTCTGTAGTTGGGTCTAAGCTTCCCCACTTCCAGGTTCATTTGTCCTTCTTTGCCCATCGTGTCTTTTAAGGCTTGTTCTACTTCTTCCTCGGTCGTCACTTCGTCCATGCTCTTGATGTATAGCAGCACCATCCTTGCCTGGCCGAGTTTCCTCATTTGGGCGCCTGCTATCTCGGTCTGTAATATTTTTTCCATACTTTCGATATTGTCTCCTTTTTCTAGTTTTATAAGCAGGGAACCTTTCTTTATTTACCTCATCCTCTTCACTGCTTTTTGCTTGAGCTGAGCTCAGGGAAATCCCTGTTTTTATCGGTCACCATTAACGCATGGTTCTTGCTTCTTTGTTTTACCACGGGTTTTGGGTGCGCATTGGCCTGTTCTTCGTCGTTCTTGCTTCCCCGTTTATTGGGTACGTGTATCATAATCTTAAAGTCGTGCCGGCAAAATACGCATTCCAACATTTGCCTGAATCTTTGGAGCTATGTCCGGTACTTTACGTGTACTTTCCTTGTGCCCTCCCTTCTCATCCGCCCTTGTGACGGCCAGCGCGAGCTCAACCACCCTAGCGCTCAGGAGACTCATATCAATCCTTGCTTCCTCCAGATTGTCCTACAGTTGCCTGCTGCGTAGTAGATCCGTGCGTAGTAGTCTTCTCAGTTTTGTCAATAGGTACTTGATTTCCTTTTTGGTGTTCATATTATTATCTACCACTTTCTGTAGATCCCCACGGTGTCGATAATATTTTGGATGCCTACCATAGTGGCCTTGGCCACAGGGTTTTTGTCCGTAGCCCCTAGGTTTCCTTACAGCATCATCGGATGTATCTAAGACCTTCCTTTTCTTTTCGCTGCGCCCGTACAGGTCTAGGTTGCCTGCTACAGGTCCGATTTTCCCTTTGCTTTCAGACACTATATGTTCCACGTCATCTGTAGAGGTGGCCAGAGTAACTATGTTTTCTTCTGTTCGGTCCCTTATCAGTGTCCATTGGTTTCCAGTCGAGGCGGACCTCTGGCGCGGAGGTGTTCTCGGTATTCCCCCTTGTTTGTGAAAATGCCCGCATATACTTCATTTTTTATTTTTCCGGTGTGTGATATATCTTCCGTTTTCTTAGCCTTGTCGGCATTCAGATCTGTGTTGACCGGGTCTTAGAATTTATTCTTAACCGTAATCGTGTCCTTGTTAATGGTCGAGTTGTCTCTGTTCATCTCCGTCGCTTCCGTCGCAAGCCATCTAGTCTATTCTGGTCCTGTTTGGTTTTGTCTAACCCTGTATGGGTTTGTCTGGTTTTGATTGGTCTTGACTAGTGTTGTCTAGTTTTGTCTAGCCTTGCCTGGTCTGGTCTGATCTGGCCTTGTCTGGTTTTAATTAGTTTTGTCTGGTCTTGTCTGTTCTTGTCTAAGATTGTCTGGTCTTGCCTGGATTTGTCTGTTCATGTCTGGTCCAAACTTGTCTGAGTCTGTCTAGTCTTGTATGGTTTTGTAAGTTTCGTCTGGACTTGCCTGGTTTTGTCTGGTCTTGTCGGGTCTTGTCTGGTCTTGTCTAATCTGGTTTGTCTGGTCTTGTCTTGTCTGATGTTGTCTGGTATTGTCTGGTTTTGTCTGACGATTTTTTCAACGAATTAATTGAAAGCAATACAATATAAGCAACATTTTAAAATTGATCGATTAATTGTGTTCATCAAAAAAATTATGTCGCCTTGAATCCAATTTATATCAGACGATTTTTTAAAAGAACATCTAAAATTAAATAAACCAAAAATTATTTTAATTTTGCAATGAATATTTATTACAAAAATTTAAAACAAAATTGGAACTGTCAATGCAAAACCTGAAACTATATTTTTAATCAATTTTATGTGTATTAGCTTTTTATTCATGTTTTTTATTTTAATTATGTTTGTCCGCTTGCTTCTTTAATTTGTCCTACCTGCCTACTCTAGTATGTTTAGTCCCTGCTCTGTCGAGTATTGTCTATCTTGTCGTATGGTACAATCTCTTCCCCCTTGTTTGGCGTGTTTAGTCTTCTCTGTCTAGTTATTTCTAACTTTTACTGCATAAGTTTTGATTAATATTTAGTTGTAAAAAGGTAGGAAACACAATACAATTTATATTCCCTCCATTTAATAAATTATCAAGTATACAGCATAATTACGGCGCAGGAAACAGGAAGGGAAAGCTCCAGTACGAAGTGGACGTGAAACATCCCCTAGCCTACAGCAAACTGACAACAAAATATGTTGCGAGTTAACACAGCAGAGAGAGGAAAAAATCTAATTCAAAGCGAATCCGACCTGAAAAGAAGAAACCGAGCAACAAAAGGATTTACAACTTACATATTGAAGAATCTAAAGGAAAATATATAAATGTGTGAACTGATATATTTATAGTATTCGTTGGAATCATAATGCAAGTGTTTCATAAAAGTTATATGCGCCATCATGCAGATTGTAAAAAGCACTGGAGCTTTCCACGTTCCTAATAGACGTTTTAAATCAATCAAACCGTTCGCCATTTCTTTTGAATCTTAGAGAATCAAAGCGGTAAAAGTGTGTGGAGTGGAGGGCAAAAAATACTCAAACGCGTTCGGCTCGTCTAATAGAAATGACGCGATGTTTCATGTCTAGAAATGTCATATATCTAAAAGCGAGGGGATGAGAGACGTCACTCAAATGCCTATCTACGCACTTTCCTTTATATTTATATACGGAGGGAATTTTAAAATAATCGTCTTGAAAAGATTCCATTTATATTAAATCTATATAAATTCTAGGTCTGGTGAATCTGTCTTATCTTGAAATACACTTTATTTTTTTTATATATACCTATTATACATATTCTTTTATCACATTGTTGAAACCGAGCAAAAACGTTTCTTGCGCTTGAGTAACTATTAATACGAACAAAAAAAACAAACGTATGCGAAATACGATTAACATTGTTAGATTTATAAGAGGAAATGTAGACTGGAAAGCAAACATACCACAAACAAGCACGAAAAGAAGGAGACGAATATATAATCAAGGTTACATCAAGTTTAAATATACTAAACAGACAATTAATTGCAGCTGGACAAGCCTGGCCATTCGTGCTGTTTTTAATGGAACATTATCATTATTATTTTGAATTTTATCTGCTAAGACAAACAAATTACCCCACCTCGATTAAAAAATAATTCAAAGCAGTTAAATGTGGACACACAGGACTATTGTAGACTCATAAGACTAAATATAAATTATTGTATATTAAGTGTAGACTATTGAAATATTAATGTCTGAAGTAAGGTAATTGAATGATAAGATAACTAAAAGGATTTAATGAATACGTCTCCAATATTTTGAATTTGAGAATAAATCGTTACGTTAATCAACTTTCGACGGCTTTATGGATATCTCGTTACGTGCTTTCCAAGTAGAAATTATTTTGAAGCAATTTTATTCAAATTAATGTTTTTTGTAGGAATTTATGAAACGGCGCATTTAGGTTCTCGTGTAGTTAACGTTTTACGCCCACATGCTGTACTAATACTGAATTTATTACGTTCATGAAATATTGCTTTCGGTTACTGCTAAGGGATTACCTCGCCCGCAGAAATATGGAATAAACTGAATTTATAAATGTATTATATTTACTGGATGGAGACCAGAAGAAAATAAAACATTATTCACTGTTTTTAGGAACTTTTCAGCAACAACGACCACATTTTTGAATTAACGCGTTAATAAATACTCCGTTGCAAAATAAATTATTACAACAAATCTACCAACTATCACAACCCTCCTCCATAATATAAACGCATAACATGATTAATATAACCCTAGCCAATTCCTAATTTTAGTCTAAGCCACTTTAGGCGTAATCTAAGTTAGCGGTTTACAACTCCTGGATCAGGACCAGGGACACTGTGGGTTGCGCGTAATAAGGTTCAGTAAATGTTCAATAAATTAAAAAATTAAATAAATTTTCCCAGAAAAAAAAATTGCAAAAGAAAAGAGTAATTAAGAAGCATTCTCTTGTTTGGAAAACCGGTGTGATTGTATCATTGTATGGACAGATGGAGCTTTGGTGACAAATCGCATAGGATATTGCGTACAATTGCAGGATTGTAATGCGAATGTTACAATAATTCACAGTTTTTACATTGAAAATATTAAGCGACAAAATAATTCAATTTGAAATTTATTTCGTCCTTCATTATGCTTTATTTTCTTTTTTCAGTTCGTTTTGGCCTACTAGAGTGCAGGAGGCTCGTCTTAACTCTCAGCATTCTGCTTTTTCTGGACCAGTATGCCTACATCTTCGGGCTGTGAGCTTGCTTCCTCTCATCCATCCATTTAGATCTGGCAGTGCCTGTACATTTCTTGCTTGTAAGAGACAGTGGTAAGACTCCCTGCAGGATGGCCTGTTGGTATTGAGTTTGGTTCTCGGTTATCTGTAATGGAATATGCAGTTCCTCTAAGTCTGATTTAACAGAGGTGAACCACTTGCCTTTTGACGCCTTTTCCCTACTTGTCACTGTGAGGATCCTCTTGGTGAACCTTCAGGCGGGTCATGTGCCCATAAAAACTCAGTCGTCTTTTCCTCATACATGTGACTATGTCTTCCTGATGTTCGTAGAGCTCATTATTGTGCCTGATTCTGTAGGTGCCATCCTCCTCTCTTATGGGTCCTAGTATTTTCCTCAGGATCTTCCTCTCTTTAAGTTCTAGTTTCCTGAGTGGGCCCTTTCGATTCATCAAGAGGCACTCAAAGGTATAGAGTGCAGAGGGTCTTACTACCGAGTTGTAGTGCTTCAGTTTTATATTCTTGGATAGGTAATTGGAGGTATAGATGTTCTTACAGGATTGATCCTCTCTAACTTGGTGCACCTGGCGTCTATTGCCAAGGTTTCGCTCTCGCTTGCTGAGATCCATTCTCCCAAGTACTTGACTTTACAGATATTATTGTTTCCTAGTAGGATTGTAGAAGAAGCCTGCTTGATATTGATGATGAACTCAGTCTTTTGTATGTTGACCCTCAAGCTGCGGGTTTTGCCGCAATATTGTAGAGGCTCTGTAGTTGATGAAAAGCCTAATCCATGCTGTTGGTCAATAGGGTGAGATCACCAGCAAAGGCTAGGCAGGGTACATTGAGATTGTTTTTGTACCCAAGCTCTGTCTTGGGTACAAGAACTCTGTTCTTGTACCCAAGCTTCAGTCCTGCTTCTGGTGACAATGTGGAAGTCTATGATGATTTTTGCCGGAACACAGTTGAAGAGGATTCTTGAGAGGCCATCCCGCTGCGTGACTCCTGTCTGAAAAGAGTTCTGAAGAGTTCACCCCTGAACTTGACTTTGTAGGTGATGTTCTTCAGGGTAGCATGGACCAGTTTTGTAGTCTTCTCATCTAGGCCTAGTTCCCACAAGGTAGAGAAGAGGGTCTGTGGATGTATTAATTCGTATGCCTTTTGGAAGTCGATCATAATGGCTACCCAGGGTTATCCCCCTCGGCTTCTATATGAAAGGATTGTCTGGAAGTTTCGAATCTGTTTTGTGCATGACTTACTCGCATGAAAACCAGCCTGCTATTACCTAGTTGGGTTAGCTAGGAGTCTTGGACAGTGGAGACGAACCTATGGCATGCGTGCCAATGCTGACACTTTTATTGGCACCCGAACTATTGCTCATGCATGCCTTCTAAAATTGTTAAACTATCTTTTCTAAAATAAATTATTAAGTTTCTCAATCTACTTTTGTTCAACATCAATGGTGTATAAATATAAGTGTTCAAAATCCGTCGATTGATTGGTTTGCCCGTAATTGCAAAAGACGCACAAGAATTAAAAAACTTTAAAAATTCACCAAAGCCGTATTTACAAAGCTACAATTTTTAAATTTGTGAGATCTCGTAAGAGATCAAATTATACCACGTTTTATCAAAATCCGTCGATTGGTTTTGCCGTAATTTCAAAAGGCTCATAAAAATTTCCTAAATTCACGAAAGCAGTATTTGAAAAGCTACAATTTTTAAATTTGGCAATTTGTGAGATTTCGCAAGAATATCAAATCATACCAAGTTTCATCAAAATCCGTCGATTGATTTGTCCGTAATTGCAAACACGCCACAAAATTTACAAATTTCAAAAATTCACTAAAGCCGTATTTACAAAGCTACAATTTTGAAATTTGGGAATTTGTGAGATCTCGTAAGAATATCAAATGATACTACGTTATATCAAAATCCGTCGATTGGTTTGTAATTTCAAAAGGCGCACAAAACGCAAACAAAATATTCACGCTAATACGGTAACTGATTTTCACTCTTACATTGTAAAAGTAGACCTGGCACGTCAGCATTTCAAAACGTGAGAATTAAAAAAAAATGGCACGCGGCCGGAAAAAGGTTTTTTTTCGCTACCCCTGGTCTAGGACTCTAGCTGCTTGGTAACTCTAGTTTGTAGGACTTTAGAAAAGATCTTGTAGGTTATAAGCAGCAAGGGGATGCCTCTATAGTTGTTAAGGTCGATCTTACTTCCTTTCTTGTGTAGTGGATGGATCACGGCCCTCTGGCAAGAACTCTGTTCTCCAAATGTCCTGAATGATCTGGATGATGCTCTGCAGGGACTGCTCATCTACGTGCTTCCACATTTCTGCAAATATACCATCTTGACCCGGGACCTTGTTGTTCTTAAAGTCTTTGATGATCTTCTTTATTTCTTCCCTGTTGGGTGGTAACAGAGTCCTAGTTCCTGACAGTGGGCTCCTCGAAAGCAAGTAGCTCTTTCGGTTGTTCTGCATTGAGAAGTTTCTGGAAGTATTCTGCAAACGTGTTCGTGCAGTCATTGTAATTTATTTTTAGCTTCCCATCTGACTCTCTGAGATGTAGGGTTGTGGTCGTTTATGAAGTAGTCTGTTTATTGAGTCCGTTGATTTTCTTGAAGTCTTCTTCTGCCTGTAGTATTTGAGACCTGTTGTATATCCTCTTGGTTTTGCTGATCATGCTCGCTGTTGTTTTTCTTTGAGCCATAAATGCCAGATGGTTGGCCTCATCTTTGCGCCGATTCCACTTGATCCAGGCTCTGTGCCTTTCCTCTATAGTTTGATCACATTCTGTGATCCACCAGGTGTGCTTACCTTTGTTCGATGAAGCAGGTATAGTTTCATGGGCGGCATTCAGCAGAGTCTTTTTAAGAGTAAGCCACCTTTGTTTCTGTGTGTTCTTCTCGAGGGTGATCTGGAAGTCGCAATCCTTATCGCTCCACCTGTGAGTGGCAAACCTCGGTATTCTCAAGAACTTTGGGGTATTGTGTGCACTTCTCGAGGTTTCTAGGATGGTATTAACTAGGAAGAGATAATGGTCAGAGTCGAGGTTTGCTCCTCATAATACCTTGACGTTTTGTAGTTCTTTGTGGTATCTCCTGACAATAGCCACACGGTCTAACTGAAATTCACCCAGCATGTGATTTGGATTCTTGAAGTCCTCCTTCCTTGGTAGTCCCTTGAACGCGGTTGATTTTAGTACCAGGTTGTAGTTGTCACAAAGGTTTATGAGGCGCTCGCCATTTCTGTTGGTCCTCTTTTGTGCTGGGTAACCGCCTACTATCCTGCGGTACTTCTTTGCCCTGCCAACTTGTGGGTGGAAGTCACCCATAAGTATGATGGTGTGGTGGTTTGGGATTCTGAGATTCTGGTCTCTCAAGGTTGTTCATTAGTATTCTGCTGCTTCCAGATCTGTGCTATTAATGTAATTTGTAGGTGCATGGAAGATAACTATTGTGTATGCTCTATTGCGGGACCTCAAAGATAATGAAGTTCTGCCAATGGGGGGTGTGAATTTTAAAACATGGTCGACCATACTGTTATGTATAACAAAGCCAGTACCCAGATGTGGAACTGTCTCCATCACTCTTTCACCTGGTTTTCCTTTATAGATCCGATATCCCTGGGTTTCCATCGAGTCCTCATCTGGAAGCCGGGTCTCTTGTAATGCCGCTATCTTGATGTTATACTTCTCTAACACATCAAGGGTGTATTGGAAACCAACCTCTGATGCTTTATTTTATAAAAAGAGGAGCACTAAATTCAAGAATATTTTGAAAAATATGTGCAGACAGGATATCTTAACAGAACACCAACGTCCTAATAGTTACTTTTCACGTAGATATTTTAAGGATTCTTAGAAATGAAATCCCAATATTACTTCGCGACAAAAAAAAAACAACTTTTGGCTGATCTCGTCAAGAATAAGTTTTCTCTGAAAATTGTCATCTGAATGCAATTGAATTAAATTCAAATAGGAAAGGTTGTAACCAAACTATTATTGTCGTTAGTGAACACGTTTCTTAGTTCAAGAGGAACATAAATCTCTGAAAAGAAAAATTATCAAAATGAAAGATTCCCAGCGCAGACTCTGTGACCTGTTGATTCCGTTGAGAACAGTCCAAACTTTACTAGGAAGATCAAACTCGTGGGGTTTTTCGCTTGCTATCTCTAATAGATATGCTTGGTGCTTTGGTAGCATATTATTTAACTATTTCTTCCCGCCTGCTATTCCTTATCAGGAAGTGATTTCTTGACAAACTCTCATATATCTTAACCGTAGAGTGTACTAGTGCGGTATGTCTGAATGTTTGAGCAAAGCATTAGACCTACAGAGATTTGATGGAGGTATGTTGCATAGTACTGTTAGCCAATATTTAGGTGAGGCTCTAATTGTGCAGACACATGCGCATAACATAGTTCAACTGGTCTGTTTATTCACACAGAAGCACATTACTCTGCTGTGGAGTAAACCAAGGAGTGGAGAAAACAAAGCTTATTAGCACCCCATGTCATCCACATAATCTGTGAATGACGTTGTTTCTTGATTTCTTAGCTCTTCTTCCCCGCTGTATTCGTCAGATGCTTTTTAAACGTCGGTGTCTTATCCAGTGTGATTCCATTGTGATGTACTTCGGGTTTGTGTTGTGGCGTAATATGCTGATATAGAAACAACTTTCAAATTTCAGTTTGCCATCTTATTATTATGGAGGCATGTGAATTATGTGTTGCTCATGCTGAGGCTCATTTATCAAAATATTGTCCGAGAATTGCTAGATCA
Source organism: Phosphuga atrata (assembly GCA_944588485.1). Lineage (NCBI taxonomy): Eukaryota > Metazoa > Arthropoda > Insecta > Coleoptera > Silphidae > Phosphuga > Phosphuga atrata. Next base: position 10,926,505 of record OX155903.1, on the reverse strand, counting down.
TGTCAGAGAGTTAATTAGCTGTTTTCAAAGAGATTGTGTCTGGTAGCTATAGCTAAATCATCAGGGTATCCGAATTTGTTCGATGAAGTCCTGGGGATTGCAGAAATTTACAGATTAAATTAGGATCCCTGTGGTAGATTTCTATTTTACTGTATTCAGAATGCATTTTCTCTATTAAAAATTCTATTTCAAGAAGTACAACAAAAAAAAAAACAGTTTCGGCTACGACGAAATACCCATCTACGTGGTAAAAAATGCGCTAACATCTATATTAACGCCCTTAAGAACTATTATTTACAACTCCATCTCCACTGGTAATTTTCCCGAGATGCAAAAACTAGCTGTGATCGTCCCAATCCACAAAGACGGCGACAAAAGAGTATTTGGCAAATATAGACAATATAAGTATGCTATCCGCATTCTCTAAGATGTTGGAAAAAATCATTTGCTCCAGAATGCTCTCTTTTTTCGAGAAGCACCATAAGATAAACATTAAACAACACAGCTTTATCAAGGGAAGAAATATCAATACGGCATGTTACCAATTTATTAAGGATGTAATGAATAACCTGGAATCTCATAACATCCCTTGAGGAATGCATATGAATCTCGCAATGGCATATAATTTGGTCGACAACAATATCCTAGTGGAAAAATTGGAGAAATATGGTATTAGAGTAGTTGCACTTAATGACATCATATCTATGTAATAGATCCCAAATGACCAGGTTACAGACTCCAACGGCACACGTTATATCCAGCACAAGGACAATCAGAGGTATCACACAAGGAAGTACCATTGGACCTCTACAACAAACCTTTCTACAATTTTTATTAACGACCTGCCGGATACGCATATAATATCGCAACATACAATGGTGAACTACGCAGATGACATCACTGTGTTTATACTAAACAAGTCGATTTAGGATATTAGCCAAAACGCTAACCTATCGATGTCATAAATGATTGATTGGCTTACTAAGAACAAATTAATAGTAATTAAGAGCAAAACAAAAATCATAATTTTTAAAACAAAAAGATGCGCTAAGAGCTATCCATGTGAAATTGAATTTGAGAAGGAGTCAATACAGGTACACGAATCGATGAGGCTGTTGGGTTTACATATCGACAATTCACTGGACTGGTCTCAACATATCAACCATGTGGCCAAGAACCTAAACAAAGAAGTATTTGCCCTGCGTACTCTCGTAAGTCGATAGCTGCATGCGAAAATCTTAAGATTGGTGTACATTTCCACATTCCATTGTCATCTAACTTTTGCAATTATGTTTTGGGGAAATATATCTGGGACGACGACCAAGGTGTTTCGAATACAAAAACAAGCTCTACGTATTCTAAATAATCTCTAGTACACAGAATCATGTAGAGGTCAATTTAGAAGGGCAAAGATACTAGTATTAACAGCCACTTATATTTACGAAACTATATTATTTGTTTTTAGACAAAAACACCTATTTTCAAATTTTTGTAAGCCCATGGTACGAGATACCAGATAGAAAAAAGATCTATACGAGCTACCTGAACACCACCTAATCATTTCTGCAAAAACTCCAGCCTACTTATCAAAATAAAACTATGTAATAAGCTACCTTCGGAAATGAAACGTCGGAACATCAGGAATCTAAATAAACTTAAGTAAGGATTTGTACGAGTGGATTAATAACATTGAACGTTACAATCTGGACGAATTTTATTCGTCTACGAATAATCAAAATTCAGGCTTGGCTCGAATAGAGATAATAGAAAAAGTAAAGGCCCGATTATGTTAAAATTAGAAAGTTGGGAGGTAAAAAAGGACAGAATGAGAAACAAACGCAAGCTTAGAGGTACAAACGTATTCATTCAAGATGATTTCACCCCTAAGGAACAAGGAATCCAGAAAGAACTGTTAAGGAAGGCAAAGGTACTCAAGGAAAGGGGCCACAAGATTAAAGTAGGATACCAAAGAATGGAAATAGATGGGAATTGGGTACCATGGGACAAGGTAGCAAAAAACGAGTAAACGACCAAAGAAAGATGGGAGTTACACAACGACGGAACGGAAAATGAAAAGGTAAAGCTAATGTTTTGGAATGTAGCAGGGCTCAGGAAGAAATTGGATAAGGTTGACGGGTCTTTTATAGAATTCTTGAGGAAATTCGAAAAAGTTTGGTTAGTGGAGATCTGGGTTCAAGAGAAGGAATGGGAAGCCTGTAAAGAGAGACTCCCCAAGGAGTACAATTGGAGGATACAACCGGCACGGAGAGAGAGTGACTACGGAAGGGCAAAGGGGGGAATAATAACAGGGGTCAGAAGAGGCATCAAGGAATCGGAGAGAATTCTAGAAGAGGTGGAGGGTCTAGTTTTTAGGGAGGTAGAACTGGAGGGGGAGTGGTGGCAGATCCAGCAACCGTTTATAATAATAAGGGACTGGAAAAAATTAAAGAGGGTATAAAGAGGAATTTAGAAGATATGGTAACGACAAACTTGCTACTAGGAGGTGATTGGAATGTTAGGATAGGAGAAGAGCAGGACAATACGGTGGATAAGACGGGTGATGTGATAAGAAGGAATTCTAAAGACAAAATTAAAAATGCAGAGGGAAATGTTTGGCTGGCGTGGGTGTTAGAGAACCAATGGGATATTTTGAATGGGTGTATTGAGGGCGACTGGGAGGGAGAATTTACGTTTGTGGGTGCAATGGGTACCTCAGTTATTGACCTAATAATTACAAATGATGCGGCAAGACGGCAAATAAAACTGATGGAAATCGGAATAAGAAGTGAGTCGGATCATATGCCGGTAGTGGTGTCGTTGAAGCAGCTAAGGGAGCGAGATGTTAAGGCGGAGAAATGGGTGGCCAGATGGGATAAGGAGGCGACAGAAGAATACAGAAGGAAAATAGAAGAGGTAGAGTGGAACGCCATAGAGGATATAGACATGATGGCAAATAAAATGGAATCTGCACTTGTGAAAAAGAAAATCAAAGAAGCGTTTCCAGGCCGAGCATGGTACGACGGGGAAGTGCGGAACGCAAAGCAAAGGTTTCGAGAAGCTATGAGAGAATGGAGAAAGGGAGAAGGGCTCAAAGTGCACTTGCTGAAAGCGAAAACAGAATTGCAAAAAATGGAGAAGAATAAAAAGGAGCTTTGGGAGGAGAAGGAGAAGCAGCGGGTACAAGAAATCAAGACGGAAGCTGAGCTGTGGAAATACGTGAGAGAGAATAGGAAAGGGAAGGAAAGATCCCAAGAGCAAAGGGACCCAAGAGCATTGTGATAGAAGAATGGCAAAACCACTTCATGAGGATGCTAGGAGGGGTGGAGATGCGGTCAGAAAGAGATGACAGTTCAGGAGATCTACAGAGAAAGCAGGAAGAGCTCGCCGAGGATATCACCGTGACGGAGGTGGAGGATGTTATTGATTCCCTAAAGCCAAGAAAATTGGGAGGTTTGGATGGGCTCGGAAATGAAGCGTGGAAGGAAGCACCTGGAATCTGTAAGGAGAAGTTTACGGAGGAATTGAGAAGGATAGGTAGAGGAGACAAAAGGATACCAGTCAGCTGGAAAGTGGGGATAATTTAACCGGTGTTTAAGAGTGGAACGAGGGACGCGCTAGAAAATTATAGAGGTATAACTTTGATGAACTCCTCATACAAAATATTTGCTAAAATCCTGGATTGTCGCTTGAGGAAGGAAATCAATGAAAGGAAGCTTTTGCCGGAAATACAAGCGGGGTTCAGAGAAGGAAGGAGCACGGTGGAACACCTGGTGACCTTGAGAGTCATCATAGACCAAGGAATAAGAAAGGGATGCCTGTTTGCTCTTTTCATTGATTTGAAATCCGCATATGACTCGGTGAACAGAAGGAGACTGGACGAGTGTTTGGGCAAGCTAGGTATCTCAGAGAGAGTAAGAAGAAACATCAGGAATTTGTACGAGGAAACGGTCTGTAAGGTAGTAGCGAATGAATGGGAATCGGACTATTTTGAGGTGACGAAGGGCCTGAGACAAGGCTGCCCGTTGAGTCCCACGCTTTTCAATCTGTATTTGGCGGATATGGAAAAGGTTCTACAGGCCGGGCAAGCGGGAGGAGTGGTGATTGGGAAAAAGAAGGTGTGGAGCTTGGCATATGCGGATGACATGGTGGTATTTGCAAAGTCGGCTAGTGAGACGAAGGACGTGATTGAAAGGCTCTGTAGGTATTTCGAAAAGAGTTATTTAAGGGTGAATGTTGGTAAAACAAAATGGTTTCGGTTTAAAAGGGGTGGGCGATATAAGAAAGAAAGGTTTGAATGGCAGGGTACTGAAATAGAGGAAGTTAGTAAATTTAAGTATTTGGGGTATGTCTTTGGGACTGGATACAGTAATAAAGAACACATAGAGTATGTTACAAAGAAGGCATGGGTGGCGGCGGGTCGTATCTGGGAGGTTAGGAAAAGGAACTTTGATGGAAACTTTAGAGCAGCAGAGACCATATGGAAGGCATGTGTGCGAAGCGTGTTACTGTATGGATGCGAGGTCTGGGGAACGAAAGAGGAAGACAAGATCGAAAGGGTGCAGATAAAGTTTTATAAGAAAGTGTTGAAACTTGATAGGTCGACGCCTGGTCACATTGTGCTTCAGGAAGTGAGTGCTTGTAAGGTGGCGGTAATAGCTGCGGAAAGGGTGATAAAGTTCGAGTATAGGGTGGATGGGTTAGGAGATGAAAGGATAATAAAGGAAATCTTTCGAGTAGTGAATAAAGAGGGGTTAGGTGGTAGAAGAGAGAGCAGTTGGGGGTTGAATAAAAGGAAACTGTATGAGAGAGGCGGGTTATCATCCGAGGGGTTGGAAACGGAAAAAAGTGCGGGTGCTCAGTGGAAACGGATGCTAAAAGAGAGGTTATTAGAAGTGGACTTCCAAGAGCGCCAATCGAAAATAGAGGCTAGTAAATATCACCGAGGCTACAGTCAGATACAAGTGCACGGCCGTGTTCCGGGTTATTTGAGGACAAGTAAAGGGTCGGACGACCAGTCAGTATTGGCGAGATTTAGGTGTGGCAATGAAGAGCGTGGAAGGAGACATTGGATAAATGAGGAAAGTAGAAGGTGTTTGGTGTGTGGATTGAAGGAAGATATGTGGAGTCATTGGTTGGAAGAATGCACGATGGCGGAGTGGAATGACCAGGAGAGAAGGCGAGGAAAGGATTGGAGGGAGTGTATGGACGAGAGCGGGAAGGGACTGTCGTTTTTACACAGAGTGAAAAGATGGAAAGAGCGGATGCGACGGGGTAGTTTTTTGGGTGTTGCGGTTTAGTTTTTTTTTTGTTTTTTTTAGTTTGTGAGCTTATGTCCGATGTACAGGTGTTGAAGTATAGGTTTATAGGGTGGTAAAATTTATTTTTTCTTTTTGATGGGGTTTTAGTTTCACAACTTTTTTTTATTATTTTTTATTGTTTTATTTTGTATGTATATTTTGTATGGAAATGTAAATTATTTTAATTATGCCAATAAAGGTTATTATTATTATTAATCAAAATTCATAATTTGTATTAACATTAATTTTCTTTAGGTTATATTCTTTATATATCCCATTTTTTGCTATTTTTGCTATATAATAATGAAATAAATTGAATCATCAAGCTAACATCAGCTACAAAAAGTTCATGCAGCTCATATCAATAGGCCTTGAGGAGCACTATTGGAATTTGAAAAGAAAACGTGGGAAAATTTCGAGATCGCACTTCATTCAGCCAAAAAAATGGGTTTTTTAATGATGGGATGGGCGAAAAATGTATATGTAAAGTTTGAAGAATCTGCAATAACAAAATTTAAATTGATCGTTTTCCATGGGCAAATTGCGAAAAACTCTAGGTGTTCAATATAGGTCAATAGTCTAGGTCAATAGTAAGTGGCCGGGTTTTTCACATACTTATTAACAGTGCTGATTCGCAAGAATGTTCAATTATTTCTAATACATAATTTTCTAACCTTACCGAATCTGCCAAATAAATATTTCCCAGACACCATTCACACTAAAAAAAGAAAGGAAACTTCGAAGGAACAGAGTACATTTTCAACCCATGCAACCGTTGCTAGCCAACTCGAATCTTGGTAGATTACTTGCATTTAAAAAAATATCCTCTGCCCAAACGGTTTGCAATGAAAACATAAAATTTGTTCCGCTGGGAGGGGAAACTACGCTCTATCGATCAATGCTAAAATAATTTCTTAGAAATGCGGAAAACAAGAAACGAAATTGTTTGAAAATCTTTTTCAAACGAAGATCCCGACTGAACCGTCAGCTGCAGAAAACTCGAGCAAAACATTTTAATAGACTTCGATGAGCGCTATTCGAGTTTGAATAAAAAGCACTTGTAGCGGCAACGGGCCGTTCAAACCTATTTTAGTTTTACGAGGGCATTACAAATTGGTGACCCCGACGTGATCGACAAGAGGAATCCGGTCACCCACAAATTGCTTGTCGTGATCGAAAGAGGAATCTACACACAAATATGGAACCCAATGCACCTTAAATCCGCCGCATCGTTGAACTACACCCTGCATCTGTGCCAAGGAAACATTACACATGAAACTAAACAACACCAATCATCTACGAAGACGCCGGCAACAAACACGTCTACGATGACTACAAAGAAACCGGCAACAACAGAAGCCTCATGATGCCGCCTCTGCCCTGCAACAAAAAACCACGTCTGCGATGACGCCTTCAACAGTCTACGAAGACGCTTTGCAACAAACGCAACAAGAACATCTACGATGACGCCTTCAGCCATCTAGGAGGACGCAGGCAATAACAACGTGTACGATGACACCTTCAACCGTTTACGAGGACGCCGGCAACAACAAAACTCAAGTCAAGGTACGAAGACAGTCCGAGTACGAACGCCTACGAGACATCGGTTCCACCCAAGTGAATAGTTCAAGTTTGTTATAGTTATATTCAAGTTCTTCGAATACGTGCAGCTCCGCCATTTCCTTGATACAGTGTATCTCTTGCATATTTGTATATTATGTGATTGTAAATAAATCCCTCTGCAAACCGTGAGTGATATATTTATTTCACAGCGTCTCACGCCACACACTCATAAATTTTGAGTAAGCTGCTCCTTCATAAGTAAAGTTCGTCAATAACTCAGTTGTTAATCAAAGGAAGACGCAAGTGGGAATCTAAATTACAAATAAAAGTTTTAGTTATTCTTTCAAAAAACTATCATATATAAAATATATCCGCTAACGAAAGAAATTAGAATTCAAATGTGGACTGAAGCAACTGTTTCTGATATAAAACTGTCTGAATATTAATAATCTGCAAAAAGAAAAGGAAAAGTTTTGACTTCTTGGAGAAATTTGCGAAAAATTGTGAATTTTGACGCTACTATATTTTACTAGTCACGAGATGTAATGTATTGTTTTATCTTTTCGTAAGCGCACGACTAATCATAAAGGGATAACCATTTTTAAACATTTGCAGATAACCTTAACGAAAATAGTGTAAAACTGATCAGCTATAAGTGCAAATTCGGGCAAGAACGGGTCGTGGTTTTTTTGACCTGTAGTGCGAACCCGTTGATGGATTTGAGAAATCCATACGGCATGCTGTCGGTTTTTTTTGCCGGGCATTCGCTCCTCAGTCCAGAAATGCAAATTTTCCTTTTCCGACTTCCGTTTAAAGAGGTGGAAAAATTAAATTTTGCGATTTGGAGCCTGCGATCCGTCCCCGGAGAGCCCTCAATGTCAGATCATAGGAACATAGAGTTTGAGCTGGAAGGAGCGAGTGAGGAAAACACCCACATTCGAAACCCCAGACAAACTGTGTGGCCTATGTTTAGTTCCCAACTAAAAGAAAACCTAGAGCAGGTGACAGTGCGGGGTAGTATCAAACACTACAACGTGCTGGAGCAGGCTGTAGCAGAAATAAATGTAGCAATCACATCAAATGTAGCATTTTAATCCAGCTGCCCGGTAAAAACCGTGAAGGAGCATAAGAAGAAGTAGCTTAGCGCTCGGATATATACCGGAGCTATGGAGAAGGGCTAAGGTGGTATTTATACCGAAGGTGGGGAAGAAAGACACCACTCAACCGAAGTCATTTAGACCCATTAGTCTAACATCTTTTATGTTAAAGACAATGGAAAAAGTGATTGATAATTACCTTAGGACTATAGTGCTGGTAGGTACACCACTACACAGGAGTCAGCATGCTTACAGAGCAGGGAAATCCACAGAAACCGCCCTGTATCAGCTGACAAACGAAATAGAAGCAGCACTAGAGACAAAGTAAGTAGCGATATGTGCCTTCTTGGATATAGAGGGAGCTTTTGACAACACCTCACACGAGGCTGTCAGGGCGGCCCTCGAAAGAAGGAGTATCGACAGCACTATCTCAAAGTGGATGGGAGAAATGCTGAGAACTAGAACGGCGGAGACACAAGTGGGAAAAGACACCATTAAGATCTTCACAACTCGAGGGTGCCCACAGGGAGGTGTACTATCACCGCTAATGTGGAGCCTGGTAGTTGATGAACTACTGGTTAGGCTAAACGACCTAGACATCAAATGTCAAGGTTACGCCGATGACATAGTCATAATGGCTAGAGGGAAATTTGAGGGAACGCTCTGTGCAATTGTTCAGAGAGGCCTCAACGTAACAAGTAGATGGTGTCAAACAGTGGGATTGAAACTCAACCCGAGCAAAACCACGGTGATACCATTTACTAGAAGGCGAAAACTAAACTGCCTACATCCCATACTCATAGATGGGAAGGCAGTAGAATACCAACATGAGATAAGGTATCTGGGTATCACACTAGATAGCAAACTCCTATGGAATAGATACGCTGAGGCAGCGGTAGGTAAAACCAAACGCGCCCTAATGGTTTGCAGAAATCTGGCAAGAAAAACGTGGCGTTGTAACCCCACTATCCTGCGATGGATGTACATCATGATAGTGAGACCTGCAATCACTTATGGGGCAGTTGCGTGAAGAAGTAAGTCAAGCTGGCCTCTACGAGGAAACAGCTTGAGAAGATTCAAAGACTGGCGTGTGTCTGCATCACGGCGGCGATGGGGTCGTGTCCGACAGCAGCATTGGAGCTGCTGCTGGATCTGACTCCGCTGCACCTCGTGGTGGAAAGGGCCCCCAGATCGGCGATCATAAGGTTCAGCAAGGAAGGAATGGGCAGAGGTAAAATAATCGGGAGCAGAGACCGAAACAGCCTCGCTGCCAAGATCCCCTGGCTGGAAGTACCAAAAGACGAAATGGTATGCAAATACCACTTCGAGAAAAACTACACAGCAATGTGCAGTAGTAAAGCCGATTGGAGCGACTAATTCTCAGCATACCACATAGAGCAAAATGCCATCAAGTGTTATACAGATGGTTCGAAGACAAAGGAAGGTACTGGTGCTGGAGTGTTTGGACCTCGTACCAGGTACTTCGAATCCATGGAAACATCCCCAAGTATCTTCCAAGCAGAGGTACACGCAATCGAAAGATGTGCACAGTTTAACCTCGACAGGAATTATCGCAAAAAACGAATTGCTATCCTGTCAGACAGCCAAGGAGCCATTAAGGTCATTAGCTCATACACCATCAGATCCAAACTGAAATGGGACTGTGTGGGGAAGCTGGACAAGCTTGGCAGGGATAATAAAGTAACGCTATACTGGATACCAGGACACACTGGTATAGACGGAAACGAAGAAGCCGATCACCTAGCAAACAAGGGATCCAGTAGCCTCTTTATAGGTCCGGAAACCTTTTGCGGCATGAGTGTCAACACCATCCACAAAAGTTTAGATAAAGAAACAAGAAGAAAATGGATGAAAACCTGGAAAGAACTTCCAGGGCTAAGGCAATCCAAAGTGATGCTGGGATCTTTTAACCAGAAGAGAACAAAAGCTTGCCTGAAACTAAGCAGGAACAAGCTCAGAATTCTGACAGGAGTCCTGACGGGACACTGCAGAATTAGGAAATATTTCAAGGCCCTAGGCCTAGAGGAGGATGACGGATGCAGATTATGTGGCTTAGCAGAGGAAACTCCCATACATCTGTTGAAAGACTGCGGAGCATTACATGAGAAAGTACACCAACGCTTGGAGGAGGAGGGTGGGGTACAATAGATTTATAAAGGTCGCAGTTGTACTATGGTCGTCACCACCATATCTACAATCTACAATTGGCGAGGTTAGGTTTTGATTTGACATTTGTGTAGAAAGACCGGAACTTAGTTTTACATATTGATTTAAATTATAATTGAATATTGGGGTGAAACCATACCAATTATAGATACAATCATATAAACTTAATAAAGCGGAATATTTCTTGAATATATAAATATATTCAACCTGTTCGTAGCTCTATAATATAAGTCTTATTAGGACTATGTAAAAATCTCCTGTGGAAACAAGTATTACCTGGCTAATATCACACAGGATATTGAATTATATAACAAACTTTTATATGACTTAATATTATAGAGTAAGTTTGTATGATTATATCTATAATTAGTATGGTTTCACCCCAATATTCAATTACATGCTTTCTGTTGTCTGCTTAGTTTTGTATAATGTCTGTTTCCATAATGTCTTTAATCTTATCTCACATATCTAGTTGTTTATTCATGTAGTTCTAGTCTTCTATATCTAGTAATTGAATGCCTTGTCCTTTCAGTGTAGTCTATATTTGTATGTCAAACATTGTTCGTCTGGTTTTGGCACACGACTAGAGGTGTATATTTAGCTTCGCCTACCTGAGTTTTGGTTTTATATAGTACATAATAGATAGTAGTAGTAGTTTTTGTGTAGATTGTGTGCCAATTAAGCCTGCTCAATAATACTTATCAAGCTTATATTATTAGTTGCTTTTGCTGAATTAAATATTTAAATTGCGTTATGATTTGCACAGCGAAACACGAAACATATTTATGACGAGAAAAGCTTTCTGCAAATTCAAATGCATTATAATGGTTATTTTAATGTATACAAAACGCAAAACAGTACTTTACAAGAATTCACGGAGGACGCGAAGGAAAACAAAAAAAGAACAGACGAGAAAAAAACAAGTAATATATTCAGCTTGACAGTGGCATTTTAAAAGAATCGCGTAGTAAAACATACAGTGGCTGACAAATTGTCTTAACTTCGCCAACCGAAAATTCAAATTAATGCCGAGGCGGAAAAAGAAACGAACAAAATGATTAAAACAAAAAAAAAGTGTGCAAAGGGACGGAGGGAGAGACATTAATGGAAAAATAAATTAGTAACAGGTATGCCAAAATGAAAATAAACGTGTTTAAAGAATTAGAACGATGTGTCCCGGGACGTCATCCCGCTTTAAGGCAAGCGCAAAGACCCATTAGCGTTTTTTTTTTATGATTGACAATAATTAATAAATACAGGGAAACTCGAGACTGGAGACGTCCATTAGCCGTACCAAGAGCATCTGCACTAACAAAGATAAAAGATGACTTAAAATCTCAAGATTATGGCCCTACATTTTCTCCTTGAAAAGTCATTAAATATTTAAGAGCTAACAAAATGAAGATGTACTGGAACCCATTTCTGCAGAAGCTTGGCTTAAATGCAACCAGCTTCAAAAAAGACAGTGAGAAACTAAAATAACGAACATCTCTTATTGTCCTTGTAAATCACGAATGATCCTAAAATAGGACAGATGAGGTACAGTATTAAACAAACCTTATCCAACTAATAAATTGTCCAAACAAACTTGTCAAACTAATTGTTTTAATTTGAAATTAAAACAAAATGGACAAATTTGAGATATCAAACTAAATAGTGATGACTACCAATTTAGAACTAGAGACTATTAAATAGACACGATAAACAAGACTGAACTAGACTCCACTTAAATAAACTATACTAGACAGATAAGATACGATTGACAAGACTAGACAGAAAAGACTGGCCGTACAAAACTGGACAAAAGTGACTAGACAGATAAGACCAGATAAAGAAGATTTGAAAAACCAGACTAGATAGACAAGATTAGGCACACATGACTAGATAAATAAGATAATGCAGACAAAACTAGGCAGACAGGACTAGGCAGACAAGACTGAACAGACGAAACTACACACACAAGATATGATAGACAAAACTATGCACCCAAGACTAAGCAGACAAGAACAAACAGACAAGACCAGACCGACAAGACTTGATATAATGCAATAGATAGAATAGTTGGACTAGAGTAGGTAGACAATACTAGACAGACAAAACCAGATGGACAAGACTAAACAGACACTACTAAACAGGCAAGTAAAACTAGACAGGTCGAAATAGCTATAAAATACTACAAGACGAGAAAGAAAAGACCAGACAGATAAGACTAAATAGATTAGACTAGACAGATAAGACTTGATATAAAAAACATTACATACAATAATAGATTAGACTAGACAGAAAACACTAGACAGACTAGACTAGACAGAAAAGACTTGATTGAAAATCTAGATAGACATGGCTAGACAAGCAAGAGTAGATAGATAAGACTGGACAGATAAGACTAGACACAAAAGACATCTTGGACATCTCAGAACTCGATCTATATGTGAGTAGTGTGGGAAACTCACCCACTTTTGAACGCCGGAACAGCTCCTTCATATTAGACCTTACTCTGGCAACAGCGGACCTTGTGCATAAAATTCAAAACTGGCAGGTGCTAACGAGGGAAACGTTAAGTAACCACAGGTACTTGCCATACAGTATAGAGGTAGGTGCAATAAAGCCGCTGCCTGCTAGTGGCAGTATTAGAGAGAAGGAGCTCCATACTTAATAAGAATGATTCAAAGCTACCTGGAAGAAAGAACATTACTGGTAGGGAAAGTGGTGAGATGGAAGTAACGTGCGTAGTTCCCAAGGCTCTGTCCTGGGACCCACGTTATGGAACATTTACTACGACGGTGTCCTTAAAATAGAAATGCCATAAGATGTAACCATCATAGGGTACGCGGATGATATAGCATTGGTCGTTAGCGGTATGGCGGCCGAAAAAATAAGACAAACAACGGAAACGGCGATCAGCAAAATACAACAATGGATGGATATGAATGATAGTGGGAAGACGGAAAGTGCGGCACTTGACGATAACAGTGGGAAATAATGACATAGAGACGGTCCCTGCGACAAAATAGCTTGGGGTATATTTCGACACTGACCTTAGAAGGACAATCGTCAAGAAAACGGAAGGTAGGGTCAAAAGACTAAACATGATCCTGCCCAACATAAGAGGACCGAAGGAGGAAAAAAGGAAAGTACTGACGTCAATTGTGTATTCCACACTACTATACGGAGCACCGATCTGGCAAAAGGCGATCAAATTAAAAAAATATAAAAAAAATAACGCAGTTCAACGCAAACTACTAATCAAAATAGCACAGTCATATAGAGACAGCTTCTACCGAAGCGGGATACCAGTTACCAGTCATAACGGGAACACTACCTATAGACTTCCTAATTGAAGAAAGGATCAACACATACGACACTGGATCTGAAAACGGAGGACAAGAAAGAGAGAAAATAATAAATAAATGGCAGAAAAGATGGGATAACCGGCCGCAAACAGCCAGATGAACAAAACAACTCATACCGATGATAAAAACATGGACAGACCGGAAGCACGGAGAAATCACACACTACACAACACAAGCCATATCAGGACACGGGGACTTCTAAAAGTATTTACACAAATTCAAAATAATCGATTCGCCGCACTGCCGCTTCTGCGACGAGGAGGATGATGCGGAGCACACGACTTTCAAGTGCCACAAATGGGAAAAACAGAAGGTATCTTACGTCAAAAATCGGAAGAACTCTAACGCCGGAGAACATCATCAACCTAATGCTGGAAACACCTGACAATTGGAAGGATATCGAGGATACCATAAGAGAGGTTATGGAAAGCAAAGCCCAAGACGAAAGGAATAATAGAAATAAATTAACGGAACATTCTGACAATTCTGCACCCCATGTAATACTTGATGATCTCCGGGGTGCAAGTAGTAGAATTGAGGAGAGGGTTTTTTTACTGGGTTGTCTAGCCACGAAGGCGAGTAGTCCCACACTACTCAGAGCAATTTAGAGTACTGGGGGCTGTACGTTAATGTATTTTACCCCTCTTCCTGAATAAAAAAAGGTACAATAAAACCATCTGCAAAAAATGCACTCGCAGGGACTTCTTCTTAAGTACCATGTGCTTCTAGAACGTTGGTCACCAAAAAGGCTATCCTTACTCTGTCGACCGCAAGTGTGGACAGAGAGCTTGAGTTGAGTTTATACCAGTAACGTAGATTCTTGAGCCATGATGCTTTTCTGCGAAACGACTTTTCTTTGCCATAAATTTTTCCCTGCATGATGTTCTGCAGTAATCGGTATTTTTCGCCTGTCATAATATGCCCGAAATATTGCAGAAATATTGCTTCTTTTGATGTTGGTAAGAATTTCGGTGGATTTATTCAGACGTTGGAGTATTACCAAGTTGGATACTTTTTCCGTCCATTAAACTTTTAATATTTTGCTGTAAGCCTACCATCTCAAAGGCTTCAAGTCGTCTTTCTTCCTACTTGTTTATAGTCTAGGCTTCCATATCGTACAGCAGGGTAGAGAAGACATAAGATCTGACAAGGGGACCGTATGATAAGGAAATCACCGATTCGATTCATTTTTACTACACACGTAGGTGATGACCAGTAGTATAACAGGTGCAAGTAGTAAGACACAATACTCATCCGTTTCCGAGAAATTAATTAATTTAGAAATTAATTATTTTAGGCCCCAGCCCCGGAAAGGGTTCGTAATCCGGCTTGGTAAAAAAAATTCTGGTAAGAAAATTAAAAGTTTCTAATTGCACTACACAAAAGATTACTACAAAAGATTTGTATAATACTTTATTTGCAATGCAGATAACGTAGAAATTAAGAGATTAAAAAAAAGAAATTGAAAATTTCCTGCATGATTTTTTCAAAATTCCTTTTCCCGCTAAAAAAAAACAGTTATTACAATTAATTCCAAAATAAACAATATTCAAGATACATGCATTTGTAAAAAATGTGAAATATTTGAAGAAAAAACGCAAGCTCGCTGGCGGGTTCGAACCGGCGACCTAGCGTTTTCGAAGCGCTACTGTTACCGTTGCGCCACTCGCATGTTGAATTTTTTTTAACGTATAATGCAGACGAACGCAATAAAAATAATTAATTTCTAAATTAATTAATTTCTCGGAAACGGATGAGTATTGTGTCTTACTACTTGCACCTGTTATACTACTGGTCATCACCTACGTGTGTACTAAATGAATCGAATCGGTGATTTCCTTATCATACGGTCCCATTGTGAGAAGTCGAATTCTTAGAGTTAACTACTCATGGCTACTCAAGACCCTACTCATGTTTTTAAATGATGCTCGAGCCAACTCAATCCTTGATTTCACTTCAGTTTGACTATCCGCGCTGGTAGTTATTATGTTGCCTATATATTTTATTTGGTTTACTTGCTTCAATAGTTCACCCCCAACTGTTATGTTAGCTATAATATTAGGTTGCTTGCTAATTACTAATACTTTGGTCTTTCTTGCATTTAATCCGAGTCCGGTCATGGCGCATTTTTCGATGACTGCATCCAGTATCCGTTGTAAATCTTCCTGACTGGAGGCCAACAGTACCGTATCGTCTGCGTAGCGAAGGTAGTTTTTGATTTCGCCATTTATAATAATGCCGGATTGTAGTTCAGTTAGTGCTTCCCTAAATATTCTTTCAGAGTATACATTAAAGAGCAAGGCCGATACAACACAACCTTGCCTTTCTCCACGTTTGATCTTCACTTCCGGTGTATCATCACCATCTATTCTAATTACTGAAGTTTGGTTCCAATATAAATTTTCAATTATCCTAATATCCTATCCGTCCAGTCCTATTTGGTCTAAAGTATCTACCAATATATTGTCATATCATGTTTAACCCTGTCGAATGCCTTTTGGAAGTCTATGAAGCATGCATAGACATCAACTGACATATCACGACTTCTTTGAGCCAGGACATTTAGGCCAAATAGAGCCTCCCTTGTGCCGAAGCCATTGCGAAACCCAAATTGCGATTTGCTTAAGTATTCTTCACACTTGGAATAGATCCTGCCATGGATAATTTTGAAATATTTTTAGTAAGTGAATCACTTACTAAAAATATTACTAAAATATTAAGCTGATTGTTCTATAATCAGCACATGTCTTGGTAGTTGTTTTCTTTGGCATGGTGACACATATGGATCTAAGTCAATCGCTTGGTAACTTTACACTGGTGTATATTTTATTGAATAATTCTTTTATCACTTTTAATGCTTCACTGTTATCAATTAATTTATATATTTCGCTGGGAATCTCGCCAGATCCTACTGCTTTATGGTTTTTTGAACGTTTTATGGCATATTCTACTTCAGTGAATCTAATTAGAGGTCCTTCATACTTCGTTAATTCCGGTGGCGTTATTGATACATCATCTTCAAATAAATTTCTGATATACTTTTCCCACTCCTTTTATTTTTCTTCTTTTTGATGAATCACCTTTCCATTTTCGTGGTAGAATATACCCGATCCTCTGCTTGTTCTAAATGTTACTGTAGCCTCTTTGACTCTTTTATGCATGTTGAAGGAGTCGTATGCAGCTTCCAGAGCTTCCATTTCGTTACATTCGTTGGTCAGGTGTTCTGCTTTTGCGTCTCGGATTTTCTGCCTTATTACTTTCTGAATACTTTTGTACGCCTGTTTGTATTCTTAAGAATACTGCGCTCTTCCATCAATCCTATTATTTCGTTAGTTATCCAGGAGTTCTTTTTAGGTTGGGTTTTCCCCTTCAGGTTTTTGCAGCAAATTTCCCTTATCGATATTTCCATTTTCCTCCATTGGGCATCTATGTCTATTTGTTCGCTAGGATTTTCAGTTATAATATATTCATTTATTTGAGTACGGTTTTTAGTAGATTCTTCACTTAATAATGTTCTGTCAATGTTCTTTTGATATTGTTTTTTCAAGATTTCTTTGAACCGTATTTGGATTATCGCTACTATGGGGTTTTGATCAGACCCAATGTCTGCGCCTGGGTATGTTTTAGCAGATTTTACGATATTTCTGTAACGTTGCTTTACTAGGATATAATCGATTTGGTTCCTTGCAATGTTGTATTCTGTCTCTGCTTCTGACTGCCATGTATATAGTCTCCTCGGATGTAATTTGAAGAATGTGTTTGATACAATGAGATCATTCTCCTGTGGATTGAAACTAATCACCAACAAGACGAAATATATGATAGTGAGTAAGAGCAGGAGACAAGAAGCAGGAATACTCGTAAACGGTAATCAACTTGAAGGAGTAAATAAATTGATATATCTGGGAAGCTTAATTAACGAAAAATGGAATCCCAGCCAAGAAGAAAAGCGTAGAATAGCAATAGCGCGAACAACACTTATCAAACTGAAACGAACACTATGTACCCACGATTTATCAGTAGAGCTAAGAACTAAAATACTCAAGTGCTACATATTCCCGGTGTTACTGTACGGCGTTGAATCCTGGACGATAACAGACACAGAAATAGACAGAAATAGACACAGAAAAAAAGTCGAAGCATTCGAAATGTGGGCCTATTGGAGGATATTAAAGGTCAGTTGGGTAGACAGAGTGACGAACGTAAAAATCCTACAAAGGCTAAATAAAACTAAGGAACTAGGGAACATCATCAAAAGTCGGAAACTCGAATATTTTGGACACGTTATACGGCATCCGAAAAAATATGGTCTACTGCATCTTATCATTCAGGGAAAGATAATGGGAAAAAGGAGTGTAGGACGAAGGGCGACATCATGGTTAAAAAATCTAAGGACAGGGTATGGCAAAACAACAGCCCAGCTGTTTCGTGCAGCAGTCGACAAAGTTAAAATCATGAACTTATTAGCCAACATCAAGGTCAACGATCGAAGAGGTCACGACACTTAAAGAAGAAGAATTCTCCTGACAGATTTGAATGAGCCGATCGCCCCGTTCATCACGAATCCGATCACCCCCGGAGGGGCTGGCACGCAAAAAATATAAAGGATGATAAATTCGCAAATAAGCTGGACGAGGAATATTATAGTTGCAAATTCACAACACAAATGACCGCTCGCCTCATGCTCTCTACACTGTACTACAAAAAACTTGCAATGATATCGTCATCCCAAGAAAGCCTAAAAGAATACAGGTATCCTAGTAGAGCGTGAAAATTGCAAAGATGAGAAAGATCTGTTTTGTTGAAAGGCCTACCAACGGAAAGGGAAGAGAAATCCAAACCCAGACATAGAAGCTACGTACAGAAATTCTTACGCCACAGCAAAAAAGAACTTACGCACAGTAATCAACAGATCTAAAAGGGACCACTGGCGTCAACTCTGCGATAAAATAGATGAAAACGTGTGGGGTGACGCATATTCCATTGCCACCCGAGAACTCAAAGTAAGATCTCCAAGCCTGAAAATGACTACGGAAAAGGTGCTAGAAGTGATGGAGGTCCTCTTCCCCAAACACCAGAAACTACAGTGAGTTTCACGGGTAGTTAAAGAAACTCCTAAATTTTCGATTGTAGAGCTGAACAGGGCCTGCCAGCGCCTTTGAAATGGCAGAGCACCAGGACCCGACCCAGGAATGACCTCGAGAAGCTGTAAGGATTGCCGGAAGTAGACAACCAAAATTTGTTCTAGAAGTTATGAACAATATAATATCAGATGACAGATTCCCGGATAGGTGGAAGATAGCAAGGCTGGTCCTCCTACGGAAAGCCCATACACGAGCCCTACTCTTACAGACCAATATGCCTGCTGGATGTCCTTGGAAAACTACTTGAACAATTGCTCCTTGCCGGAATTAAAGCGGAATTGGACAAGGGTAGAGGTCTTTTCGGTAGACAATATGGGTTCAGAGAGGGAAGGCCCACGGTCAATGCCGTTCTGAGGGTGACCGAAGTGGCAGAGAAAGCCACAAATGGCACACGGAGGCCAGTTAAGATGACAGCGCTGATAACCCTAGACATAAAAAATAACTTTAATTTTGCAGCCTGTGAAGGGTGGAAGAGCTAACTAACAGTAACTTTACCCCATACATGTTGCGGCTAGTGCGCAGCTACCTCTGAAATAGGAGAATACGGATGGAATCCGCCGATGAGGTCGTGGAATGCGAAGTAAATAGCGGGGTTCCTCAAGGCTCGGTATTGGGCCCTACATTGTGGAACATTCTATACGAAGCCGTGTTAAGGCTCGTTTTCCCCGCTGGGGTAGTAATAATAGGATTTGCCGATGACCTAGCTATAGTTGCAACAGGGACAACTGAAGAAGAATTATATAAGAAAGGCAAACATCGACATAAAGCAGGTCGATGAAACTAGAGCAAAAAAACCATAAGCTAACCGCTGAAAAAACAGAGACCGTACTTCTTACTAACAACAGGAAAATAGGACCTATAAAGTTCGATCACGTAGACATCACATCGAATTTTTCTCTGTAAAGAGGTGAGCATCTCGACGGTCTCTACGTATATAAAGACATGTCAAAAATGGCAATTTGCTTTATATATATATATATATATATATATATATATATATATATATATATATATATATATATATATATTATTACTATTACTATCGTAAATCCCTTTAAAGAGAGCGTGTAAACTTGAACAAAAAGTATGTCAACTCAGTCATGCGGCGACGTTCTTCCCAAATCCTCTTCATTCGTGCACTATGTTCTTTCTTCCGTTCGTCCGTTCACTTTTTTCCTGGTATCTTTGGGAGCAGTTCTTTATCAAATTTATGGTGCATTATGGTGTTTGTAAATTTAACCCGATCATTCATGTCGTTTATCGTGATGTTTAGCTGCTTGAGGTCTTCTTCAGTTTCCTGTATCCATTTGGACCTATTTTTACTGTTAAAGGTAATTTTGAAAATTTGTTTGGTAATTCTGTTCTGGTCCATTCTGTATATGTGACCAAAATATTTAGCTCGTCTCTTTCTGAAAGTGTCAGTGATAGGTTCTACGGTTTTATATATTTCTGACGATGGTCTCTTAATCCATATTCCCTCTTTATTCACCGGCCCAAAAATTTTTCGGAGAATTTTACGTTCTTGTTTCTCTATTTCTTTGATTTTTGAGTTAATGTTGTTTCTGCGGCATAAAGTGCTTCAAGAAGAACGACTGTTTTGTAGTGTTGTAATTTTGCATTAAGAGATATTGATTTTTGTTATAATGATTCCAAGTAAGTCGGTAGGCTCTTTGTAATTTTTTTACTCGTTCTTGATTTGCTATTATATTTAGGCCGGGCGGTTGGATGATTTCTCCTAAGTATTTAAACTGGGAAACTCTGGATACAGAACCATATTACCATAGAACCTATATACTGTGTTTTTTCATAAGATATCAAGAGACCAGCCTTTTGTGAAATTTCGTGTAATTTTTCAAGTGCATGCTTTGCTTCTTCTCTGGTATTCGATATAATTGCAAGATCATCAGCAAACGCCAAACATTTGATATTAGCTCTATAATCTCTACTCTTACCAATGTGTATTCCCTCAATCTCTTTTTCCCAAGTTCTGATTATTTTTTCCAGGACCATATTAAAAAGGATGGGTGAAAGTCCATCTCCCTGTCGAACACCCGTATGTATTTCAAAAGGTTGAGAAATTCCTCCACCAAACTTAACCTTTGATGTAGTATTAATGAGAATTTGTTGAATTAATGCCCTGGTTTTTCTATCAACTTTGAATTCCTCCAGAATGCTGAAGAGAGTTGGTCTGTCGACGGAGTCGTAGGCTTTTTTGAAATCAACAAAGGTAACCACGGTGTTTTAACAAGATCGTATTTGTAAGATTGTCTTCAGATTCCAAATTTGTTCCGTGCATGAGCGCCCTTTACGGAAACCTGCCTGATATTCTCCTATCTGTGGGTCTACTTGAGGTTCAAGTCTATTCAAAAGAGCTTTCGAAAAAATTTTGTACGTTACTGGTAGAAGTGAAATGCCTCTATAATTGTTCGGGTCCATTTTATCAACTTTTTTATGAAGCGGGTGTATAAGTGCACATTTCCATTCTGGGGGGATTTGTTCGGTTACCCAAATATCACATATTATATTGTGTATTCTGTGAATGAGGTTGTCGTCAGCCAGTTTCCATAACTCGGCAATGATTTCATCTTCCCCAGGGGCTTTGTCGTTTTTCAATGAATGAATGATGTCAGTTATCTCCTGGAAGGAAGGCGGCACGGAATCTGGATAGGATTCAGATTGTTCAAAAATAAACTTGCTGGATGGGGGGTCACAGTTGAGAAGATTGTTGAAGTACTCAGCTAAAATTTGACAATTCGCATTGGTGTTTGTGTCTATTGAACCATCAAATCGACGAAAGCATAGGCTGGATGGTCGATATCCCGTCAGGTTCTCTTTAAAAATTCTGTAAAAACTCCTAGTATAATTCTTGTTCTATTTCCTCCAGTCTTGTTTTTTCATAGCTACGTCTTTCTTTTCTAATTAGTTTTGATGATTGTTTCCGAATGTACAGGAACTCCTGCCATTTGTCTGGCGTTTTGTTGCTATGAAATTTTTTCCAAGCGTTAAGTCTGTCTTCTATTGCTTGGTCGCATATACTGTTCCACCATCTGTGCTTACGTTTACGTGGGGGTTGGCCTATCCTCATAGCGTTCCTGAGAACATCCGATAATTCTGTCCAGTTTAACGAGTTTGTTTCGTTGATTCCTTGCAAAATACTGTCCCTGTTTATTTTTAAATATTCAGGGTTAGGCTTAAAAATTCGTGGTTGTCGTGGTCTTCTCCTGTTGGGTTGGAGTTTAATTTTAATTTGTAACAAGTAGTGATCAGAATCGAAGAAACCTTTCCTTGTTTTTACATTAAGGACCTCCTTTTGGTTTGTATGAGAGATGGCAACATGGTCGATTTGAAATTCACCCATATTGATGTTGGGTGCCCTCCACGTGCAAAGCTTTTGTCTGGGTTTTCTAAATTGTGTTGATATGATTTTAAGTTGGAAATTTTCACAAAAAGTTATTAGTCTTTCACCATTTTTATTTGTTCTTTTATGTGCTGTGTGAATACCTGTTGTTTTCCTAAATTGTTGCTCTATACCCAACTGGGCGTTAAAATCGCCTAACAGAATCTTGACGTGGTGCGGTGGAATTTGGTTGGTGACCTCTTCTAACTGTTCCCAGAAGGTATCCGATGTTTTAGGATCTTTCTTATTATAGTCGTTTGTGGGAGCGTGTGCGTTGATGAGAGTATACGCTTTGTTCGCCGATTTCAGTGATAGAGTGGAGATGCGTTCCGATGTAGACGTAAAGTCAATGAGTGAGTCTACTATTGATTTGTGGATGGCAAACGCTGTACCAAATTGCCTGGGGCCCGTCCTAATTTTAGAGGGTTTCCCTTTGTACATTCGATAATCATCAGTGTCAAAGTGGTATTCATCAAGGAAACGAGTTTCTTGAATTGCAAGGATTTTGATATTAAATTTGACCATGTTGTTTACAAGCTGTTTAATTTTACCAACTTTTAGAAGAGTGTTCGAGTTGAGCGTGCCAATAAAGTACTTACGCTTAGCGCGTAGAAGATTCGAGAAGCTCCGATCCTTCTCAACATGACGCTCCTGGTCCCCCGGAATCCGACGACCAGGAGTAATCAGTCTATTGACTGATGCCCGGGGTAGTGGAATTGTACCTTCTGTTATCATCATGTTTGTTTCAAGTTGAAGTTAAAGATGAGGTGATCAACACGAAGAAGATCACAAGGTTACGACTTGATTGTAGAGATCAAGAAGATGTTATGACAGCCGCACCACTGGTGAACAGATGCTGACCACTTTGTCGCTTAATCTAAGACAGACACAAAGCGGATTTCTATTGGTGTAACCACCCGGCTCTTCCGCTCCATCCAGCGTTGGGAATTTAAGAATCCTCTTCCGCTGGCAAGACCGTTGACCATTTTTCACCTAGTAACCCTAGGCAGGGGCCCTTACAGGGTGCTACAATCCGGAGCCAGATGGACCCAGGTTTTTTAACGAGGTTGTTACTCCTCTATATAGAATCCGACATATTATTATATTACTATATATATTTTTTTAAATCCCACAAATAAAAAGAAAATTTGACAATAAATTAATTTGACATATCGAAATAAAAACCAATTCAATTTTTCACATTTCTTCTCACTAACACCAATCCTATATATATATATATATATATATATATATATATATATATATATATATATAACGTCATTTACAAATCGTATATGAGAACAAGTATTATATTTACAACAAATAAGTGTCGTAGATGCGGATATCTAGACAGATATCGTTTCGTAACGGTGTTTTAAACGGTGTTTTCTTCTTTCCTGCGAATAAAAAGGTTTCATAGATATGTCTGACATGCTTTTATTTTAATATCAGCGTAGAAAGGCTGTCATTTATTAGTTTTTTTCCAAGAAAATATAAAAAAGGAAATATTTAAAGTTATTATAAAGTTCTTAAAGCTAATAAAACACTAGAAAAAAAAAATTATAATTGCTCATAGAATTATTTCTAGAGCGGCTTGGACATAAATAACGCTCTCCTGTAAACCTCGGTTTTTGACATGTCTTTATGTATGTAGGGACCGTCTATCTGTTTCATGTATGCCTTTTCAATGGCTTTAGCCCAGACCGGGGCTCCATAGAGAATGGTCAAACAAACAAGAAGTCAAGTACCTGGGCATGACTGTTGACCAGAAACTGCCTTTCAAAGCACACTTAAAGAAAACTGCAGAAATATCCCCAAAAATCACATCGGCCCTAGGAAAATCATTGCCCAACACCGGCGGTCTGAAAAGCAGTAAAAGAAGGCTGCTGTGTTCTATGGAGCCCCGGTCGGGGCTAGAGCCATTGAAAAGGCTTACATGAAACAGATGCTCGCCTCTGTACAGAGACAAAATGGCCATCAGAGTATGCAGTGCATACAGGACTATCTCCAAAGAAGCTGTGCTGGTGATTACTGGCATCGCCCCGATAGAGTGCAAGATCCATGAGGGAGTCTTATTATATAAGACAATGAAATTGACAAATAGGGCAGGAAGAAAAAAATAGCAAACGGGCAGAAAGAAAAAAATATCAAACAACCAAACGGAACCATGGAGAGATAACTTACCTTCTAACACAGGCCCTCAACGGCCACGAATGTTTCCGGGAGTATCTACATAGTTTTGGTAAGGCAAGTGACGCAATGTGTGTATAATGCGGTGACGTGGACTTCATGCCGTGTTTGAATGCAGATGGTGGATATCTGAGGGAGAGATGGAAGGAGCAAACAGGCCTCAACCTAGAAGTGCAAACACTGGTAGACGTGATGCTAAGATTACCAGAGGACTGGACAATGATACGTGACATCCGGACACAAGAAGAAAAACACGAGCGGACAAAAATGCAGAAAACTGCAGAAAAGAAAACCAAAACCATAGAGCCAGATTATCGAACACCTAAACATCCCAGTGAAAGGAAGACGTACAGAAAAAAATGTAGATGCCAAGAGCAGAGCGGCGACATTCTTGAGGTTAATGCTGTATAAAGATACATACGGTTCCAGGAAATTCGTGATTCCGGGGGGTCCACTTGTCAGGTCAATGATATGCCTGCTACGTACACCCCATGCCCCCTCACAACCCCCCCCCCCCCCCCCGCCAAAGAAAAAAAAAAAGACTAGGAAACAATACTAAGGCAATCAATAAAAGACTGTACAAATAGGACAAGATGGACAAGACTAGACAAACAAGACAGACAGTACTAAACAATCACGACCAGACAGGCCGGACTAGACAAATAAGTCTAGGCAGAGAGAACTATACAGAGAAGACTAGATAGACAGGATTAGACAGATCAGGTGATATAGACAAAACTAGTCCATCGAGACTAGACGCACAAAACTAGGCCGACAAGACTAGATAAACGAGAAGCGATGGACAGGACTAGATCTTGTCTACATAGACAAAACTATCTAAATCAATCTACATACTAGACAGAAAGGATACTAGTACTTATTTATTTCCATTATATTATATTTTAATCCAATTTTAATGGAACAATCAACAAGTTAGTTATGTTAGGAGAGTGTTTAAATAGCAGGTGTCCAGCTAGATCTTTTAGTGCAACGCAAATGGCTACTTCTCTGCACTGCAACTCACATCTCACCCCAGCGTTATAATTAAATTATGTACTAATTGTATTGTCTGCTTCGGCGAACGATCTACCGGGCAATTTTATTAAAAACAACTTGTCCATAATAGCGCATTCACTATTATAGTATATTGCCTGTCTAGTTACATCGCTGCTTCAACAGCCTTGTTTCATTACTAACTTTATTTTTTACAGAATCTGTATTAATATTTAAACGCAATAATTTAATTGTTCAGTAAAAATACGATTTGATTAGTAACAACTTGAATGTAAATTTACTAAATAATTAAGCAATAAAACTGAATGAATAGTAAAATATTTACAGGCAAGATAAAATTATATATTTCAAGTTAAAATACTGGATGATCAGTAAAATATTGTATAAACAGTTCTTAAACATTTTGATTTATGAAATTTTAAATCTGATTCAATGGAGTTACGGTTGTTAAGTATTATATTTTATTTGTGGCACAGAATATCGAATTGTGCATGTAAAAAAAATACTACTCAGTTTAAAACTCATTTGATTCTTAGGACTTTTGAATTATCGTTCGAGAAAAACAACTTAACCCATACATTTGTGCACGCTATAATCCGCAAGTGCCCTGTATTGCGCTGAGACAAATTATATAATTTTACAAGTTAAGTTAATGCATTAGATGTATATATATTTTTTGCTGTCTTATTCTGCAGGCTTTCAGGATGAATAATAGTTGTCTAGTCGCGCAGTACAAATCTTCGGAATCATCCTTTGAGGATGGGCACAATCACCAATCATCACCAAAGAGGAGAGGTATGAGAGATGTGATTCTGGTTAGAGCTTTGACAAATTTATAAAAGATTTATATGGGGATTGCATTACAAAAATAAAACAGAAGAAGGGATAAATAAATACTTGAAGTGTAATCAGGTTATTGACTATTATTGATTTCTTTAACATAAACTAATAAACACATCAATTTGTAATCAGGTTAAACTTCGTGGGAAAAAATGTTCTGCAAAAATTTATCTTCAGTATGACTTAACAACGCATGAAGTACATTTATTTAAGCCAAAATCAGAACATGATCCACCTTTAAAATTGAAAATACAAAAACTTTTTGACTTAAAAAGGGTTAAATTCAAAGGCTATTTTAATAGAATTGTCAAAGAATAATGATATCAGGAAACTTCCCTCAAAAAGGCAATTAGCTAACTACTTACATTAGTGGCGATAATCTAAATGTGGCCCATCACAAATGAGTGTTGGAGAATTAGAAGCATGGCTCCTTAAAAATTCTCTTATTCCGGAAGTCTTGCATATTCCTTTCGTCGCACAATACGAATTACAGACTGAGGAAGAGAAAACCATTTTGAGATTTGTTATAACAACTAGATATTATTGAAAAACTTAATAAAGACGGAACAAAGCTTGAATATATAAATATACTCAACCTTTCCGGAACTCTATAATACTAATGAGTCTTTTTAGGACTACCAAAAACAAATCTCGTATGAAATTTGTCCGTTATTCTATAGCTTTCAGTTCACCTCCGTGGCACTCAACAAAAACCATAAAAATAACATTGATTTTTAAGATCATGTCTTTCTGATACCTTGAGTGGATAGCCATCTGTGGACGCGTTTCGAGATTTATCTCTCATCAGCACAGCTTTGCTTCCATGAACAATATTTTGTAAATCACTCACTTGAAAACCCTTGATTTACAAACCCTTGATTTACAAAATATTGTTCATGGAAGCAAAGCTGTGCTGATGAGAGATAAATCTCGAAACGCGTCCACAGATAGCTATCCACTCAAGGTATCAGAAAGACATGATCCTAAAAATCAATGTTATTTTTATGGTTTTTGTTGAGTGCCACGAAGGTGGACTGAAAGCTATAGAATAACGGACAAATTTCATACGAGATTTGTTTTTGGTAGTCCTAAAAAGACTCATTAGTATTATAGAGTTCCGGAAAGGTTGAGTATATTTATATATTCAAGCTTTGTTCCGTCTTTATTAAGTTTATCTGATTATCTATAATGTTGTATGGTTTTACCAATTCAGATATTATTGAATATTTGTGCCAACAGTTCCAAAATTGATGCTGATGCAACCTACAAACCCTTGTGGTACGGTTTTCCTGTTATAATGGTAGGTACTACAGATTTGGACAAACATTTTCACCCTTTTGGTCTTTCTGTTTGTACTAACAAGAAAAAGGAAGATTTCGAGTTTCTCTTTAGAGCTTTAGTTGTCACATCAGAAAAATTATTTGATAACAAATTTGAAAATAACGTGTTGATATGCGATGCTGCAAAATGTATGAGGAACGTCTTCATGGAGATTTTCGGAGCTAATAAGTTGGTAATCATGTGCTGGGCGAATAAAAGGAAAAATGTTCAGAAGCGCGTAGAGCTTGATGTAGAGAAAAAAACCGTTCCCTAATTCTGAATGATATTAACACTCTTCAACTTTCTTCATCTCCAGAGATATTCGAAAAAGCTGTTAAACTTAAAAAAAATGGAATGTGGAGCAAGCTTTTTTGAATTATTTCGAAAGAGAGTGGCTGTCCGATAATAATAATTGGTAAGAAGGTGTAATGGAACATGTACCAGGTACCAATAACGCCTTAGAAGCGTTTAATAAAGTTATAAAAGACAATCATACCCTTCGGGAACGCCTTCCATTGACCGGTGTGAAACTGGCAATAAGTTTCAGCAATAAAAATTTTGCGTCAAATTTTTATTTCAAAAGGCTATAACTTTCTTATTGATAGGGATTTTTCAAAATTTTCTTCACAGAACTGTTGCACAGTAAGTCACCTCATAAAATATTAAAACAAAATTTAATTTTCTTTTTACACATAGGCATACTAATCATATTAAAGATCAACAAATATTCACATTTACTCACTTCTTAAACGCGGAACGTCAAAGTGTATTATTTTCCAAAATTTTCCAACATAATTTCCAGCATCTATTAGGCCACAGTATTACCTTTATTTATCAAGAAGGATTTTTTTTAAAATTCCTAACAATAAGCGCACAGCGATTATTTAAAAAAAGTGCATTCCACGCAGTTGCCATTTAATAGAAAAATCCAAAGAGGTAGTAATTTTCAACATTTCTCAATTTTTCTTTCAAATATCACTAGAGAATGAATGTACCTAACATCGAAATAAATTATTTTTCAAAATAAAAAAAAACAATTGAATAACGACCAAACTTAAAATGCAGCTGCTCCGCGTAGCACCGTTTCATAGCCAGAACTTCAAATTGCAGTAAATTTTAACTTTTATCAAATTTTCTTTCATACATCACTAGTGAATAAATGTACCTAGACATGTGTAAAAGCTTTTGCAAAAATTCGCAAAAGTAAATGTATTCCACCCCACTTTCGTTCGCCGGGCACTGTTTTATTGCTGGACCGTCAAATTGCTCTAAATTTTAACTTTTCTAACATTTTCTTTCATTTCATACTAGGGTATGAATATATCTACTTAACTATATAAGTATTTAAAAAAAATCGCAAAAATAATTGCATTTGACGATGACTTAAAATGCACTCACTCGACGCAGGACTGTTTTATTGCTCGACCGTCAGATTGCTCTAAATTTTAACTTTTCTCACATTTTCTTTCATTTCCTATTAGGGGATGAATATATCTACTTAACTGTATAAGCATTTAAAAAAAAAATCATATGCATTTTAAGTCATCGTCATATGCAATTATTGTTGCAAATTTCTTTAAATGCTTAGACAGTTAAGTAGATATATTCATCCCCTAGTAGGAAATGAAAGAAAATGTTAGAAAAGTTAAAATTTAGTGCAATTTGACGGTCGAGCTATAACACAGTGCTGCGTCGAGTGAGTGCATTTTAAGTCATCGTCGAATGCAATTATTCTAGCGATTTTTTTTAAATGCTTATACAGTTAAGTAGATATATTCGTCCCCTAATAGGAAATGAAAGAAAATGTGAGAAAAGTTAAAATTTAGAGCAATTTGACGGTCGAGCAATAAAACCGTGCTGCGTCGAGTGAGTGCATTTTAAGTCATCGTTAAATGCAATTATTCTTGCGATTTTTTTAAAATGCTTATAGATTTAAGTAGATATATTCATCCTCTAATAGGAAATGAAAGAAAATGTGAGAAAAGTTAAAATTTAGAGCAATTTGACGGTCGAGCAATAAAACACTGCTGCGCCGAGTGAGTGCATTTTAAGTCATCGTTAAATGCAATTATTCTTGCGATTTTTTTTAAATGATTATACAGTTAAGTAGATATATTCATCCCCTAATAGGAAATGAAAAAAAATGTTAGAAAAGTTAAAATTTAGAGCAATTTGACGGTCGAGCAATAACACAGTGCTGCGTCGAGTGAGTGCATTTTAAGTCATCGTCAAATGCAATTATTTTTGCGAAGTTTTTTAAATGCTTATACAGTTAAGTAGATATATTCATACCCTAGTAGGAAATGAAAGAAAATGTTAGAAAAGTTAAAATTTAGAGCAATTTGACGGTCCAGCAATAAAACAGTGCCCGGCGAACGAAAGTGGGGTGGAATACATTTACTTTTGCGAATTTTTGCAAAAGCTTTTACACATGTCTAGGTACATTTATTCACTAGTGATGTATGAAAGAAAATTTGCGAAAAGTTAAAAGTTACTGCCATTTGACGTTCTGGCTATGAAACGGTGCTACGTGGAGCAGCTGCATTTTAAGTTTGGTCGTTATTCAATTGTTTTTTATATTTCGAAAAATGTTTTATTTCGTTGTTAGGTACATTCATTTTCTAGTGATATTTGAAAGAAAAATTGAGAAATGTTGAAAATTACTACTTCTTTGGATTTTTCTATTAAATGGCAACTGCATGGAATGCACTTCGTTTAATAATCGCTGTGCGCTTACTATTAGGAATTTTGGAAAAATTCCTTCTTGAGAAATGAAGGTAATATTGTGGCCTAATAGATGGTGGAAATTATGTTGGAAAATTTTGGAAAATAATACACTTTGACGTTCCGCGTTTAAGAAGTGAGTAAATGTGAATATTTGTTGATCTTTAAAATGATTATTATGCCTATGTGTAAAAAGAAAATTAAATTTTGTTGGAATATTTTATGAGGTGACTTACTGTGCAACAGTTCTGTGAAGAAAATTTTGAAAAATCCAAATCAATAAGAAAGTTATAGCCTTTTGAAATAAAAATTTTACGAAAAAAATTTTATTGCTGAAAGTTATTGCCAGTTTCACACCGGTCTTCCATTGAACCATTTTCTATCGGTTGCTGAAAGCGTCGAACAATGGTCGAACGACTTCAAAACTGAGTTGATAACTTTTTCGAAAATACTGACAATTACATTGCCCCTGTGGACATCTGCTTATCAGTGGACTAAAAATAATAAACCAGTTCTCGTTATCGCCCAAGACGAGTCAAATTAGTTATAAAATTCCAGCAGGGGATTCAACCCAAGAGTCAGGAGAAACAAAAGAAAATTTATTATCCGACAATTGGGTTTGTTATTATCCGACACTTTGAAGAGTTTAAAAATAAGGCATTTTCATCCTGGATAACTACCATGTCAACTTTTCCGCTTGAATGGATTCAAGGAAATTGTAATTGCTCTTTTTTTTAAAAAAAAAACATGATGTGTAAACATATTGTTGGGATAGCCATTAGACTTAAATACGTCAAACCAGCATTAGAAGCGTGAAATATAAGTATTCGAGGCAAACGTAAGAGAGGAGGGCGTCCGTCTAAGGCAAAAAAAACTCTTATTGTGCAGTAGTAATAATACATAGACTGTGACTACGGTATATCTACTTCAGACATTTTTTTTGTTGTAAATAATTGCTTATTGCTAAATAACTGCTTTTTAAGTTTGTAAATAATATTTTCATTTTTTTTATCGTTTACATTTTCAAAAAAAATATACCATGTTGTCCTAATGTTATTTATTTAAAATTCCTTCTTTTATAGTGCAGGAAATTATGAACCGGCTACATGATCTATGCCGTACATCTTTTTCGGTATATTGTAAGTTACGCCCTCCGATCATTAATTTTTCATTTGCATTTCAATTTCACTATTATACCTGATCATATTGAATAAAAATACATGCCATAAAGTTGTGTTAAACTTTAGTTTTCTCTATGAATCAATATGGAATTTATTCCTGAACAAAATAATTGATCAAATAGTATTTTTCTACACATCATATATTTTTTTACCAGTCAAAGATTAATTTTTATCTGGGAAAAACACGCTGATAAAATTAAATTTTCTACTTATAATATGTTTTTTTCTTAACTTGCCAATTGGACAATCTTACTGATCAACTAAATGTTAGCCATATTTAAATAGTTTCGCCCTTCTGCTC
Source organism: Phosphuga atrata (assembly GCA_944588485.1). Classification (NCBI taxonomy): domain Eukaryota; kingdom Metazoa; phylum Arthropoda; class Insecta; order Coleoptera; family Silphidae; genus Phosphuga; species Phosphuga atrata. Next base: position 10,894,897 of record OX155903.1, on the reverse strand, counting down.
AAATCAGTCTGTATTTGATAGAATTGGTAAAACCATCCTACGCTATAAATAATCAATCATACAAACTTAAAAGAATCGGAACACAGCCTGAATTTATAAATATATTCAACCTTTCCGGAGCTCTATAACAATTACTGAGTCTTTTTAAGACTACCAAAACAAATCTCATGTGAAATTTGTCAGTTATTTAATAGCTTTCAGTCCACCTTCGTGGTACTCAACAAAAACCATAAAAATAACATTGTTTTTTAGATCATGTCTTTCCGATACCTTAAGTGGATAGCCATCTATGTACGCGTTTCGAGATTTATCTCTCAGCAGCACAGCTTTGCTTCCATGAAATTTCACATGGGATTTGTTTTGGTAAAAAAGACTCGGTTATAGTTATAGAGCTCCGGAAAGGTTGAATATATTTATATATTCAGGCTGTGTTCCGATTGTTTTGAGTTTGCATGATTATCTACAACGTAGGATGGTTTTACCAATTCTATCTTATCATTTCAATCAATAACCTGCTAAGTTCATATCTCTCTCACAAAATGTCAAATTAAAAATATCTCACCCTAATCACCACGTGGGTTTCAAGTAAGTGGTTCACAAATTGTTGTTCATGGAAGGAAAGCTGTGCTGATGAGAGATAAATCTCGAAACGCGTCTACAAATGGCCACTTAAGGTATGGGGAAGACATGATCTTAAAAACAATGTTATTTTTATGGTTGGTTATTTACAGGTGGACTGAAAACTATTAAATAACTCACAAATTTCACATGGGATTTGTTTTGGTAGTCATAAAAAGACTCGGTAATTGTTATAGAGCTCGAGAAATGTTGAATATATTAATATATTCAGGCTGTGTTCCGATTGTTTTAAGTTTGTCAGTCTGGAATTGTTAAATCATGATTTTCTTCTTGTTCTTTCTGTATCTTTACCAAATATAATTCGTGGTGGATTTTCTTTAATATTCAGCAAAATATTTAAGAATCTTTGATTTTGCTTGTTTACCGTATTAGTCAAATTGTTCGTATAGAATGAAATAATGTTGCAGGGTTCAGAGCTTGAGCGAACATGGTAGAAAATAAATAGGAAAATAGAATATAGGTTGGGCCATGCTGAAGACTGCGAGACCTCTCTGCGACCTCATAATTTCATAATAGACAAGAGCAGACCAAATTTATTTCAATGAATATTTCAAAAGATTTTGCATACACATGTCTGGTTTTAATTTAAACGAGATTTAATAGAGATTGACAAACTATAATATTACTGGATTTAGAGATGTTTGTTGTGCGTTTGAGCAGAAAATATATAATAAATAAGACTAGGCAAGACAAGATTAAGCAAGACAAGGCTAGCTAAGACAAGACTAGGCAAGACAATAGTAGACAACACAAGACTAGACAAGGCAAGACCAGACAAGATCAGACAAGACCAACAAGACGAGGCCGATTTTTCTTAATAAACTTCTGGTGATAATTGGTATACCACCAATTGTTCATCACTTCAAGTTTAACAGGTACAAAAATTTGACAACTTGCAATGCGATTTGGGAATTTGCATTTTGCATAATACTGTAAATAATTCGAAGGCTTAGATTTTTTATTACCTGTTTTATTTTTTATTGTTCTTTAGTTGCTTTGTTTACTCATACCGAATATTGAATTATGCACAAACTAGTGTAAAATGATTATGAAGCTAGGCCATCGAAAAATATATGAGTAAATTAATTTGAAATTTAATTTTACTACTTGGTATTTGATTAGTAGTCAAAATAAGTTTTTGATGGTTACGCTTTTTTGCATTTCCGATGGAATAAATTTAATTTAATTCAACCCGAACACATTTATGTGTTCAAATAGTTCGGTAAACTAAGCCAGCGGATTGAATTTTTAATTACTTCCTTAAAAAAACTGTACGAATCTCACCGTGGCAGTGCATTACTTTTATTGTTCCATTGCGAGTTATTAAGTTTAATCAACATTGTCGCAGATGTAACTTCCTTTATAGCTAAACTTTTTGTTTTTCCTTTTCTGCAGAATCTTTCTTTTCAGATTACATTACACTTCTGCTTCTCCCCAGTACAAAAACAACAAATTATAATTTATTTACGAGAAACAAACCCGCAGATAAAGCAGGATAACATAATACTCGTTATCTTCAAAAATTAATTAACAAGATATGTTAACTTATACTATCTACGATGTGTCTATATTCGAGAAATCGAGTTAAAACTGTATACATAAACTAAACTAATTCAGCTAACCTTACGAGAGTTAACATATCCAGTCTTCTCTGTCCAGTCTCCTATTTCCAGTCTTCTCTCTCCAGTCTTCCCTATGCAGTCTTCTCCATCCAGTGTCCTCCGTCCCATTGTAATATATTCTGTACATTTTAAACTCCATTAATAGCTATCTAGATATCCTCCACCATTCTTAACTAGCGTCCGGTGAGTAGTTTTACCACGGCAGGTACATGACGAAAGAAACATACATCTTCATGTATCCCAATCCTACAACAAAAAGAAATAAGCTGTAGTGGGTAGTGGTAGTGTAAATATAATATACATATGTTAAACAATCAGCACTACAACCAGACTTATGATCAGTCTCACGACCAGTCAGTCATAGTCTTAGTGTTAATCTTACTCATTGTTAGTCTCAGTCTACAATAAGTTAAGAGAGGTGTTAAGAACTCGTTTACGATAGTTAAAAATAAAGTATTAAACTGTGTTATTTATATCTTTCACTCTAAGACTCGGTCCCTTACAAGTACCTCCACACAATAAGAAAGACTGCGATTTGGGTGTTACATCCACTCTATCTGTCCCAATATTGGGTGAAGAGACCCCAAATCTACGCATCAACCAACAAAAGCGTGGTCAACGATTTTTAGCGACGCCATCCATCAAGCTCCTTACTCAATCCTACAAAATATCGTACCTACGAACATATCTAACAACAACATCGCTTTGAACCCTAATACTATGTAGGAATTATCCTCTAATGAGATTATAGAAATTATGGAGTCTCTAGAAGAACATCAACCTTGTGGCCCCAAATCAGTTCCAACCAACATCATTAATTTATACAAACATTTACTAACTGAGCCAATTACAAATATAGTAAACGGCTCCTTCGCTTCGGAACTATTCCCAGTTGTTCTGAAAACGTCCTCCACTGTTCCTATTCACAAAAAGGAAATAAGAAACAACTAAACAATTATCGGCTCATAACCCTTACATCTGTATTAGCAAAAATCTTGGAGTACTGTAGGCGAAGCAGGCTCATCCCGTTTATAAAAAAAATCCATCTCATTAAGAAACAGCAACATGGATTTTGCAAAGGAAAATTCACCACTACCGCTATTGCGGAATTTTATACACGATTACAGCGGAAGTAGATAAAGGGTACAATTCGATTGGGATATTCTGCAACCTATCCAAGGCGTTCGACTTCTGTACAAAGTTACAAAGCTGCAATTACGGGATAAGGAGCAAATCCGCCAGGTCACTCAAATATTTTCTTGAGAATCGACAGCAATTTGTTCGGATCAAATCCGGAACTGTTTCGAGCCTATCCAATGTCAAATTTAGAAATACTAGTGTCCCTCAAGGAAGTGTCCTCGATCCAGCGCTGTTCGTACTATATATTTCAGATATGGTTAGTTATATAAATAAACAACATTGTGCACGGTATGCAGACGACGCCAGCTTCATCGTCTCTGAACATATTGGGACTGACAATCCACAGCGGGCCAATATGCTTCTGGAGAAACTGGACAAATGGTTCTCTGCAAACAGTCTTCTTCTCAACCGTGAGAAAACTGAATATATAATATTCCAGACTGCACGCAGTTCCCGCGCCAAAGATCTTCCACTAAAAATATACAACGACTCCATCAAGAGAGTCAAGGCAACTAAATTTCAGGGAATTCATATAAAAGAGAACTTACATTAGAACATCATCATACAACAAATCTGCATCAATCTCCATAACAAGATATTTCAAATCAGAAACCTTAGACAATTTTTGCAAAAAGAAGACCTGCTGACATACCTTGCCGAAGTTCAACCATACTAACTTATGGCATACTGCTATGGGGATTTTCACCACAGATAGAAGCAACCTTATTGACACAAACAAGAATTGTCAGGACCATAAGAGGAATCAGCATAACCACCTTCTGTCGACACATTTCAAGGAATTAGGTATTCTCACAGTCACCAGCCTCTGCATACTTGAAATCACCTGTTAAATCCATAAATATAAACATCTCTTCAAAAAAAACGTAGATATGCATCATCACAACACAAGGGGAAAGCATCTCTTATACTAGCCCAAAACTAACGATTACTAACGATTGGTGGAAAAAGTTCGAAAATATTTAGGGTTACTATATATAACCGACTACCAATCACCATGATTGAAGAAAGATCCCATAAGAAATTCAGACACAGAATGAAGTACTGCTCATGAATACAATATATACCAAGGATGAGTTTTACCTTCTGGATCACCATTTGCATTTATAACATTATTTTTATAGCTATTTGTATATTCCATTTTGACACACTCTATAGATTTTACATCACATCGTCTATCGGGCACTTTTGACGTCAAAACGGGAGTCAGACAAGGTGACGGGCCCTCTCCAATGCTTTTCAACTGCGGTCTCGAAAAGATCATTAGGACCTGACGAATAGAATTATTAGAAGCTAAATATAGCCCTATGAGAATGGGAACAAAATCCAAAGGGATTGTGGTTGACTGTCTAGCAATTGCTAATGACATCGCCATTCTATCAAAGGACATAGAAACTGCGTGGAAGCAAATCCACCTTCTAAAAGAAATCGCGGAACAACCTGGCTTGCAGATATCATTTGGCACAACAGAAGAAATGACCAACATCAAAGATGCCCCAGCAAAACTCCAGACAAAATACGGGAGATCAACCGAGTGGAAACATTTAAGTACCAGGGAGAGATCATCATGAAAAGTGGACTGGAGAAAGAAACACTTAGGGAACGAGTACGCAAACTCGAGATAGCCTATAAAACGTCACGCAACATCTACAACAAAAAAAGCCTGTCCAAAAATACCTTAATGTAGGATTAAACATATTTGATTTGACTAGACAGACTGGACTAGATGGACAAGAGTAGACAAGATTAGACAGAGAAGACTAGGCGAGACTAGACAAGACTAGACAAGGCTAGACAAGACTAGACAAGGCAAGACAAGACTAAATAAGACTAGACAAGACTAGGCAAGACTAGACAAGACTAGATAAGACTAGATAAGACTAGACAAACTAGACAAGACTAGCCAAGACATGACTAGACAAGACTAGACAAGACTAGGCAAGGCTAGACAAGACTAGACAAGACTGGACAAGACTGGACAAGACTGGACAAGACTGGACAAGACTGGCCAAGACTGGACAAGACTGGACAAGACTGGACAAGACTGGACAAGACTGGACAAGACTGGACAAGACTGGACAAGACTGGACAAGACTGGACAAGACTGGACAAGACTGGACAAGACTGAACAAGACTGGACAAGACTGGACAAGACTGGACAAGACTGGACAAGACTGGACAAGACTGGACAAGACTGGACAAGACTGGACAAGACTGGACAAGACTGGACAAGACTGGAAAAGACTGGACAAGACTGGACAAGACTGGACAAGACTGGACAAGACTGGACAAGACTGGACAAGACTAGACAAGACTAGACAAGACTAGAGAAGACTAGACAAGACTAGACAAGACTAGACAAGACTAGACAAGACTAGACAAGACTAGACAAGACAAGACAAGACTAGACAAAACTAGACAAGACTAGACAAGACTAGACAAGACTAGACAAGACTAGACAAGACTAGACAACCTAGACAAGACTAGACAAGACTAGACAAGACTAGACAAGACTAGACAAGACTAGACAAGACCAGACAAGACTAGACAAGACTAAACAAGACTAAACAAGACTAGACAAGACTAGACAAGACTAGACAAGACTAGACAAGACTAGACAAGACTAGACAAGACTAGACAAGACTAGACAAGACTAGACAAGACTAGACAAGACTAGACAAGACTAGACAAGACTAGACAAGACTAGACAAGACTAGACAAGACTAGGCAAGACTAGACAAGACTAGACAAGACTAGACAAGACTAGACAAGACTAGACAAGACTAGACAAGACTAGACAAGACTAGACAAGACTAGACAAGACTAGACAAGACTAGACAAGACTAGACAAGACTAGACAAGACAAGACTAGACAAGACTAGACAAGACTAGACAAGACTAGACAAGACTAGACAAGACTAGACAAGACTAGACAAGACTAGACAAGACTAGACAAGACTAGACAAGACTAGACAAGACTAGACAAGACTAGACAAGACTAGACAAGACTAGACAAGACTAGACAAGACTAGACAAGACTAGACAAGACTAGACAAGACTAGACAAGACTAGACAAGACTAGACAAGACTAGACAAGACTAGACAAGACTAGACAAGACTAGACAAGACTAGACAAGACTAGACAAGACTAGACAAGACTAGACAAGACTAGACAAGACTAGACAAGACTAGACAAGACTAGACAAGACTAGACAAGACTAGACAAGACTAGACAAGACTAGACAAGACTAGACAAGACTAGACAAGACTAGACAAGACTAGACAAGACTAGACAAGACTAGACAAGACTAGACAAGACTAGACAAGACTAGACAAGACTAGACAAGACTAGACAAGACTAGACAAGACTAGACAAGACTAGACAAGACTAGACAAGACTAGACAAGACTAGACAAGACTAGACAAGACTAGACAAGACTAGACAAGACTAGACAAGACTAGACAAGACTAGACAAGACTAGACAAGACTAGACAAGACTAGACAAGACTAGACAAGACTAGACAAGACTAGACAAGACTAGACAAGACTAGACAAGACTAGACAAGACTAGACAAGACTAGACAAGACTAGACAAGACTAGACAAGACTAGACAAGACTAGACAAGCCTAGACAAGAATAGACAGAAAAAAATAAACAGACAAGACTAAACAGACAATACTAGACAGATCAAACTGGACCGACAAGGCTATAGAGACAAGACTAGAGGGACAAGACTAGACAGACCACACTAGAGAGACCAGACTGGGGTGTTCAGAGGTTTTCGTATGGGATTAGAGGAAAGTCAGGTGGCTAGTTCAAGTGATATCTCTGTAATAGAAAACAATGTATTAAAGTAAAGAAGTATCAGAAAAGAGACCCATAAAAATTGGGGTTGCAAAAGGAAGCATGTTAGCTACCATTTTATTCACTCTGTATGCGGCTGATCTAGTGCAACATGTCGGTGGAAAGCATTGAACCCTGTATGCTGACGATATTGTTCTCGAAGGCCTCTCAAGAACAAGCAAAAGCCGAATCAAATAAAACTTTGAATGCGCTATATGGCAGGTTTTGCTCCGATAAACTCCAACTAAATTTGGCAAAGCTCATTTATATGGTCTTCCAATGTCGAAAAAAGGAAGAAGATCTTCCATTAAAAATCGGAAATGTACAGCTGAAGAAATTCAGAACAGTAACGTTTTTAGAAGTGCATTTAGAGGAGTATTTGACGTGGAAAATATTGACGGATGGCATCATCAAGAAACTAAATAGCATTCCTAATAAACCACATAAATTTCTTTCTATAAAATAAAAAAGTGATTCGGTGGGCGAGGAAGCCCTTCTGACTGTCTACCATGCCGAAATTTTCTATTTTCTACCTATTGCATTTTTAGCCTCCTCATACACACAATGTTTTTCTGGCGAAAGAACGGATCATTAGATCTCTAGCTAGGATCAAAGTCTCCACATCATGAAGACCATTCTTTCAAAAATTTATATAAAATAAATCGTGCCACGTATCTAAAAACAAACTTGTCTTTTCAGAGGACGGTCATTCTCACAATACGTGATATTGTCTGAATCTGAGACCAACCAGGAGCAACCTAACTGCATGCAAAAGTGCACCAAATAGATTAGAGATACAAATTTTCAATTGCATTTCAACGGCAATCCGTGGAGAAAATATGTGTAATTGAAAAATGCTATTTTGCATTAAATCACTTAAACCAATAATATATATATATATATATATATATATATATATATATATATATATATATATATATATATATATATATACATACATATATATATATATATATATATATATATATATATATATATATATCGGTGGTTTGGCAGATCTTAAAATGTGGCATGTTTCCTGTCTTATTGTCTCGGCTAATGTGGCAGGGAGTTGTGAGATAGCAGTCTCTACACCAGTGATTATGTCTTCTTTGGGAAGGCGAGTTGGTGCTATTAATTAATACACATATTACCACATTAGCCGAGACAATAAAACAGGAAACATGCCACATTTTAAGATCTGCCAAACCACCGACCAGAAACATCTCATACGAGGAATTCAAAGCCCTCAAGGCACTAAGAGAAAACAACAGCATTGTGGTCCTACCAGCTGACAAGGGAAATTGCTCTGTAGTCATGAACAGTGCTGACTATAAACAAAAAATGACCACAATCTTAGATGATCCAGCTTATCTACCCAGTACAACGGACCCCACAACCTATCTTGAGAAAACTACCAGACAAAAGATCCTAAGCTCTAGCATTGACAAGGAATCAATGAATTACCTTATACCAAGGGAGAAATCTTCACGGTGTCCCAAGATATATGGTTTACCAAAGATCCACAAAGATGGAGCCCCACTACGACCAATAGTAAGCTCCATTGGTTCACCGGTCCAACTTCCTGCAAAACATTTAGCAAAATGTTTACAACCATACGCAGAAGATTGTGATTCCTATGTCCGCAATGCTGAACACTTCATAGACATACTGAAAAATCACCAACTCCAGCCCGGCCACCTCCTTGTGAGCTTTGACATTGTATCTTTATTCACAAAAGTACCGGTCTCTGAGGCCTTAAACATCATAAGATCAAAATTAAAACCAGAAAAGTATGTATCAGATCTGGCAGAACATTGTTTAAAGAACACATACTTTAGGTACGATGGTCAAATATACAAACAAGACCTAGGAGCACCAATGGGTTCACCTCTATCCCCAGTAATAGCCAACATATTTCTTACAGATTTTGAGGAAAAGGCAATCTCATCAGCCACACTTAAACCTACACTCTGGTTAAGATATGTTGACGACACATTTGTAATCTGGCCCCACGGCAGACCAGAGCTGGACAAATTCCTTAAATATCTTAACTCACAACACGACCAAATTAAATTCACAATGGAGATAGAAAAGCATCAACAACTTCCTTTCTTGGATGTCTTGGTACAGAAGAAACCTGACGGTACTTTGAGCCACACTGTGTACCGGAAACCAACACACACAGACAGATATCTGAACGCTTCTTCGCACCATCATCCCAAACAACTAGCATCTGTAGTCAACACTCTTACCACCCGATCCAAAAGACTAGCAGACCAGCTTAACTTACCGAAAGAATTGAGGAACTTACGAGAAGCTCTTTCTTCAAATGGATATCCAAACAGCTTAATATCCAGAGCTTTCCGTCGTACAGAGAACAGTAGCCAAAGAACTGAAGAACGCCAGAAACCCGTTAGCACAGCATACCTACCATATGTTCATGGATCAACTGACAAAATCGCCAGAATACTTAAAAGACACAACATCGACACCATTTTCAAACCTAACCAGAAAATATCCTCCATGCTACGCAGCGTTAAAGACACCATTCCGTTAGAATCCCATGTAATTTACGAAATACCTTGCGGAACATGTGAACGGACCTACATTGGACGTACCAATAGAAAAATATCTGCTAGGATTCAAGAACATGTAGTTTCAATCAGACACAGAGACAAAGTTTCATCGGCACTTGTCCAACACACAAACACTGGTCACTGGATGGACTTTAGAAATTCAAGGACTGTTGCACAGATTAGCCACGAAATGTCACGAGTATACAGAGAAGCCATAGAGATAGAAAAACGAGACTACTGCATGAACACGAGAGACGATTCCTTGAGACTGCCCCCAGCATGGCGACCGATCATATCCACCCTCAAAATGCAATCCCAGACACCCCAGACTCATGTACGACCAACAAAACAAACAAACAACCGAACCGAAGCATCGCACACAACGCGCATGACCCGAAGCCAGACAGATATAAGTAGTCGCATCGCACGAACGAGCTCTCAGTATGCGTCGAACGGTTGACCCGTACGGACGCATATATCTCTTGAGAATGGCGAATGTTAGTTCGCCGAAACGTCGAGAATCCGGTTCTTTTCAGAGCCAACCCTCAGCATCAAAGCGGAATCCCCGAAAAAACAATACAACATATATATATATATATATATATATATATATATATATATATATATATATATATATATATATATATACACATGTTGCACTAGATCAGCTGCATACAGAGTGAATAAAATGGGAGCTAACATGCTTCCTTTTGCAACCCCAATTTTTAAAGGTCTATCTTCTGATACTTCTTCACTTTAACACATTGTTTTCTATTACAGAGATCACTTGAACTAGCCACCTGACTTTCCTCTAATTCCATACGAAAACCTCTGAACGCTCCAGTCTGGTCTCTCTAGTGTGGTATGTCTAGTCTTGTCTCTATAGCCTTGTCCGTCCAGTTTCGACTGTCTTGTCTTGTCTGTTTATTCTTTTCTGTCTAGTCTTCTCTAGTCTTGTTTAGTCTTGTCTAGTCTTGTCTAGTCTTGTCTAGTCTTGTCTAGTCTTGTCTAGTCTTGTCTAGTCTTGTCTAGTCTTGTCTAGTCTTGTCTAGTCTTGTCTTGTCTAGTCTTGTCTAGTCTTGTCTAGTCTAATCTTGTCTAGTCTCGTCTAGTCTAGTCTTGTCTAGTCTTGTCTAGTCTTGTCTAGTATTGTCTAGTATTGTCTAGTCTTGTCTAGTCTTGTCTAGTCTTGTCTAGTCTTGACTAGTCTTGTCTAGTCTTGTCTAGTCTTGTCTAGTGTTGTCTAGTCTTGTCTAGTATTGTCTAGTCTTGTCTAGTCTTGTCTAGTATTGTCTAGTCTTGTCTAGTCTTGTCTAGTCTTGTCTAGTCTTGACTAGTCTTGTCTAGTCTTGTCTAGTCTTGTCTAGTCTTGTCTAGTGTTGTCTAGTCTTGTCTAGTCTTGTCTAGTCTTGACTAGTCTTGTCTAGTCTTGTCTAGTCTTGTCTAGTCTTGTTTAGTCTTGTCTAGTCTAGTCTTGTCTAGTCTTTTCTAGTCTTGTCTAGTATTGTCTAGTCTTGTCTAGTCTTGTCAAGTCTTACCTAGTCATGCCTAGTCTTGTCTAGTATTGTTTAGTCTTGTTTTGTCTAGTCTTGTCTAGTCTAATCTTGTCTACTCGTGTCCATCTAGTCCAGTCTGTCTAGTCAAATCAAACAAAATCAAAAATATTTAATCCAACATTAAGGTATTTTTGGACAGGCATTTTTTGTTGTAGATATTGCGTGATGTTTGATAGGCTATTTCGAGTTTGCATACTCGTTCCCTAAGTGCTTCTTTCCCCAGTCCACTTTTCATGATGATCTCTTCCTGGTACTTCGTCAATGTTTCCACTCGGTTGTTCTTCCGTATTTTGTCTGGAGTTTTGCTGGGGCATCTTTGATGTTGGTCATTACTTCTGTTGTTCCAAATGATATCTGCAACCCAGGTTGTTCCGCGATTTCTTTTAGAAGGTCGATTTGCTTCCTCGCAGTTTCTATGTCGTTTGGCAGAATGGCGATGTCATCAGCGAATGCTAGACAGTCAACCACATTCCCTTTAGATTTTGTTCCCATTCTCATAGGGCTATATTCAGCTTCTAATAATTCTATTCGCCAGGTCCTAATGATATTTTCGAGAACGCAGTTGAAAAGTATTGGAGAGGGCCTGTCTCCTTGTCTGACTCCCGTTTTGACTTCAAAAGTGCCCGATAGACGATGTGATGTTCAATCTATAGGGTGTGTTAAAATGGGATATACAAATAGCTATAAAAATAATGTTATAAATGCAAATGGTGATCCAGAAGGTAAAACTCATCCTTGGTATATATTGTATTCATGAGCAGTAATTCCTTCATTCTGTGTCTGAATTTCTTATGGGATCTTTCTTCAATTAAGGTGATTGGTAATCGGTTATATATAGTAACCCCAAATATATTCGGACTTTTTCCACCAATCGTTAGTTTTGGGCTAGTATAAGAGATGCTTTCCTCTTGTATTGTGGTGATGCATATCTACGTTTTTTTTTGGAAGAGATGTTTATATTTATGGACGTAACAGGTGATTTCAAGTATGCAGACGCTGATGACTGTGAGATTGCCTAATTCCTTGAAATGTGTCGACAGAAGGTGGTTTTGCTGATTCCTCTTATGGTCGCGATAATTCCTTTTTTGTGTCACGAAGGTTGCTTCTATCTGTGGTGAACATCCCCATAGTTCATCCTCATCATGAACATCCCCATTCATGTTAGTAATGGTTGAACTTCGGCAACGTACTATGTCAGCAGGTCTTGTTATCGCAAAAATTGTCTGAGGTATCCGATTTAAAAGATCCTCTTATGTTGATGCAGATTTGTTATACGATGATGTTCCAATGTAAGTTCTCTTCTAGATGAATTCCCAGAAATTTAGGTGCCTTGACTCTTTTGATGGAGTCTTTGTATATTTTCAGTGGAAGATCTTTGGCGCAGGAACTGCGTGCAATCTGGAATATTAAATATTCAGTTTTCTCACGGTTGAGAAAAGTACTGTTTGCAGGTAACTATTTGTCCAGTTTCCCCAAGCATATTGGCCTGCTGTGGATTGTCAGTCCCCAATATGTTCAGAGACGATGAAGTTGGCGTCGTCTGCATACAGCGTTGGAGCGAGGACGCTCCCTTGCGGGACATCGGTATTGGTAACTTCAAATTACCGGACACCGGTTCAACTATTTTTGATGGAAATCGTCGCTATTTGCTTCGCATCGGTCACGAGTGTGGATTTTTCCCAGATTTGTTGTTTTTTTTTAGTATGTCCTTTTATCACTTTCCAGAAGGCCTTTTGTACATTCGGAGCCTCGATTACTCTTTGGCGAAAAAAATGTTCTTTCACAGAATTTATTAACTTGTAATGCTGCATTTTTTGGTATAAACATTGGCGTAGCTAGTGATTTTTTCTAGGGGGCAGCCATCCAGCTGAACCAACTATAGTCCACTTTTTTTAAGAATGCAGTACACGGAAGATAGAGCTTATTTGACCTTGTTCTCTAATTGGCATTAAATCGAGGAGAAATTCACACAGACGATATTTACTTCTCCAACTCAACCTCTCTCTTTTAATATACATTTGCAGCTGTTAGTTGTCAATGGTTGCCGTGTCAATTCACAATTCTCATCTGATTTGATTGTATCAGTTAGATTTTTTGCGTTTTTTCTCCCTTTATTTGTTTGTATTTTATTACTATTGTGGCCACTTGGTGTATTTATTCCGTATTTTTCAATACAAACAATAGTAGTTTTCGTTCTTTCTAGTTTTGTTGTTTTTCCTCATTGAAGAAAGTGTGCACGGTCGTGAAATTTTAATTTTTATTCTACAATGAATGATAACGAGGTGTCCAGTACTTCCAAAGGTATAAAGAAAAATCCGAAGGGAAAACTTTTAAAAAGTGGACAAAAACTAACGGCCCACAACAGTTATTTGGTCCATGACAGTAAGGGTGTAACAATGAGTTTTTGTTAGCTGTGGCACTTACTGTAGCAGCTGTTGTTCAATTTCTATAATTTTTATAATAAGTTCTTAATATTATATTAAAGTTCTCAATTATTCAATAATAATAAGATATTCAATATTCAATCAAGTAACTATATTCGAATTCAGCGGCAAATTTTGTAACTAAATTGAACATTTATCATAGTATAAATCAGGTTTGTAATTGCTGCATTTCTAAAAAAATGGACTATAGTCGTTTAATGAGAGATCATAAATGACGCCTAGTAATAAATAATAATGCAGTTCATTCGCTCTCTTTTTTACCACGCGGCGTCTTGATTCTTAATAAAATTGACATTCTAATAGCTAAATCTGTATTAATATTTTAAATAAAAAAGAAATTGGAATTTGGATTAAATGAACAAATGGATTTCGATAAAGTTTGGACAAGATATACCTAACAGAATTCTGGGGAAGGTGCTTTTTTACCCCAGGAAATATAAATATATATGTGAGTAAACACTAAATGAAGAAATTTAATAAAATTTGGTGTTGACTGCAATATCTGTACACGATAACATCAATTTGATATTTTCTTCTAAGGAACATCGTTTTCTTTTTAATTATTTGGAAATGTACGATAATAACACACCTCTGGTACGATCTGCGCCACCTTTCAGGTAAAAACCAACACTGGTGGTAAGTCTACCATACCTACTTGCAAACTGTAAAAGAGACGAGAAACGAGAGACGATTTTGATAATATAGATTTTGGGTTAATTCATCACCCGAGGATTGGTATTGAATCTTTAATAGGAAAGCGATTAAACTGAAAGTAATTCCTCTATACTGTCGATTTTTCTAGGGTGGGCTAAAAAGTTTCTAGGGTAGGCACTGCCCACCCTAGCTCCCCTCTAGCTACGCCCATGAGTATAAATATTTTTTGAGTGGCTCTGGATACTGTTTGTTTAGGATGAAAATGTCTCTTAGCTTAGTGCCAGATGTTTTTACCTCCTTAGTGATCCAAGACTTTTGGTTGATGTTAATTTTAGTTATGGAAAACCTGGAGAAGAAGTAATGTTACAAGATCTTGATGAAACATCTAGTCTTGTGGTTGCAATCTGGATTATTTCCGCCAACGATTCGGACTGCAGATGATCAGCGAAGCGTTTTTTGTTGGTCGCGGACATGTTTCTGGCGAGGAAATGTTGTTTATTCTCATGTATCTCTGTGCTGGTGGTTAGTCTGGTTAATTAGCCTATGGTCGGACATCGGCGTATTATCTTCTACCGAAGCAAAAAGATGACGTCTTGATAAGGCAAAGATATTATCGATATTTGTTCTAGTTGAGGATGTTATTTTGGTGTGATTATGTACATATTCCGTGATACCATACGCAGCAAATAGATTTGTCATGTGACTTTTTTCTTTAGAATTTTCGCAATGGTTAACATTAAAGTCACCAACTAGAATTATATATTTTAAATTATTAGTATATTTGTGGTAGAATACTATTATCCAATGTGGTCATGAAAGTAAGTATACAACCTGTGGGTGGTCTGTAGATCGTTAGAATAATCGTAGCGTAGCAACTTGTTTTCCCTTCGATTCCGCAGGTTTCAATGGTTTTTTCAATTGACTTTTCTTCAATCTCTAATTGTGTCACTCCTTTGCAGATATGATGTCACTCCTATGCAGATGTGAAGATCTGGTCATAGCTACTCCCTCTCCAGTTGACTGGGCTCTGCTATAGAAGGAAATTAGTTTACAGTTGTGGATGTTGAATAAGGGAAGATGATCTCTAGATAACCATGTTTCCCTGAGGCAAATGAAATAGGGGATATCGTTTTCGATAGTCTATTCTAGTAGGGAGCATTTCTTACGAAGACTTTGTATGTTTATGTACAGAATTAGGTTTTCAGAAACTTTTGTGAGGATATGGTATTTGGAGCCTTTGACGCTGTTTTATCTAAAACTGAAAAGTTTTTGTTAAAGTTTACCCCCGCAGTTTTTTCGAGTCTCATTAAAAACGATTCATGCAAATATGGCGTGGGCACAGCTTTGTTTGTCTAGTTTTGTCTGTCTAGCCTTGTCTGTCTAGTCTTGTCTATCTAGTCTTGTCTTATTTGTGCAGTTATGTCTGTCTAGTCATATATGTCTAGTCATGTCTGTCTAGTCTTATTAGACGTCTTATGTTTATTCTGTCTAGCATATTTTAAATTGTTTCATCTCGTGACAATAATTATTATTAATATATTGTTCTCGACTAGTCTATAAATGATAAGAAAATAAATAAGGCAAAATTATAGCATTAAATTAAATACATGTAATTTAAATATTTTATGCTTGTAAAAGATCAAAATAAAAATAATATTGCTACCCCTTGTAATGCAGGGAACGGTAAACAACCTTCGTACAAAAAGTATGCAAATGAGCGAACAGCAGCAATTAATTGATAATACTCTCCTTTGGTATGCATAGATTCCTTTCCAATCTCCTAAGAAAAGACAAAGTATAATAATTAATAACATGAAAGGAATGTGAAATTAATGAAATACCCTTCGCAGAAGAAACGGGATGCGAAGAACGTAGTAGTTTATTATTTTCCTTTCACGTTTGAGTTGTGAGGAACGTGGGTATATAAAAAAAAAGATTTATAAAAATGTTGTACAAACAGTCCAATCTCTGTGTGTAGAAATTGCAGCGTGTTTTATTATAATACCATAAATTGAGAATTGCCCCGTGCAGAGAATGAGCATACTTTGCCCAGCTGGACGTCGGAGTCTCATTACATGTAGTCAAGGCGGGTTTATCCCGACGCTCCTCATTTATACCCGGCATTATTAATCCTAGGTGACCGCCCTATCGTTCGCACCTTGCATGTATACACAGACTCCCGGGTTGTACAAACTTTCCCCGCCCGAACGTTTATCTTTCACCTTCCGTCCACCCCCGTGCAATTTTCACAGACCAAACGATAAATTTTAATAAACCTTTTTATGTACGCGATATGTATATTTGATGAAGGTTTTCAATAATCTACAACATTTCAAGGGATCTACATCAATTGCATATTACACTAGAATATTACACAACAAATTAGTTTTGAACTGTCTGTCCATATTAAAACAAAAATATAAATCTAGTTTGATATTGAACATATTTCTTAAGTAATTTGTAAAAAAAAAATGACTAAAATATTATGATTAAAAATTGATTGTAGTTAGATTTAAAGAAACATAATAATACGAAAAATAGCTTGAATATAAGTAATATTCAACCTGTTCGTTAATCTACAAAATGTAATTAGAATATATTAATTATATTCACGCTATTTTTGGTATTATTATATTTATTTAAATATAACTACAACTAGTAAGGCCCCCTTCAATTTCTAATTTTAGATAAAACCGTCAGTCGGGTTTGACCGCAACTCTTTCGAGACAACTATCAATCAAAACCTAACTCTCTCTTGATTTTGCACACGTAGAAAAAGATCAAGTAGGTGTGTTATTAAATATAAATAATTTTAATTGTTAATTAAATAATAGCAAGTTGCACTGAAGAGAGGTAAACCTCGAAACGCGTGTGCAGATTGCTAGTCACATAAGTTATGTAGAAAGAAGCGATCTTAAATATTACTTAACTAGTAGTACTAGTAGTAGCATACAGGTGTCTATTGTGTAAATCAATTTTCTGCGTGGTATTAGCCAAGGAAGTAGTTGTTTCAATATGACATTTGTCTAAGTCTTAGTAAGCTTTTATTTTGTAGATAAACGAACAGGTTGAATATCAATTATATTCAAGCTATTTTTCGTATTATGTTTATTTAAAGTATTATGATTGCCAAAATAGAATACGCCTCTAGCCCGTACAAAAAGTGCGCAAAACTATGTGAAAAATGAACAAAAGCTAAAATCGACAAAAGCTAAAATCCCTTAGCTGACATTCTGATGTGTATCTATGCAGTAATGTAAAAATGACTATGGATGAAATTCGGACGGGAACTGAACCAAATCTCGGACACGCGAGAGTGTTCGGTTCGGAGGCGTTTGTTCACGTCTCCAAGGGGTTCACGAGAAAATTCGATGCAAGAGCGGGGATTTCAAACAACGAGACGAGATTGATTACAAGGATACGTTTTCTGGCTGTCATCGCTCAAGAAGATTTCGAGATTTCGAATTTAGATACTCAGAATGGCTTGGGTATAGTGTTGGGTAAAAAATTACTTATCGCTTGCCAAAATGTACTTTGACTGCTGTTTACTCTACTAACCGGTGGTTGATGTTGAATTCGCCATGGTAAATAGTGCAATATACCACGTACAAAACAAATTCCAAACCTTGCGCCTACCGCTCCATGCGCCTTCGGTCCCCGGTCATCTCTACATGGGAGATTTGAGAAAGTCAGAGCAAACTATTAGCAGACATACAAAATATCACTTTTACATAAGATATTATTAGATTTTTGTTATACAGGGTTAATACAAAATAAATAGACACATTCAATGTTTTATTAATCCAAAACTAATAACGTTATTATGAATTCGTTTAAACTATTTTATATAGTACTTTCGGAACTCATAGGTGCTCAATATGAGCCCCTGCTATCACACGACACACATCAAGGCGATAGTCTAGTTCACTACAAACTCGGTGTAACATATTTGCATTGACACTTTCCACAGCTCTCGTGATGCGTTGATTTAACTCATCTAAATCATTAGGAGGCAGAGGGACGTAAACCAGGCCTTTCACAAATCCCCATAGAAAAAAATCGAACGGTGTAAGATCGGGGCTCCTTGGTGGCAACCGTACGAGAACGCGGTTGTCGACTGTTGCACGGCCTATCCAGCGCTGTGGAAGTGTTTCGTCCAGATAATTTATAACGACATGGTGTCTGTGATGAGGCGCACCGTCTTGTTGGAAGATAAAGTTGCCCCCGTCCTCATGCAGTTGAGACATTAACCAATTAATCAAGATTTGATGATATTTGGCTCCCATTACTGTGTTTTCTTCAAAAAAGCAAGGACCGTACCTTTTTGCGAGATACATCACCTGAGGTGCAAGCAGGATTCAGAGAGGGAAGAGGCACAGTCGAACAACTCATAACACTTAGATTTATAATTGATCACGAAATTAGATCTGGGAGCCTTTTTGCTCTTTTTATCGACCTGAAAGCAGCGTATGATTCCGTAGATATAGGGAGATTGTAAGAATGTTTGGTTAAAAAAGGTATTTCGGAGAGGGTGAGGAGGAATGTGAGGGAAGTGTATAGGGAAACGGTGTGTAAGATCAGGGTGAATGAGTGTGTAACGGAATATTTCGAGATAAAAAAGGGCCTGAGGCAGGGATGTCCACTGAGCCCCACACTTTTCAATCTCTATGTGGCTGATTTGGAAAGAGTTTTGGCAGACGGACAAGCTGGAGGAGTGGTGCTAGGGAGAACAAAGGTGTGGAGTTTAGCATACGCTGATGATGCAGTTGTATTTGCCAAGACAGCTGGGGAATTGAGAGAGGTAATTGAAAGGGTGAGAGGGTTTTTTGAAAGGAGAGTTTTTCCCACATTCACACTCAAATGTGAATGTGGGAAAAACTAAATGGATGCGGTTGAAAAGAGGTGGGAAGTTCAAGAAAGAGAGGTTTGAATGGAGATGGAGGGAAATCGAGGAGGTGCAAAGGTTTAAGTATCTGGGGTATGTATTTGGAAATGGAGGTAGCAATAGAGAACATGTGGAGTATGTAGCGAAGAAAGCGTGGGTGGCAGCTGGGCGAGTCTGGAATGAATGGAGAAATGAATTCGAAGGAAACTTCAGGACGGCTGAGACGGTGTGGAAGGTGTGTGCGAGAAGCATTTTATTGTATGGATCAGAAGTCTGGGGGACGAGAGAGGAGGAGAGGATAGAGAGAGTCCAGTTTAAGTTTTTCAAAAAAATCCTGAAGCTTGATAGGTCGACACCTAGTTACATTGTCCTCCAGGAGGTGAATGCGTGCAAGGTGGCAGTCTTGGCTGCAAGAAAGGTCATAAGGAATGAATATAAGGTGAGTGAAATGGGAGATGAAAGGTTAATAAAAGAGGTTTTTAGAATGGTAAATCGAGTGGGAGTAGGCAGTATGAACGGGAGTGACTGGGGTAAGAATAAGAGGAAATTGTATGAAAGAGGTGGTATATCTGGTGAGGGGCTCGAAACGCTAAAGCAGGAAAGGGCAGGGTGGGCCGAAAGGTTGGTAGAACGTTTGCAAGAAGTGGACCTACAGGAGCGGCAAAGCAAAATAGAAAGTAGTAATTTTCATAAAGGGTACGTAAAGATACAGGTACATGCGCGGTTACCAACCTATTTAAGTGTAAATCAAGTGGACGATGCACAAGTCATGTTAGCAAGGTATAGGTGTGGATGTGAAGAGCGTGGAAGAAGATACTGGATGAGTGAGGAGCATAGAAAGTGTAGTGTTAGTGGGACAGCAAAGGATACTTGGGAGCATTGGATGGAAGAGTGTACAAGGGGTGAATGGAATGAGGGAGAGAGGCGGGAAGGAAAGAAATGGGAGGAATGTATGAATGATAGCGGAAAGGGTTTGAAACTGCTGAAACGGGTAAAAAGATGGAAAGAGCAAACTGGTAACAGAGAAGGTGTATTATAAAGGAAATTATAAAGGAGTTTATTTTGTGTTTTGTGATATTTTTGTATTTTTATTTAAAATTTTTTTTTTTGTATGTGGTTTCTATATGCCAGTAGGTTAATAAATAAATAAATAAAAATACAGCACAGAACACATTCACTTTTGGAGAATCACGCAAATGCTCCACCAACACTCTCGAAGCTTCATTTCCCCATATTCGGAAGTTGTGTTTATTTACCTTGCCACTTATGTGGAACTTTGACTCGTTACTGAAAATTATATGCTAGCAAAACTCATCCTTTTCATTACGTTGCAGCATTTCGTGGCAGAAATCTTCACGTTTAGGCTAATCATCTTCACGTAGATGCTGTATAACTGCAATCTGTAAGGCGCCAGTTTTAGTCGTTTGCGTAAAATTTTCCACACAGTTGTTTGCGGAATTTTTAGATGTTGAACTATTGTAAACTTGCACGTGTTGTTGACTTTTGTATACTTCTACTGTTCTTTCTATACAGTACTGTTCTACTGTTTCTTCTACCACACAAGGTCTTCCCGGACTTTTGGCTTCACATAAACACCCTGTCGTTTCAAATTTATTGTACCTATCGTAGATCGACTGTCTAGTAGGTGGTGACTTTCCAAAACCTGTTCGAAAATGTCGTTGGACAACAGTTACGGAGTTCGTTTTAGCAAATTCAGGCACGCAATATGCTTTCTGAGATGAGATTGCAGCCATCGTAGCTATTATGCTTGTGCAGTACTACCAACTGTACCATCGAAACTTCTACGTTCTTTAAATCTTCGAACGTTCTTTAAATTCATTCACTATCCAGAGAAAGTCCTCCCCAAGAAATACGAATAATTTGTATTGATCTGTGTTATACAGAGTGTTAGGTGAAATAACTCCTGGCCTATTCGAAGAATATTTTGTCTTATGATGATTTCTGAAAAACCCTTTGTTTCGAAGATACGGGGTGAACAAAATTTGCGGCTGTAACATTTTATTATCAAAAAGTAGATGTAAAGTTGTACAATCTACAATAAATGCTCGAAATAACTTTCTTCAGCCTGGATATAAGCAATCAATCTTCTCGTCATTGAGTGCCGAACTCTTTCAAACACACCAGGGTTGTTTCTAATTGAGTTACATCTAGCAATTATCCGATTTCGCAATACGTCCAAATTCTTCACTGGAGTAGCGTAAATTAATGACTTCAGATAGCTCCATAAGAAATAATATTGTTGTGTGGCACACCTCGACCAATCTAGCGATCTCCGTAAGTTGCTGCTAAAAACTCACGAGCGACATTGAGCGAATTGCAATTCTAGACGCAGTGGTACAACCTGCAGAAACTCAGGCAGTGTTTCTTCCAAAAAGTTGCGATACATCTCGACAGCAAGTCTTGCTGGTAGAAATACCGTTTCAATCATATAGTCACCCACAATTCCAAGCTAAACATACAAGGAGAACTGATGTTGAAACCAATCTTCACATACCTCACGCAAATTTTCATCTGCCCACACATAGTTGCATTTTTGCATTTCTTGAGAAAATGGCTTCATCGGTGAAAAGAATCCTTGTCAGGAATTGAAGAGTTAGGAAAGGGAAGTTTGCTTTTGTATACATAAGCAACCAGATTTATATTGAACAAGAAAGCGAGAGATGCGCTAATAAAAACTCGGGGCCAATTTATAGCAGAATAGTGTAAGAGTACTAGAATATGGTTAGGAAATGGCAAAATTAGAAAAATAACAATTACTAAACGTGCGAATCACCAACGAAAGAAACGGACGAAGCAATAACTGACGATTTCTACGACACTTTATAATGAGAATGCAATAAAGTACCCAACCATAGCCTTATACAATTGATAAGAGACTTCAACGCAAATAGGGGTAAAAAGAGATATAGGAAAGTCGCTGGTCTACAGAGCATACATACAAGCCCGAATGAAAAACATGTTTTTCATCTGGTAGAAATGCAAAAGATGATAATAAGCATTTTCCATATTATTTTCCATACAAGCGAATTCACAAGGGAACATGGAAAATTCCGGCGACTACAATATGTAATCAAATTGACGATGTTGTAATTTCAAAGAGACGACCATCATGAATAAAAGTTGTGTGGACATTCAGAGGAATCAAAGAAGCAACTGTGATTCAGACTACTTTTTAGTAAAAACAGCGCGGAGGCAAAGAATTGGCAATATTAAAAAATTAAGGAAAAATGAAATCAAGCGAATGGAATGTAGAAAAACTAAAAAATATAAGAGAGAAAACTAAATATCAAGATGCAATACTGGAGAACCTAAGCAGGCATGCAGCCAATGATGGGGATTAGGTGTTGGAACACATTATAAACAGTATACTAAAAGCAGCTGAATAAATGGAAGAAATGCAGAAGAAATGAAACATGCAGTGGTTTGATGAGGAGTGCAAGTTAAGACTGAAAATAAGACTAAAAGACAAGCAAGAAAAAAAAAGATGAAAATTAGAAGAATTTGAAAGAAATAAAAAATTCCAGAGGAATGCAAAATGAGGCTTATCCGTGCCGAACATTACAAGAAGAGGGAATTAAAAGAGATTGTAAGAACAACAGAAACTTACTTAATGTGTATTCAAAATGTACATACGATATCCTCTCCAGCCTCATTTACAAAAAAGTTATATATTATATATAGTCCTGGCGATTATTATTGTAAATTTTGACTCAACCGTTCAATATCTGACCAAATACACTAAATGAGAAAGCTATCGTAAAAAGGACTCCTTCGAATGCACCTTCGATATCCACTGTCTGTTTATTGACTTTCAATAGGCCATCGACTCAATGAACAGAAATTAGTTATACCAGAGCTTATATCCAAATGTGTATACCGGAGAAGATAGTCAAACTAATAAAAGTAACACTCATTCACATTGCTACCCTTGGGTAAATCTTCCATCATCGGTAAAAATTATAAACTCTGGAAACTCGGGGTGATGTTCAAGAAACACCTACAAATGATTTTCGTAAAGCAATAGTAAATCGATAATTTCTTGGGTTTTATCGCAACGGCAAAGAAACACCGATTATTTTTTTGTACAAATTAATAATCGGTGGTAACAAATGGGAAGCGTCCCATTATGTCTTGTGTATTATTGTCTGTTTTTCATTAACGGAATTGTTCTTTGGTTTTGGTCGAGTATCTCGCAAACTGGGCGCTTTTGACCCCACAAGTATTAAGACTTTTTATGCTTATTTTGGATCATAGAATCAGCCCTGAAAGTTTGATGGTGGAGGAAAGTTTTTTCTAACACACGGTATATTCGCAATAACAATTTCTTCATAATAACGATTAGTTGTTGCTATTGAAATATTAACAGGTATACAAGCTAATTGATCTAGTTCTTTTTAATCGTATATCGTATATCTTTTTAATCGTATTCGGAAAATTGTTCCAAAGTTTGCGAAAGAGAATATCTTCTGCGGTTTTGCTACGAAATCAACTTCAAGAAGTTAAAGATATCAATGTTAGTGAATGGACCGTTACAAGAAGGCTTCGTGCTGCTGGATAATCTTGTAGAAGGATGGCTACATGGCCACCATCACAATTACAAGAAGAGGGAATCAAAAGGGATTGTAAGAACAACAGAGGAATTACATTACTAAATGTGTATACAAAATCCTCTCCAGTCTCATCTACAAAAAAGTTACTCCTATATATTATATATATATATATATATATATATATATATATGTATATATATATATATATATATATATATATTCTTCGCGATTATTAGTGTGGATTTTGACCCGATTTTGATCTTTTCAATATCTGGCCAAATACACTAAATGAGAAAGCTATTGTAAAAAGGACACGAACGCACCTGCAAGATTGGCTTTTGCAAAAAATCACTTGGCATGGAATAATAATGACAGGTGCAACGTCCTATTTTCAGATGAGTTGCGTTTTGCCTCACTGGACCAGACGGACGACTATGAGTATGGAGAAAATCCGGAGAAAGATATTCTTCAGTTTTCATTGAAAAGCAACTTCCATTTTGGCGGTGGCTCGATTATGACTTGTGCAGAAATTTCTTCACGAGCACACTGAGTTGGTCTTCATTTCTCTGACAGCTCACAGATACATTACGGAGGTTGTAGAGGATCATGTTATGCCTTTCATGGTCACTATTAATTAATTCTGAATAAATTTAGCCGTACAAACATAACCGTACAAACATCAAATTATTTGCAATTTCTTAGGTGAGCAAAATGTTTTCCTCGCCAGTGTATTATTAATATATTATACAAATTCTATTATATTTTATGAGTGTATAATTGAGTAATTACTCGAAGGAGCAGATGAAGAAAAATAATTCCGACCTGTTTTAGTGATATTAATTAGAAAGTATTTTTTAAGTAAAAACGATTTAATTTTAGCGACAAAAGCATGAAACTTTGTTTAGATTTTCTCGCGTTCTGTATTATGTTCCGCGTCTAAGGTGGCATCGTCAAAATATTTTTGTTTCAGCATTGCTTAACTGCTATATCTCGATTTGAGATTGGATTGAATTATATTTTTTTAATTTTCCGTTAAGTCGGCGATTCTAATGTTCAAATTGTCACACATTATCAATTATCTCCTTCCTTGAAATTTTTGACTGCGGTTTCGTGTCGGGTTATTGTGCTTTTTAACATTTCTCGCTGCACTTTGAGTGCTTCTAGCGAAACCATTATTATGAATCGTGAAACAACTAGCTATAAATCCTTGTCCTCCATGACGGTAGAAGAATTACATTTCAGAAATTTTGAATAAAATGTTGAGGTTGTTCAGGCGAGATTTATTGATAAAAAAGGAACAGACTGACCTGGAGGCTGGAGCTGTGGTTGCTGGAACGCTATAATTGACTGAAATAATTTCGACGCCTGGGTCCGTCTTGGATTTATTTGCTGCGCCTGGATTGGTGTTGAATAGGGTCGTCTTGGATTTAAAGCGTTGCACTGCACTGATATCGAATCCGGTTCGTTTAGACCACAATGTCGTATGTGTAATGCATAATTGCTCGAAGGACCAGATGATTAAGAAAATGGACTGTTTTAGTTTTAACGTATATTCAAGCTATATTACAGTGATGTCGTCTTTGAAATCTGTTTATCGATCTATGTTCAATGAAGACTTAGTAACCTTTAATATTTACAAGATGCCACCTTGCCAGTGGGAGTGGCCACCACTTGCCCCCTTGCCCGGTAAGTAAGGAATCTGTAATTCGAAACAATGTTCAATTATACATCGTCACAAATTACATTGCCATGGATGTTTTAGAAAATATTATTAAAATTCTTACATTGTGAGCGTTGTGTTATTGTGAGCTCAGCCTTAAACATCTCCAAAATAAATGTAAAAATGTTTGAAATGATATTTATAGTTAGGTCCTTACTTTTGTCAAAAAATGAATTATTATTTAAAAAATATATTTTTAATATAATACATATAAATAATAAGAAATAATTGAATGAAAAAAATTTAATTCGAATAAATTTCCAATGGAACAAATTTCCTTCCGAACAAATTACTATTCGAATATTTTTCCTACGAACAAATTATTTTCGAACAAATTGTTTCCGCTGTGGTGGTGGCAACCAGGAGGTGATGCTAGGTTGGCAATCCTGAACTTTGATTTTTTAACAGTTAGTGATTTTTTAGTTTTTAACGGTATGAGGTTAGAAAAAGCAAGTAGATTATTATCAGAGTAATTATTTAACTTATAATATAAATAGGTATTCAAATATATTATCATTAAAAACAGTTCGTTCATTAAATGATTAAAATCGTTCCGATACAAGGAGCCATAAATTGGTGAGCCCGACGAAGAAAACAATGAAACTAATAATAATTTAATTTGTGTTTTTTTCTTGATAGTCAGCTCCCTGGGCTACTCTGCAACAAGATCTGAGGATAGAGCGTTTCACGGTTAGTTAAGCGCATGCGCATCCTCCAAGTTTGAAAGGCGGGAATATGAAAGATTCGAGCAAATAAGGTTATGTCAAAAAGTTCGGGCAAAACATCGCGGAAATTGACACATATGCACAAAAAAAATTCAACTATGAAAAGGTGTATTAAATCCCTCCACCGCTACACTTTTACCCAATTTAAATAGATTATATTTCATTATTTTTAATGTATCATTTCATAATGTCAAGAGAAAATCTTCAAGAAAATACAAACCAAGCAACACAAGAAGTAGACCAGCAAATTACTGCAGTCAGCGTAAATTCACCCTTTCTTGAGAAAAGATGTAAGCATTTGGTTTCTTTACATTGAATTACAATAAAATTTGTCACGGAAAAAAATAACAACTGAAACAACCAAATATCAATATGTTTTGGGCTCCCTTGAAAGTGACGTTGTTTCAATCACCACTTGTATAAAAAAATCATTTTCTTCAACTCTTAAATGAAATGTCAATGGGAGACAAAAAGTCAAACAATATTCCTACAACGCCTTCCCCATAATATAAATGCAATTCTCATAGCTACAGGTGTTACTTTAGAGCTAGACAAATTGGCTACACTAGCTGATAAGGCTATCGAGACAACTGCTCTAGCTCATACGATAATTGGTGCTTCACATCAAGCAGGTTCAAGTGGAAATTCAAGCGGATTGGAACGTTTAGCTGCGATTGAAAATGTCATAGCATCGTTAGACACACGTCTACGGTCACGATCCCGTAACCGTTCCACTGACAGATTCAGATCACAATCTCAAAGTCGTACAAATAGGCAGTATAAATGTTAGTATATGATAAATGTTGGTACAATTACATATTTCGTTCACAAGCAAAAAATGCGTTGCACCATGCAACTTAACTACAAAACAGGAATACTTGAACCTCGACCACTAATGGCGGCTATTGATCGCGAACCTGTTTCGTACCGCCTGTTTCCGTCTGTTACCGCCTGTAGGATCAATCAACAAAATTAAGATTTTTAATTGTTCTGGGACAGTTTTTCTTCCCATACCACCAGACAAATGTAAACAAAATAGGACATTATATGCAGCCAATGGATATGCACGTTCTTAGACGAGACATTGGACTTAGAAGAGAGTTTATCTGGCCATTTGTTATTGCACATGTTCAATCACCTATCATAGGTGCTGATTTTTTTAGTCATTTTTATCTCTTAGAGGATTTAAAAAATCAAAGGCTGATTGACCAAATGACTAAGTTAACGACTAGAGGCAAGCTTTACGCATGTAACTTCGCATTATATACAGTCCAGCCACAACATCGATATGCAGAATTATTTTCAAGATATTCTAAACCAGGGGTGAGCAACCTTTTTAATCAACGGGCCAATTTAAATTTTAAAAATTTTTGGCGAGCCGCACATAAAGTAACACTTATTAATATTTTACAAAACTTTATTTATAACAAGCATTAGAATAAAAAACATAAATTTAAAAAAAAGTAAAGATTTCATATACAAATTTCAATACAAAATTAAAACAAACAAGAAGAGAACAGAAAAACGAATTTACTTGAAATTTTTAATGCGAAATTTGGCATTGTTTTTTTGATACAAGCTGATCAATATCAGCCAGAATTGAAGAGGTAGCTACACGTACGTAGCTTTCTAATCGGGCATCGTTTAGTCTTGATCGGTAGTCATTTTTTATTAATTTCATGGTTGAAAATAATTGTTCGCAAACATACGTACTACCGAACAGACATCATTTGCTTTGCATTTTTAGTCAAAAGCGGAAATTTTTCAGGGCTAACATAAGATTTATAAAAATTTTCGATGCTTACTGAGAAAAATATATTTTTTAAATCGGTATTATTCTGCAGGTCAATTACTTCCATTTGAAAGTCTTCGGGTACTGTATCCACATCGATATTAAATGGCGAGGAAAACATTTTCATAGAAACCGCTGTCTTATCAGCTTTAAACATTTTGAATCGTAATTGAAATTCGTTGATTAAAATGTCTATATATTCTGCGTATTTTTGAGAAGTAGTAACGTTTTCTTTTTCTAAATGTGGAAAGTGAGACACCTTATTCTGCAAAAGATGCTGTTTCCACAATTTTAATTTGCGCTCAAAGCCCTGAATTTTATCATACAGATTGTGAATAAACTGTCCTTTGCCTTGAAGTTCCACATTAAGATCATTGAGATGCTGAGTCATGTCGATAAGAAACCCAAAATCGCACATCCATTCTTTATTACCAAAATGAGGAAAGGCATATCCAAGAACAATTGTATTTCGCTTTTTAAGTTGTATACTCTTTTTAACATTGCACCTCTACCAAGCCAACGTACTTCGGTATTAAAAACCACGTCGCCATATTCAGTTTCTAATTCTTTCAGGAATTCTTTAAATTCACGGTGATTTAACGCGCGCGACTTTATAAAATTGATTGCTTTAATTATTGGTACTGTGACATGTGGCAAACTCAATCTTTTCGCACACAAATTTTCCTGGTGAATTATGCAATGGTTAACGAATATTTCCCTCCTGTGGCCTTCTTAATGTCTTGAAATAGCCTTCCCGATACTCCTACCTCCATGCTTGATATTGCTCGTGCTCCATCTGTCGATATACCAATAATCTTTTCTAATAAAATTGAAAACTTTTCCAACACAGACTTAAGTTCATCGTACAGGTCTTTGCCGGTTGTAGTCCCTTTCATTGGAATCAGTGAACACAAATCTTCGGTAATATTAAATTTGGTGTCAATACCACGTAAAAATATAGCCAGTTGTGCTGTATCGCTAATGTCGCAACTCTCATCAAGTGCCAAAGAACAGTATTCGAATTTTGCAATACGTTCACGAAGCGTTGTTGCTATGTTCTCGGACAAGTCTTCAATTCTTCTTGCAATGATGAATCTTGATAAACTAATGTTTGAAATAATATTTATTTTATCAGGAAATGCTATTTCTGCAACAGCAGTCAGACATTCTTTTATCATCTCTCCATCCGCAAAGGGTTTAATTTTTTTTGTCAGTATTTGACTGACAACAAAACTAGCCTTTACTGCCGAATTTGATAAAATAGCTTGATTTTAAAAAATAGCCTGTTGTTTTCTCAAATTTTTCTTTATTTGATTAAACTTATCTATCCGGAGTTGTCCTGTTAAGTTTTTATATCGTTGTTCATGTTTTGTATCGTAATTCCCATTTAGGTTACATTCTTTTAATGTCGACACAGTCTCTGAACATATTAAGCATACAGGTTTATCTTTGACGAAAGTGAAAAAATTATCAAATTTCCACTTTTCTTGGAATTGCCTGTGCTCATCCGCAACCTTCCGTTTTTTCTTTGATTTTCCGACATGCTATTATGGATTAAAAATTTGAAAGTTAAAAAAATTTGTAGGAAAACTTAATTGAATAAAAAAACTCTAATATTACCTTTTTGGCAATAATATTGCACTCACGCCTTTCAAGAAAAACAAGAAGTGCTAAAATTGCTAGTTAACAGCTTACCAGTCTGACTGATTGTGTGACAGAGCAAACGCAAAGAAGCGCAGACAGTTCGTATTGCATGTTGAACAAGTCGCCGACAAGTGAGTATTTCGTCACAAAAAATCGCACAGACGCAGCGCGTTCGTATTGCATGTTTAAACAGGTCGCCGACAAATGAGTAACTAGTCACAAAAAATTGCTTCGGTTTAGTATATACACCTCCGTCGCGGTGGCAGAGCAAAGTCGTCGAAATCGCATTTAATTTTTTTCAAAATAAGATGCTTTTAAGGTGCTTTTTAGGTGCTGCAATATTTAATTAAGTGCTCAAAATAGTCATTAAAAAATTTTAGTGACTAAAATGCACCGCTGACTAAATATTAAGCTAACAGAGGCGTACTAAAAATAGGTTCAAAAATATGGTGTAAACACTATATTTAAGTGCTTTTTAGATGCTTTAAATGTATAAATATGGTGGATCAGATGTATGAAAATTTACTAAATAATATCGAGCACTTTAGTGCACTGCCAAAAAACACATAATGCTAGCAATTTCCTATGAAAGAATTCATCTTTACAAATAGGTAAGTGGCTGAATTAAAGTGCTTTTTAGGTGCTATCATGGTGACAGTGCAGTTAATCGCAGGCATTAAAATTTTGCGGAAAGTCGAGAGTTGACTGGTGCAGCATGGTGAAAAAGTCAAGCGGGCAGAGCGTTATAAAAAAATACGTTTGGAAATATAGATAAAGAAATATATTTAAGTGCTCTAAGTATATTAAAACAGAGGATTATTCATATCCACAATATTCTCTAAAAACATAAATCCCTTATATATACTTATATTGTATGAACAAATATATAGTTATATTTACTTTTGTATAAAGCTATTATTACAATGCTGCCTCTGTAACATCCGAACAACTGGGTTTTGAACCCAGCTTCGTCTGTTAGAAAGCAAGTTCCGCTAGGTTATCCAGACTTATATTGGTAATCGATAAATTTGTTCATAAATATATGGGTGATTCTACAAAAAATGGGTAACTCGATGTCATCAGTCAATATATACATTTTATTACATTTTGTGAAAATTTAATTTTATTTTAAAATAATTAAAAGTCCTTTATTTTTCCACCCAATTTCAGCTATTTATTTTAAAAACAATTTTGTAAAATAACACAAGAAATCCTCAAAAGGTCAGTTCTTTGGCATGTCACAATCGCAAATACGCGCAATTAAGTGGCTGTATAATAGATATTACTATTAATTTCGAATAACTTTTTATTTCACTAAAATCTGTAATGTACTTAATAATGCATAAACAAGTCTATCATCAAAAAAGAGTCTAACATCAATTTTGGTTATTCAATGACTACTAAATATGATCCGATTTGGGTAGAAATATCCAAAAAATTAAATTTTGTCAAGACCACTGAAGCATTGTATACTTTAGTAACCTGCAATAAGTTTGGAATAAGAGATTTACTATGTCCAGGTTGGAGAAAAAGTTACAGTCTTAATGAAAGTAATGAAAGTAATTTATCAAACAGTATTGGAGATGAAATTCTTATTGATACATCGTTCGAAACATCTGTAGAACAAAATTCTGAAGAAAATGTCCTTTGTTTGTAGTGACTGTATCTGGTAGAGAATTTGAGCCATTAATTGAAGATAGACAAATATTCGTCAGAAATATAATTACAGAAAAATGTCGAATTCGTTCTGTTAACCGGTTGATGAAAAGTAAGTGTTGATTTATATTTTAGAAAATATATTAAGAATTTTGAAAATAACATTAATATCTTTCCAATAAGATATGATTATGATGAATATTTATGAATAAATACATATATAGGTACAAATATGAATCCATATATGTCTGTATGATTGGCAACTTAAACGACATTGTCCTTAAAAAATTAGTTCAGCACTTCAAAATGTGAGCTTGCAGAAACAATTTATATTTTTTAATTGCTAAATGTGTATCAGTTTTTACTCAATTTTTTTGTCAGAAAATTTAAGTAAAACATTTTTTTCCTGTGTTGATCTGATTTATAAGAAATTAAATACTACCTTAAAATCTTTTGTTTTAATTTGATTGTTGGGTCAAAGTTATGGTAAAAATTTATTTATTAAATAATTTTCATTTATTCTTAAACCAATTATTTTGAGTTGTAGATAAATGGCAAAAATTTATTAGCGAAAAATATGGGAATCCACAAGAGTTAAATGTGGCTTTCTATTCCAATATCATTAAAGACACTACATCAGAGCATTTTGTAGGACGTTGCAAATACTCCTCAAAACTTGAATGTCATGTTTCAAAGAAGAATGACGTTTATTCTATTAAGTGTGTAATCTACGCTGCTAAAAATGGACAAACTGGACAAAACGACCTGTTCGCGGATCCTACCGTAAAGAACTTACAACTTACTAACGAAAAATTAAAACAAAACTCCGCTCATAAAGTTCGAGTAAATCTTGCAAATGAAATTATGAAAGAAAATGATCCCGAGCCACCAATAATACCAAGATCACCAATATTGCGGAACATAAAGCACGAAACGACGAAAAAACGACGATTTGATTCTGATTTAATGACAGCATTACAACTTATAAAATCTAATAAAATGATGGATGAAATCGCTATGATCTCTTGCGAGCCGTTTAAAGTTGAATATTGTACTAAACATCAACAAACTCTATATCGCAAGATAGCTGAACAAGACATTTGAAAGACATTTTCAAAATGTCATTTCATTGAAGACATTTGTCTCGCAATAGATGCAACTGGTTCCATCATACAGAAGATGGTGGTAGAAGGCCTGGTGGTAAACTAAGTGGACCAATATTTTTATACCATTCAATTGCGAAAACTACAACAGGTCAAATACCTGAAGGCCAAATGATTAGTGAATCGCATACTACTCGAGTTATGTTATCCTGGCTAATAAATTTGATAGAAGGCTTTGGCTTACCAACCCCTAACAAAATTGTGTGTGATATGTCTTCAGCTTTTTAATATTCGAGCTTTTACAAATCATGAAACAATAAATGATTATGCAGATGCTTTTTTAGATAATGAGAACAAATTACCACGATGTTATGTCAAGATAGATGTTGCTCATTTTATGAAAATATTGATAGATTTTTTAAAAAATGTAAGAAGAGAAGTAGCAGCATTTTATAAAGCAAGTATTGGGAAGTTGATCTTGTGTGAAAACTTAGAGCAAGCAGAAAAAATTATAACAGCGATATTAACTATTGCTCAAAGTACATCTGAATCTGGAACACCAACTGGCCCACAAACAGCTTGTGATAACGCTAAAAAAATTATGGAAGATTTACTCATCTATACTACTTTTGAAGAACTCGGTATTCAAGAAAACAATAGATTGAGTATTTCTGATGGACAAACAGAAAAAAAAATCAAGTCAAGCGTATTGGTTAATTGGGCAGAAAAAATTAATGAAAAAGTCATTCAAAGAATTCAATTAACTGTTGGGAAGAAATTAAATTCACATTGGTTACCGGAATTTGCTATGAAATTATTTGAAATAATGGTTCCTGTGTAATGGTTCCAATGGAACTGAAATGGTTCCCACTTTGGAGATGTGCTTTCAGATGGAAATTTGGTTATGTCTACAAATTTGGTAATTTAAGATAGATAATCTAATGCATATATTGTACTAAATCGGTTCAGTCACTTTTTTAAGTAGATTTTGAGATATTTAGTTTTTTCTTAATTTTACTGCCAGAGCACTGACGAGTATAACATCGTTCTGAGTAAATATACAATTTCATAGCAAAATATATAAAATTTATTAACACTGAGTAAATTTCTTAGTGTATCATAATGGCACATGGTCTCTTTCCTGATGCTTGATGGCTATGAGCTTCATCTTCTAAAAATTGCTGAAGTAAATAGAAAAAAACCAAATATTGTTTTTTAAGTGGATGCATAATGTTTTAAACTGAAAATAAGTCAAATAAATGCTTACACACGGTAACGGTTGAGATAAAAGTGATCAAAAACAAGAAACATCAGTACCCTGGAAATACTTCAACCCTCTGGCGTAATATCAGATAAGGGACTGACGCCAAAGTACTGACGAAAAGGACATAAATCTGAGGTTATAATTGGAACTAATGTTTCTTTCGGTATTTTCGTATATTAACAAGCTACATTCTAACAAATCATAGTAAACTATGTGTAAATCTAAATAAAACACGAATATACAAGGAAATAACGACTCACCACAGTACTGATTTTTTGACTGGATCTGCACAAGTACACGTGATAACCACGACTCTAGCACTGGTACAGTAATAAAAGCCGTCAAATGGCCTGGTCTACAGCTAACTTGACTACCATCATTCAAAATTTTTACAAGGATTTGACCTTGTCAGCGATATTTTGCAGAAATTTTAAATTTTAACAGAGCACAACGGACTGACGAATGAAACTGAACACAAAGATTCCTACTTTTTTTTTACTAACAGAGAGAATATTACATGATGAGAGTTGTGATATGCATTATTAAGTACATTTTAGTACAGATTTTAGTGAAATAATTTTTTTTTCGAAATTAATGGTAATATCTATTATACAGCCACTTCATTGCGCGTATTTGGGATTGTGACTGACGTTTTGAGGATTTCTTGTGTTATTTTACAAAATTGTTTTTAAAATAAATAGCTGAAACTGGGTGGAAAAATAAAGGACTTTTAATTATTTTAAAATAAAATTAAATTTTCACAAAATGTAATAAAATGTCGTATATATTGACTGATGACATCGAGTTACCCATTTTTTGTAGAATCACCCATATATTTATGAACAAATTTATCGATTACCAATATAAGTCTGGATAGCCTAGCGATAGAACACTTGCTTTCTCAACAGACGAAGCTGGGTTCAAAACCCAGTTGTTCGGATGTTACAGAGGCAGCATTGTAATAATAGCTTTATATAAAAGTTATGTTCATGCAATATAAGTATATATAAGGGATTTATGTTTTTAGAGAATATTCTGATATTAATAATTCTCTGTTTTAATATACTTAGAGCACTTAAATATATTTCTTTAGCTATATTTCAAAACGTATTTTTTATAACGCTCTGCCCGCTTGACTTTTTCACCATGCTGCACCAGTCAACTATCGACTTTCCGCAAAATTTGAATCCATGCGATTAACTGCACTGTCACCATGATAGCACCTAAAAAGCACTTTAATTCAGCCACTTACCTATTTGTAAAGATGAATTCTTTCATGGGGAATTTCTAGCATGATGTGTTTTTTGGCAGTGCACTAAAGTGCTCGATATTATTTAGAAAATTTTCATACATCTGATCCGCCATATTTATTCATTGAAAGCACCTAAAAAGCACTTAAATATAGTGTTTACACCATATTTTTCAACCTATTTTTAGTACGACTCTGCTAGTTTAATATTTAGTCAGCGGTGCATTTTAGTCATTAAAATTTTTTAGTGACTATTTTGAGCACTTAATTAAATATTGCAGCACCTAAAAAGCACCTTATTTTGAAAAAATTTAAATGCGATTTCGACGACTTTGCTCTGCCGCCGCGAGGGAGGTAGTATGTACTACCATTTTATTATAATTATTTTTATAACAATATATTGATGGGAGAAAGTCGATAAAATAAATTCAATTTAAGAAATGCTTGGCGGGCCAGATGCCACCATGAAAGATGCCATTTGGGTTAGGAAATGGTGCGCAATAATTTCAAAGGTACATACATTGCGTACTAAAAGACCTACCATTTACTTTCTCATATATTGACGACGTGTTGGTACCATCTGCGAGTGAACAGCAGCATCAAGATCACCTGAAATTTTTATTTAAAAAACTACAGAAAGTAGGTTCTAGAATCAATGTTAGCAAATCTATTTTTGGTGTAGACAAGATGAATTTCCTAGGTTTTCAAACTACACCGCAGGGAATTTTACCTGATCAGGAACGAGTTAAAACAATCAAGGAATATCCATTACCTGCAACAGCAAAACAATTACGAACATTTCTAGGAATGTTCTATCACCATTTTTTGCCTAGTTCCGCTAAAACACAACCATTTTTTTCTATGATAAATGGAAATGTTAAAAATGACAAAACTCCAGTATCTTGGTCAAAAGAACATTTAGCAATATTTGACCAACTTAAAAAAGATTTAATTGATTGAAACTTACTGGCGCATTCAGTATCTGATGCCACAATAATTCTTATGGTAGATGCATGAGACACAAGTTTAGGTAGCGCTCTACAGTTTAGGTAGCGTGAGATGGTAACTCACAGTCGTTAAGATAGGTTAGTTTAGTTACAGTGCATATGATACAGAGTTACTAGCAGCCTAGCATATGTTAGAGCAGTGGTGCGCAAACTATTTTCAATTGCCACCCATCATTTTCTGTAAAAAAATTTATAACGTGCATAGTTGTGGATAGTTGTAACGTGCACATGGTAGTTAATAAACAGTTCTACCAACATATCCACAAAATTTAAAATTAAAAGAGAAAATTAAGTTTGAAAAATTCAATGTTTACAAATTTGATTTTCAAGGTGGAATTTACAAAAAACTTTAATAGTTGCTGAAATAAATATTAAAATATTAGAAAAATTTGCTAGATATTCCGGAACAGTCCTATCAACATCTCCACAAAATTTGAAACAAATTCCCAAATTAGATTTTAAGAAAATTAAGTTTGAAAATTTCAATGTTTGCAAATTTGATTTTTGGCCTCCTGAATTGTAAAGCTAGCTTTATCATCGTGTATACGTCCAGGGAAACTAGATTTTTACACAAAGTAAATTTTAACCTTTTAGGGACACTTACAAAATAAATTAAGTATAAGACAATAAAATCTAATGTAAAAAACGCTACTTTACACCATATTTGTCACGATAATGTAGAAAATATGAGTGATTTTTTATCACTGATAATATCACTGTGCGTCTGACATTTGGAAAAATGACATATCTAATAAATTTGAATTCATAAAAATGTCAAAGTTTGTGAGTACCAGCATTAAAAAATTAAATAATTTCCAATATTTTAAATAATTTAAATCTATTTGTTTCTTAAATAATAATTGTCGGCCAAAAAATTTTATACAAATTTCGTGCGGAAATGATTTAACAATGCTCCAACAAATGTGGAACTCGCCCTTCGGGCTCGTTCCCCAAACGAGCTGTTGCATTGTAAAATCAAGGTTTCCGCACTCAAATGTAAATAACTATTTCAATGTGGAATTTACAAAAACTGATATAAAATATCGGAATTTTTTTCTAAATATTCCGGAACAGTTCTACCAACAAAATTTGAAATAAATACCCAAATTATTTTTGGATAAAATTATGTTTGAAAATATCTAATATGTTTTTTAATATATAATATGTTTTTTTAAATTGACATTTCACTATTTACTGCTACCCACTACTTATACGCGAAATGCCTGAAATATTTTTTTAATTCGACGACCCAAAAAGATTCTCCTTTGACCCCTCTGGGGGTGGCGACCCATGGTTTGCACACCACTGTGTTAGAGGGTCGTCATTTTATCATATATACCAATCACAACCCTTTAACATTTACTTTTACACAGAAACGAGAGAAAGCTTCATCTAGACCACTGCTTCCCAAACTTTTTAATGTCGCTTCTCGCAAAACGACCACACTTCGGCCCAGTTCTGCCAGATGGGACCGCGGTGGTCATGTGGAACGGCTAAAGGAACATTTTGAGCGCCTAGTGGAACGTATCCTTATTTGTCTTTGTTATTTGTTTTGTAAGTTTCGAAAAAAAGTTACTTTGACGTTTTAAATCTCTAGCTTTCCTTTCAAAGAACTCAATTGGTTTATTTTTAAATTAACTATGCATGGTATTGAAATGTCTAAAAAGTTTTCCTGGTCTCATAGCAACATTTGCCAATATTTTTAAACAAATTATAAACAGCGGTTTTTCTTCCTTTTCACCCGAGGACACAATGTGATGTTGAAGGTTCTGATGAAATTGATAGTCCCCTTTCTGCTACCACTACTTCACAGATATCTGTTTGTGTTTGTTCACAGTTATCACCAACACGTTTAAATAAACACTTTTCCATCTTAAGGGTTCTGATTATATTGTTCTTAATTACACTCAAGAAAGAATTGGAACTGTCTAATTAGAACTGTCAAAATCTGTTAAATCAGTACGGCTATATAAGCAGTTTCTAAATTATAATCATTTTAAAATTTCAACATTTTAACGGTGTTTATAATTTTAATTGCAGTATGTGCATATTTGAGAGCTAAACTTATTTAACGAAGATATTTATTTGTTATATTTGCGGCTCTTCGCGGCCCCCTTGCCGGTTGGCCCCAGTCCCTTAAGGGGCCGCGGCCCACCTCTTTGGGAAGCACTGACCCAGACAGTTACGGCATCTCGATTTTATTGGACAATTTACAACTTCAATTATATACATACCAAAGATAAAATGGCAGATGCTTGCTCACGAATTTGTGATATACAAATACCAGCATCATTTCAGATGAAGAAATAGTTAATACACAAGAATCTGATGATGAATTACATCAAATTATCGGCAACCCCTTAAATTAGTCTTTACAATTAAAATCTATAATTTTACCAAACAATAAAAAATTATTTTACGCACAACTTCAGCAAAATTGTTCTTTTACATCTTAGTTACCACGACCAAATATTTGACATTACACCCGTCAAAATTTTATCGGCCCGTGGGCCTGTAAAATCACTGAAAAGCCCGCATTAAGATCTATCATCTTAAGACTTCCCAAGATGAAAACTCCGTTTCATATCTGTCTTTAGACTTGCTTGGGATCAAACCCAACACAGCTTCGTCAGCTTCCACTAATATTTCGGAGGGAATTTGCTCAGCGTTTACTTCCATTCCGAAATTAAGAAAATTTTTGTTTACAATAATTTTTGTTTTTTTTTCTTACCAACACATAACTTAAGTGACGAGCTGTGAATTTAAATCACCGTCGTATTTTTTCTTCGTTTTTAACCATTTTTAATTAAATTTTTTTGGTTTTCTGCAGTTGTGCGTAAAACGTTGTACATGCCTCGGGCCGGAGGAAGATTACACCCTTCGCCTCATAAAGGCCCTCCTCCCTCGGACCTCAAACTTCGGCTGCGGGCGTAATATGCGCTCTATATGTAAATAACTATTGTGACGTGTCTACTGACAATTTACGCCGGTTTATACCGAAATCTTTGAGAAAAAGGGTTTCAATTCACTGTACTCTGTGAGACACATCCATGTACCAAATCGACAGTTGATTTAGTAACAAAAAGATATGTATGGACAAATATTAAAAAAAGATATCACACAGTGGACACAAGCATCTATAATCAATACCATGCCAGATAGTCAAAATCACAGGTCACACTTATAGTCCACTAGCACCTTATTCAAGTATTCAGCACAGATTCCAACACATAAATGTGGGTATTGTTGGTCCCTTGCCTTCTTCAGAAGGCTATACATATCTACTTACAATGATCGACGAGTTTTCAAGATGGCCAGAAGTTGCTCCACTGCAAGATATTACTGCAAAAACTATAGCTGAGAACATTATATCAATTTGGATTTCACGTTTTCAAATACCTGAGCGAATTACTACTGACAGAGGTAAACAATTTAATTCTTCACTATTTGAACAGTTAACTAAGCTTCTAGGTATACAAGACATTAAGACTTCTGCTTATCACCCAGCTGCAAATGGTAAAATCGAGCGCTAGCACAGTTAGGCACTATTAAAGCGCTGGCACGATTGAAATTCAAATGACAAATCTTGGAAGATTGGGTTTCCAAAATGTTAATTATTTTATTAGGACAGAGGTCACAAGTAATAACTGATTTAGATATTAGCCCAGCAGAAGTAATATATGGAACTCAGTTACGCCTTCCTGCTGATATGTTAGATCAACGACAGCAGTCCAAGGACTTTCCAACATTTCTAGCTAAATTGAGAGATCAAATGAAATAAATTTGAATAAAAAACCTTTGCACCCAACTTATTAGGATCCATTTAAGGTGGTAAAAAAATCACCCAAGTTTTTTACAGTTGTTGTTCGACGCTGTCTGCAACTATATGTATCGACGGCCTCAAGCCGATATACACTTTGCGAGACGAAGAAAACAGCGACAAATCTAACAGACCTACCGCAGAAAAACCCGCAGAATCCATTCCTGATCCGATAACAGTCATTCGGAAACCGCAGAAGACACGTTCTGGTAGAACCGAACATTTTCCATAAATATTACTCGACGTGTTTTCTCTAATTTTTGTTACTGCTGGTGCAAAGCCGAGTGGGAGCAAAAAAATTAAATTAAAAATAAATTGCGCGATTTTTTTATACTTTTATTTATTCAAACCTTAAAATCAAATAGCAACGTAAGAGTTTTGAATGTTTCTAATGATTTTTTTTGTCCTCTGTCTTTCGTACTAATCCACTGTTTTTAAACTCGGTTTTAATTATTTGCCTATATGGTAAATGTAATTTTATTCTCATTAGATCACCTAGGTGTTCATAATGCTGTCTGTTGCGATCTTTTCTTTTAATGGAATTCATGACTGAATTACCCATAATAGGTACCCATAATATTGTAAAGAATAGCAAGAGTATAAAATTATGAGTAGGTTAGTAAGAAAGTTAAGGTATCGTCGAATGTTTTAAACAATCCAAGTCTACTCTTCTTCAATATTGTAAATTTCATTTCATTTCAGATGAATAATGTCTCATATTTTATCAATGTTAATATTTTAATTTTTCATAAATATAGAATATTTTTCTTAAAGATTCATTATATTCTGTTTTCCAAAATTTCAATTTCCTGAATTTATAATAATCTCATTATCCAGTTAGAATTGGCGAAACCATCCTATGTTATAGATAATCATACAAACTTAAAACAAACTCGTCCAAAGCACGCGTCTCGAAACGCGTCCACAGATGGCTATCCACTTAAGGTATCGCAAAGACATGATCTTAAAAACAATGTTATTTTTATGGTTTTTGCTGAGTGCCACGAAGGTGGACTGAAAGCTGTAAAATAACTTACAAATTTCATGTGAGATTTGTTTTGGTAGTCCTAAAAAGACTCAATATTTGTTATAGGGCTCCGGAAAGGCTGAATATATTTATATATTCAGTGTTCCGTTTGTATTAAGTTTGTCATTATCAAGTGCTTATCATTGTTTTTGATCGTCATCGGGAAATCGTCTTTCCAAATGCATACAGACAGGTTACAAATTGCATTATATAAGTTTTAAGTATCAATATTATTTTGATCTTCTGATAATAGCTTTTTGCATGACTGATCCAAAGGATTTTCTCTCCCAGGGTTATCTTATTTTCGTCTTAACATACTGATGTGCATCAATAGTAGTTTAAGAAAACAACTTTTCTGTGGGTATTTGTACAAAGATTAAAGCTCTTCTAATATGTCTTTGAGAGCAAAAATTGCTACCAGATATTGAGAATCCGTCAAAATGTTTGCACAATATTTACAGATAGGATCATTCCGTTCCTTAACTTGACAATAGTCAATTAGAACATCGTAATTTTTGCACTAACTGCGAAATATCTGGAAAACTACCTTAATTCATTGATTAGTTTAAATGATATGGCGTCATGTGCAGTTTCTTGAGCTAAATCTTCAAATTTTCGCTTTTCATACTCGATCGGTGAAAGATTGTGTAAACAGTTCTGGGTAATTTTTTTATGTTCTGCATAACAGGTATATTTTGCAGCTACCCCATTTTTCTTTCCAATCATTACATTATCTCCAGTAAACATTATAATGTTTTTATTACTCATGCGTTAAAAGTACTATCTTGGTGCACGTTTTTTAGTGCAAGATTTGCCATTTTTGCTTGTATTACCACTTAACTTGGGTAACGCACACAAATATTCATTATCGCTAAATTACATTAAAACAAAAACAATTAAATAAATAAAATAAACACAATCAATACCTCAATATTGAAAAAGTGACGTGAAAGTGACAAAAATTTTGTTTCATTACAAAATAAAAATTTAAAAAAACCTTTTTAAATGAGTGTAAATTATATGGTGATACCGGAGACCGATGAGAGTTCTTGTGACGAATCCACGCCAGCGGAGACAATTGAAAAAGCAAATTCTTCATTTTTGATTCTATTTTTTTTGGATGGCCCCTGGATCCCAAACTTGTAGGATACGTCCCTTCGCATGAGTACTGAAAAATATTATTTGCAACACAGGCGGTATTGTCAATTGTCCTCTCGGGCGAATGTGCTCTTGACCAAAAAAAAAACAACTTACCGCCCTAGTTGCAAACTATACTATTAGATCTTTATGATATTATAGATCGTTATGTACAACATGATTATTTTAATTTTTCAATTATAATTTTTTTTTTTATTCTAATAGATTTATTGCTCAACAGTTTTAAAACCAATTACAAAGCATAACAGAGCAAAATTACATTAAGATCATATAAAAGATGTAAAACATGTCAAAATGTAAATCAAAACATATACAAACATCCTCTATATGATACGTATAGAGGATGCTAATTGGTAAGGCTTTTGATAGCACTTGATTTAAAATCTTTATACTTCCCAAAAATGTCACACTCGGAGCTGATTGAGCTATAGGTAGAGCAAATGTTATACTGGTGTGGTATCAAGGTCATAGGGCCCCCATATGACTGATTATAGAATGAGTCTGTCTGACAACTAGCAGCTCAGGTCACCAGAAAATTCAAATTATTGATGATCTCAGGACAGTCATGGACGCTATGAACGGCCTTGAACAAAAAGACCAAACGCGCCAGTGACAGTGATCATCGAGTCTTTAGTGACAGGAACCCAAACTCAACCAGCAGCAATGAGTGGTCTATGTGAAGAGGACGGGGACCTCCGGACGATTTGAACCAGAGGAATTTTAAAAATTTTCTCTGAATCATCTCCAAAGCAGTACTATATTTCTTAAAACGAGGGTCCCAAATAATTGAGCCATACTCTAAAATGGATCTAACGAAAGTAGTGTGGCAGAGTACTCTGAGCTCCTAATTATTATTAAAATTGCGAGAATTGGGTATCATGAACCCAAGAGCTCTTGCCGCCTTGGACACTGTTGACAGGATGTGTTGCACAAATGAAAGATTCCAATCAAAAGTAACTACAAGATCCTTGACTGACTCGCAGCGAGGTTAAAAACGTATAAAAAAACTTTAAACAGAGTATACGTGAACTCTAACGGTTTTTGAAGCCGAGAAAGAAGTAACAATTTTGAACTTGCTAAAGTTTAGACCTAACTTATTGTCATCACACCATCTCTCCAAAATATTAAGGTTGGCTTGTAAAATGGAACAGTCAACAGGGTGCTTGATAACCAGGAAAATCTTAAGATCCGCATATAATAAATGAGGAGAGGATAGAGAAGCACTCAAGTCATTAATTAATAAGTTAA
Source organism: Phosphuga atrata (assembly GCA_944588485.1). Taxonomy (NCBI): domain Eukaryota; kingdom Metazoa; phylum Arthropoda; class Insecta; order Coleoptera; family Silphidae; genus Phosphuga; species Phosphuga atrata. The sequence continues at coordinate 10,851,531 of OX155903.1, read as the reverse complement.
ATAACATCTCCCCATGGCCCAATGTTGGATCCCTCAGGAACATCTGAGGTGTATACGAATTCAGCCGATGAAAATCTTTTGTTACAATTGACTTGCTGTCAACATGTTCGACTTTCATAATACCAACAAATACAGCTTTGTAATTTATATCATTATCACGATATTTAAAATCCAAAATTAGTACTTTTTGTACTGAAATATCGGTGATTTCATCTACAATTAGTGTATAGAAGGTTATATTTTTATTTCGTTAAAAACATTTTTTTCCGGGATATTGTTTATACATTGACTTCGCCAATTTTGTGGCAACTTAATTTTTCCATATGATTATGGATTTTAGGAACGGAATTCATTGATACGTATTCGTTAATACACATTTTCGATTGATACAACTTCCTCAAAATCAGATTTTGACCGTTCTTGTTTTCCCTTTTTTGCGTGATATTATTAACAGTTTTTAAATTTAAAAAACATTTTTTTAATGTTTGTGCTTTATTAACAGCTTCTCTATGTTGTTTATGAATAATATGTATTTTTAAATAATCTAACAATTTCGCCAATTTCGAAGACAAAATCAACGTCTCGTAATTTAAGTGCGCGGAAACCAAGTTTATCTGCGCAGATTTTAAAATGTCACAAAAACTACTGCGCATCCGCGCACCCACGCAGCTTAGAGGGAACATTGGTTATCACTAGGAGAGGAATATGTATGTGGTGGTGGCAACCGGAATGCGAAGCTAGGTTGTGAATCCTAAACTTTGATTTTTTAACTCTTAGTGATTTTTTAGTTTTTAAAGGTGTGAGGTTAGAAAAAAAAGTAGATTATTATCATAGTAATTATTTAACTTATAAATAGATATTCAAATATATTATCATTTAAAACAGTTCGTTCATTAAATGATTAAAATCATTTCCGACACCTGGCCATATCCGGTACCTTGTCATCGTAGTCTATTTTATAATCTTTAAAGAAAAACTTGTAAATACAGAGAAATTACATGTATAAATTTATATCTTGGGCGATTTTGTAGCAAATTATCTCATTATAAATTTATGCAAGTCATGCGATATATAATTAAAATATCACCTCGCTCCGATTATCGGAAAATAGCAGTAGAAACCAAAAAGGAAATCCCCATAATTTATTCGAAATAAATTCCTTATGTTCCGTTACATCCGTCTCCTGCCGCCCCGGCGTTGCATAAATTCCCATAAAATCTATTGCTTTACCTTTTGTGCGGCCATTAGTGGAACGAACTTATGAGTAAACTGCGACCCTTCCGCCGAACACCTTGGTTATCATCATAATTAATTTTCCAAAACAATCCGATACAATCAGTTCCTTCCTATTAGTTCAACTCGAGCCTTTGTATCTCCGATAATCAATTAACCACGCTCCACGTTATCTCTTAGTCTGTATGGTTCATCTATACGACGTTAACCTACATGCACATATACTGAATTCAATTTCTAAAACTATCAACGGTTTATGTAATTACAATAATTGTATTATGTCCAACTAAACTTTGACTAAAACTTTTTAATGGTTGATAGATTATTACCAACATTACACAATAGATTATACAACATTACACAAGTACATATTGTACTTTTAATAACAAATTTATTCACACCCTTTTTCTGAAAAAAGGGATTTCATAACAATATAATTAATTATTACAATATTAACGGTTTCAACGACAATTAGTTTAAATAAAGACGAAATATTCTATATCCAATGTTTCATCAGCCAAAATTTCCAGTTTTCGTAAGATGTTATATCTACTAATTTTATGTATGGCTCTAATAAATAATAAATATCTTTTAGTTTAACTTTTTTTTATTACAGCTATAAGTAACAAAACTATTTAATCTGAATTTAATTTTTTTTTTTTGAAAACTAGTTTTGTTAAAATATTATATAACTTGAAGTGAAGTTATATAAATCTAAACACTTTCGTGTCAGTTACTTGAAAGTGATCTTCCCCGGTCGAAACTCTAGTCGCGTTTATTTGATTCATATAACTTCACATATTATATAATATTTGCACAAAATTCGTGTTTAAAACACAGTGAATATTTCAATGCAGAATAAGTGTGGATTACCACGTATGAACGATCGCAAACATTCCCTTCATTTAAACTAATTAACTTTAATTAAACCAAAATCAACAAGGACTACCAATTAAAGAAACTTTTAAATGTTGTTAGTTCGTGCTAGATAAAGCTTAGATAAGATTTTACAACAGTTTAAAATGATAGACTGTCCTGGACAAGGGCAGTAAACAAGACTAAAATAATTAAACAAACTGTTCATCATGTATAAATGCGTTAAAGTAGTTTCCAAAATTCAATTAAACTAAACCTATCTGAAATGTGGTGTGTACCGGTCACGGGTTGTCAGCGATATGGAAAACTCGCATGCGTGGTGCACAACATAGTGTTACGTTACATAGAGTAATAAATGTGTGTATGAACAAATAGATTTGAGCTTGCGGCATTTTGTGCGGGCCCGTTCATATCAATATTTCAGTATATATCACAATTAGATGTAGATAGTGATTTAGTGGTCATTGTCCGACACATTTAAAATAAATTATTATTAATAGCGAAACCAACGTTACAATAATTAAAAAATAGTTGGTGAAAAACGTGCGGGGTTATTGAAACTTTACACGTTTCGATGCTTGAATTTATCTATAGAATTGTTTTATTAATCTAATGTTCTAAATATTTAATAACAGATCTACTGACTAAATTTTCCAATAATCACAGGCCAACAGCCAACAGGCCAACAGGAAAAAATTGTAAAAACTTTTTAAACAAATGTACCTAAATCTGAGTATTTTTGCATGCTGAAACCGTATTTGATATCGTTTTATTCTTTTATGTTCTAGCCTCTCACAATATGACATCGTTTATATATTTAAAAAATAAGGAAATTTTGATCTATAAAAATTCAAAAATTCAAATAACTAAAATGTGATTACTAGATGCCTATTTATTGTGTATTTCCTCCCCCTTTTCACTGTAAAGTTTCTTGCATAGCGTTTTCGCCTATGTGATGCGTTTGGTTGTTCTCTATGAAGTGACCAACAGTAATCAGCCATCATTTTGATATTCCACCGTCCTTGGTATCGTTGCTCCATTTCTTTTATTTTCTGATGTAACCGTTCTCCTTGCTCTTCCCTCCAATCACCTAAGTTTTCAGGAAAAGATTTGGATTTTTTACTACACAAACGGTAGAATTCGGGTAATACGATCAACAGAAACTAAGTCAAATTCTTCTCGGATAAGTCGACGTTTCGATGTAATAATAAAATCTTTTTCAAGACCTACAAATTGTTACAAAATTTACAAAAAAAAAAGTAAAAGATTCTTTTATTACTTACAAAGAAGGTACTTATAAGGACTTATAACATCATATAACGTGAAAAAAAAGTTGCAGATTACATTACAACTTGCGTAAAAAGAGCCATGGTAGCCTCAGGAACAATTTGATTAAAGGTGTTTAAAAAATTATGTAGCGGCACCGTTCCATTTTTATTTTTAGTTTTACGAGGGCATTACAGTACTTACCTAAACATTGTCAACAGTGTAATCCTTGGGAAGATTAAGACATGATGTTTTTCTCCCGAGAATTGGTAATCACCAAAGCGACAAATACCCGGATATAGAAAAATAATCACCCTCAGATGGCAGAAGGACCAGTATACCTTTTTTTCTTTTTTTCACAGAGGAGAGGAAATGCTTTTAGGCACCCCCAAACACTCACCAGCCCTATAAAGCAGTCATACCCACTAAAACCATCTCCTCTTTATTTCTCTCCTGTAGTGTTCCAGCCTTTCAGCCTTACATCCTACAGGTTTGCTTTTAATATCATTTTCTCAGGTGTCGCCTCTTTCTCTGCTCTGTTCTTCTAATTCATCTTTTGCCTTTTTCCGCATCACTTCTTCTACAAAATTCTTCACAGTTTCCCAGCTTTCTTTGTGCGCGACCATTTCCTCTATTATGCTTTCCGGAGACATGGGTGCCGCAGGTAGGTTTCTTTTTATATTGTCCCTTTCGTTATCCCAATTCCCACAGTGGAATATTGTGTGTTCTGGAGTATCATCTACTTGTTCTGAACAGTATAGGCATTGTGCACTCTCCCTCTTTCCAATTCTCTCCGTGTAGGAGCAGAAGACACCGTGTCCTGTAAGGCACTGTGCAATGTGGAAATTTACCGACCCATGCTTCCTTTCTACCCATTTCTTGATGTCCGGTATCATCCTGTGGGTCCACCTTCCGACTTTAGCGAGTTCCCATTCTGTCTGCCACTTCTGGTAAGTCATTTCCCTCTGTTCCTTCCGGTCTGTTATTTTTATTGTCCTGTGTAGGTCATATAGTCGCTTTCTCTCTTCGGCAAGGAGGTGTAACGGTACGAAACCTGCCACTACGAGCGCGGCATCTGTAGATGTTGTGCGGTATGCACTGCATATTCTCAAGGCCATTAATCTTTGGGTGGACGTGATTTTTTTCCGATAGATTTGACGTCTTGCTGCCCCGACTCATAGCCGAGCCCCGTACATCACTATCGACTCCATTGCCATCGCTAGCACCTTCCTTTTCTTTTGTTCTGGACCTCTAATATTAGGCAGAATGGTGCCTAGGGCCTTCATTGCACGTTTCGCCTTCTCGCATGCATAGTGGATATGTCGCCCGAACGATAGTCCCCTATCTATTATCAAGCCCAGATATTTTATCTGTCGCACGGGATAGATATCTTCTCCTACCATGGTAATCTTTATAGGAGGTAGTTTTTTCCTATTTAGGACTATTGTCACGGTTTTATTCACGGCCACATTCAATTCGTTCCGTTTCATCCAACTGTCTATAGTGTTTAACGTTACATTCACCGTAAGTACCAGTTCTTCGGGATTTTTTGCAGACGCCAATACGGCCAGGTCGTCCGCATAGCACACAAGTTCGACTCCCTCCTCCGTATCCACAGACATGACATCGTCATACAACACGTTCCATAGGGTTGGCCCGAGGACCGAACCTTGCGGTACATTTCCCAGGATTTTCTTTTTCATCTTGGATATTATCTGCATGACGCGATTTCTGTATGATTGTACAGTATGATTGTACAGTGTTGATTAGGTACTGGCTAACTCCGCTCTTTTCAAGTTTCAATAGAATTATGTGCCACGGGGCAGAATTGGCGTTTTGTACGTCAATAAGGACAAGGACTTTTCATTGGCCTTGTTGCATTTCCTTTTCTGCATTGTGGATGACGTGCTCTACCGCGCAAATTGAGGTTTTCCCTCTACGAAATCGGTACTGATTCTTGAGTCGACAGTCTTGAGTCGACTGTCAGTCTTCAAGGCGTGTGTACGTGCGTGTTATCGTGGTATAAAAATACACTTAAATCAAAACTCTTTCAGTGTTAAACATTGCTTAGTTACTTAAACTGTTAAACAATGCCTCAACTTAGGTCTCAGATTACTACGGAGGTACCTTCAACAGGTTGCGGTAAGAAGGATGCGGAAATATTATCGTATCTAACTAGTTCTGAGTTTAAAAACGTGTTAGCTGGCATTATTAAACAAGAAGTGGAATCACTTACCGTTCTGTTTGAAGAAAAAGTTACACAACTTAATAATAAAATCCAACTGTTAACGGAACAGAATAAGCAACTACTGCATCTCATACCGTCACTCGTCAATAATAAATCGACAGAATGTTCACAAAAAACAGTTACTATCACGGACACGGATAGTGGGAACAACTCAGGTACGAAACCTGACAACCGAAAAACTAAACGGAATGCTGATAAGACGGCCGAATTGAGAAAAAATAGTGTAATAGAATCTTGTGAGAAGTTTGCATCCAAGTATCCAAAGGAGTACTCCTCCTTTAAAATAACAGCCCCTTTCGAACTTCTATATACGCTTAATTCACCTGAAACTTGGCCAAAATATACCTACATCAAGCGTTTTTTTCTGAGGCGGGATATCCGAAAGAAGTCTATCCGAAAGAATAAAACAAACAATTGCATCTTATCATGCTAATAGAGTGAATAATCTTTCAAAGTTAGAAGATGTAAAGTTTGGTAGCAACTTGCTGATTTTTCTTAATATCCAAAGTGTAAAACGGAAAATTAATCAGGTAGAGGTGATGTTATCAGAGTACAAACCAATATTTGTGTGTATGGCAGACATGGCTGAGTGAGGATTTTGTCAATCAAATTCACATAGAAGACTATAGTATAATAAGCTCATTTTGCAGCAGAAACACTAGTGGTGGTGGGGTTGCGATTTGGGGAAAACAAATAGAAATATGTGGAGTGGAATGGAATAGAAATAATCATAAGACATTAATTATAGTGGTATATCGTCCACCGTGCGGTTGTTACACGTCGCTCATGACTATAATGGATAAAACACTAGACAGTATTAATAATAAATATAATGAAGTCATAATAACTGGTGATTTCAATATACATTTCGAGGGGTCATCAAAAGAAAAATACAACATATCTAATGCGGTCATATGGATTAATTGCGGTCATATGGATATGCGATATGGTAATGCGGTCATATGGATTAATTGGACAAATAAAAGAATATACAAGAACTACAATCAAATCACAAAGTATTATAGATAACATCTTCGCACGGTCAAACTACCTATCAGACATTACAGCAAAGGATACAATATGCTCAGATTACAAGCTAATACTCGTACTGTAACTCTAAAGGTTACAGTCAAGAAGTGAAACTCGAGAAATTTTTGTACAAAGAACAAGGAAAGGTTCTAGATGAGTCTCAGTGAAGAATCGTGGGAAAGCTGTTACGCCACAGAAGACTGTAATGAGAAAGCCTCAGAATTTATTAAAATTTTACAGTTTCATTTCGTTGAATGTTTTCCTCTGAAAAAGATAACAGCCTCCCCTAGAACCTGGGTAACAGGCGAAGTAAGAACTTCCAGCAGAAGATTAAAAGATTTGTTTGTTCTACAGAAAAAAAATCCTATATTAAAACAACAATATTTAATGGACAGGAACAAACATCGGATACTCGTAGTTGAAACTAAAAGAAAATTCTATAATAATAAAATAAATAAAGCCTCCAATAAACAGAGAGCGTTATGGCAAACAATTAATGATATATCCAATAAATCCAAAGACAATAGAATCATAAGAATCAAAGAAAATAATAGGACCATAACTAATTTGGAAGAAATAGCTAGAAGATTCAATATATTTTTCAAAAATGCTCCAGGAAAAATAGCAAACAATATTTAAGCATACTAACATAACGAATGATCACATCTTGTTTCTAGCAGAGTTCTCAAAAAATAAAATGACTGGCATCATTCTTAAATTAAAAAATAAAACAAGTTCCGGACCAGATGACCTTCCATGCAATATTATCAAAGAGTTTTATGAAGAACTAATAGATCCAATAGCGGATATTATAAACTGTTCCTTTAAAAGCGAAGTTTTCCCGACTATCCTTAAAACATCTAAGATAATTCCCTTGCATAAAAAAGGAGACAGAACAGAATTGAACAACTACAGACCAGTAGCCATGGTGTCGGTGCTGCATGGAATGCAGAATAATTCCATTTATAAGAAAACACAATATAATTCCAGTGCAGCAACATGGCTTCTGTAAGTCAAGATCAACCTCGACCGCTATTGAACAATGTTACAATATGATTATAAATGAGGTGGATGATGGGAAATGTCCAATAGGCATTTTCTGTGATCTGTCGAAGGCCTTCGACTGTGTACCTCATTTAAATTTGATTGATAAATTTTATACATACGGATTCAGGGGGAAAACGGGTGAATGGTTCAAATCCTACCTACTAATCTGAACTCAATATGTGAGGATTGGGAATAGTACTTCACCTACAATACCAACATGTGTATGTGTTCCACAAGGAACAGTGCAAGCTCCAATCCTATTTTCAATTTTTACTGCAGATATGGTACAGTACATTGGAGCTGATACATGCACTTTATATGCCGATGATACCATGGAAATACCATGGAAGATTCAACAAGAATGGCTAAAGTAGTACTAAGCAAAATGGAGATATGGTTTGCTGCCAATAATCTACACCTAAATACTGACAAGACAAAATATATAATCTTTAAAACTAATAGAAAGAGAGGACTTAACGAAGACTTAAATCTACAATTATATAACAGTGTGCTACAAAGAACTACTAGTATAAAATTTCCAGGAATGTTTCTAGAGGAGAATTTACAATGAAAGAAAACAGCAGATGCCATCATGCCTAAAATATCCACTAAAGTTTATATATTAAGGAACCTTCGGGAAATCTTAGACAACTCAATGCTACTGAATATATATTATGCTGAAATTGAATCAGTGCTTATATATGGTATACTATTCTGGGGACATACGACGCACCTACAACGTGTTCTCATATCTCAGAAGCGAGTTATCAGGGTCTTTGCAAGAATTATGATAACTCAATCATGCAGGCCTCATTTTTAAAACTATAATATACTTACAGTGCCCGGTATATATATATATATATATATATATATATATATATATATATATATATATATATATATATATATATAAGAGAACTGGCGTCCTATGTATACAAAAATAAATAGCGATATAATAAAAACTTCGATATACACAACATAAATACAAGAAATGCCTCAAACTACCGGATGCCAAGGAGTAACTTATCACTGTGCAGTGGAGCACCAAATAGATTTGGAATAAAAATTTATAACAATCTGCCCAACTTCATCAAAGAAGCCAAAACTTTTAACTCCTTTAGAAAAACGACTAAGGACTTTTTAAGTGAGAAGTGTTATTACTCCATAGACGAGTTCTTAAAAGTGAAAATAGATATGACTAGTAATAATTTATTAACCAATATTTTCAAATTATGTGTGTTTTAATTTCAAATAATTTTTTTTGCTTTGGGCCATTTTTCGTACCCATACATATTTCTTGTTTTTTTATTTTGACGTATCTCATAGATATATCTATATACATGTACCTCCTAATGAATAAATACTTTTTGATTTGATTTGATTCAATGTAGGCCCCCGTTTGTTTCAATTTCCTCCTGAATTCTCTGGTTTACAATATTTTCGTACACCTTAGCTAGCACATTGATCAGGCATATTGGTCTATATTCAACTGTCCATTGTCACTCGTCCATTGTTTTCCTAGGTTTTTCAACTAGGATTAATTTTGCGAGTTTCCATGTATCGGGAAACCGGTTTGACTCCAGCAGGGTGTTGAAGAGGGTTACAAAATATTCCGCATTACTGCCTATAATTGCCTTTACTGTTTCAGGCGGTATTCCATCCGGGCCGGGAGACTTGCCCAACTTTATTTTTTTACATGCCACCTCGTTTTCATTAAGGTCGTGGCCGTTTGAGGAAGTGGTAAGAAGGACCAGTATACCTAGACATAATATAAATACCTGGACCCCCAAATAAACAGGACAGTCAGGCGCAACCAACCAACGAGTCCAGTTCAGTCCAGACAGTGGACTTAGACACACCAGTCCAGCCAGTGAACCCATTCACACCGGATCAGCCAGTGGACCCAGTCAGCGAAGTGACACCAGTACAGCCAGTGGACTCAGTCACACCGGTCCAGCCAGTGAACACAATCAACCAGACTCAGCTAGTGACACTAGATCAGTTCAGTCCAGCCAGTTCAACCAGACTAAGCCAGCAGCCAGTTCAACCATACTCAGCCAGCAGTCAGTCAAGCAGACCAGTCGAATCCTGCGCCACTCAGTCCCTCAACAGTGTTTGTATTTCTTGTACATTTATATATATATATATATATATATATATATATATATATATATATATATATATATATGTATATATATATATATATATATATATATATATATATGTGTTGTATTGTTTTCTCGGGGATTCCGCATTGATGCTGAGGGTTGGCTCTGAAAAGAACCGGATTCTCGACGTTTCGGCGAACTAACATTCGCCATTCTCAAGAGATATATGCGTCCGTACGGGTCAACCGTTCGACGCATACTGAGAGCTCGTTCGTGCGATGCGACTACTTATAGCTGTCTGGCTTCGGGTCATGCGCGTTGTGTGCGATGCTTCGGTTCGGTTGTTTGTTTGTTTTGTTGGTCGTACATGAGTCTGGGGTGTCTGGGATTGCATTTTGAGGGTGGATATGATCGGTCGTCATGCTGGGGGCAGTCGGGACATGCTGGGGACTGCCCCCAGCATGGCGACCGATCATATCCACCCTCAAAATGCAATCCCAGACACCCCAGACTCATGTACGACCAACAAAACAAACAAACAACCGAACCGAAGCATCGCACACAACGCGCATGACCCGAAGCCAGACAGCTATAAGTAGTCGCATCGCACGAACGAGCTCTCAGTATGCGTCGAACGGTTGACCCGTACGGACGCATATATCTCTTGAGAATGGCGAATGTTAGTTCGCCGAAACGTCGAGAATCCGGTTCTTTTTAGAGCCAACCCTCAGCATCAACGCGGAATCCCCGAGAAAACAATACAACACAGGTATCTATCCGCGAAAACCTCAAATACAACATATATATATATATATATATATATATATATATATATATATATATATATCGTCTAATCGAGTGATATCTATACTACTGCGTATCACACCACAATTATTATATTGACAAAATATCGGACACGAACTAATCAGCACAGCACAAGTAAACCAACAAAAAATTTCCGATCTATTAAAATAAATTAAGGTTGCAAAAAATCTGCGAAGTAAGGTTCGCATTAGGACAATGGTGACGTCAGTGACATTGAAAGGACACCGAAGTCACGAACACACTTGAAGAACCTATTTAAAGACGTAAAAGTTGTCTGTAATTTTGAGCTGACCACTACGCAGCAGTTGACCCAGAAACCAAAGTGATAAGGAATATATCAAGATGTTCCTAGAAACAAGAAGCTCAACTACACCCATTTAAGAGATTATATAACAGGTAAAACCACCAGAGGAAATAAAACTCAGCAAGAATAAAAAGTGTATAGCAAACCTAAAAAAGACCATCAAATCAATTTTGTTTAACCCTCGCCCAAGTCATAAGCCAAGCGTAGATATTGCTCAAACCATTCATGTCTTTCCTTGAGTTTATTTCATGCAATGAAACACATTTCCAAGAAAAGTCTCTTATATAAACGTCGCTCTCTTGCAAGCACTTTTAGGTCATCATAGTTGACCTTTTTTTTATTTTTTTTATGTGGTTTGGGGGAAGCTCTACCAGCCTGTGTGTGTGTGACTCTCACTCACTAAACCCCTTCTTCCACTTTGCTAAAAAGTACGACACCCCGGTATCGCTTACGCATTCCTTCAGAGTGAGCAGCCCCCGTACGGTTTCTTTACCGCCTTAGTTTTTGTGTTTTCTTTTTATTTTGATCTAGGGTTGGCCTTTGTTACTTGCCACTCCATCCCTTTTTTCGTTTTCGTCCTTTCTTTTAAGATTTTCGGTACACAGATTTGTTATTTTTTTCCAGTTGTCATCGCTATTAATCATTGAGATTGACCATATTCTGCGTGCTAAGGGGTTCTCTTATATCCTGTTCGGCTACGGCCCTAATATCAGCCCTTTGCGAACATTGAATGAAAGTATGTTCAGCATTATCCATTGCCAGGTAATATCGGCAGCTGTCGCTTTGTATTTTTCCTATCCTTTTAACATAAGCGGCGGAATTACCATGACCGCTTAGAATTTGTGTAAGGTAAAAAGTTGACTTCACCATGTTTACGACTGTACCACGAGTCAATTTCGGGGATGAAGGTTCGGATCAACGTTGCTGCTATTTGCTCATCAGTCGGTTTCTGTTTAAGGTCTTACCCTCTTTGTTCGTTCCTTGGTTGGAAGTAAGGTCTATCGGCGTGACTGCCGCTATAACTTGTAGCGCAACGTTGGACACTCTGCGGTAGGTGCAGCATATGCTTATTAGCATGGGGCGTTGTGTTCTTATCAATATATTCCTATTAGAAGCAGCTTTTAGACCATCCGCCTAGGCCGGTGCAGCGTAGAGGAGGATGGAGTTGACGACTTCGCTTAATAGCCTTCTAGTTTTAGTAGCAGGGCCCTTCAGTCTAGGCATTAGTTTGCAGAGTGCTTCTCCAGTGCGTTCGACTTTCTATATTCCAGGTCTATTCCAGGATAGTTGCTGGTCAATATGGACGCTGAGGTATTTTATTGTCGGTTTTGCTGACATGCGTTTGTTTTATGTTTTTGTTAACAGTTCCGGTACCTGTTCTCTTGCGACCTATAAGTGCGATGATCTTGGACTTCTCTGGAGTTATTTATAATTCGTTCCTTTCCATCCAACGATGAATGGCTTTTACTGCAGTTTCGACCCTATCTGCCACAGCTTCCTCATTTGTATCCGTGGACACCACAAGGAGGTCGTCGGCGAATGCAACCGGTCTACAGTTCTAAAGGTCTTTTGTCTTTCTAGGTCTAGAACGCCATCGTAGAGAATGTGCCACAGGAGCGATCCTAGAATCGACCCCTGCGGGACACCACACGTCAACCGCCTGGTTGTGTTGTCCATTATTAGGCTCCTGTTCGTGAAGTAGCTTTTAATTAGGTCTATTAAATATGTAGATATGCCTGTCGTTCTGCTTGCGTCTACGATTTTCCGCCTGGGCGCAGTGTTAAACATATTCCTAACATCTAGTGCAACGGCTAGACATACTTTTCTGTGCCTACGTGTACCCAAGTTGGCATAGTAAGCGATCTTGATAACCTCCTGGATGGCGTCTGTGGCCGACCTACCCGCTCTAAAACCATATTGTGCTGTTGATAGCCCTCCGTGCAGATCAAGTTCTTGGTTTATCCTGGTGGCTACTATACGTTCGAAAAGTTTGCCTAGGCTGATCATAGTTGACCTTATTATTCTTATGATTACAATGCGCTGCCAGGGCACAAGAGTGGGGTTTTAGTCTGCAATCACTTCTGTGATTGGCCAATCTGGAGGACAGTCTTTGACCGGTCTGACCAATGTAAACTAGTTTGCACTTATCACACGGTATGCGGTAGACAACATTTGATTGCATTATTGTGGAGGTTCAGTTTTTAAGGCGACTGAAAGATCTATTAATAGTATTGTGACCATTGTCTGCTATAATAGCTGGGCTTTTGTTCCTAAAAATCGATTTGATCCTAACAAGTGCAAGCTCTTATAGGTTTTAGTTTCATCCACTGCAACCACGTCAGCGACAGGTTGTCGTATAGGATTGGAGAACAACTTCCTAACTACAGTTGCGGGGCAGCTGTTTTTCTTTAGGATATTAAACAATCTTTCTACACTAGCGGCACGTGGATCTGGATGGACAATCTTCAAAATCCTAGTCTTAAGACCCAAAACTACATTCAGCTTGTGCTGGAAGGGAGCGCTAGACAAATAATTAAGGTATCTGCCTGAACTTGTGGGTTTCTTGTACTAATCTAATTTAATTAGGTTGTCATCTGTCCTGATGATCAGGATGTCTGAAAAGGGTAGAGCAATATTATTCAATTGCAAAAGTTAATTTGTTCATTATGTGAATTGAAAGCACTTAAGACCTCAGTTTATGACCCGTGCGGGGTGGCACGGACAATATCGTCAACATATTGCCACAGTAAAGGCATTTGAAAATTAAGTGCCCACACAATGCTTATTTAGGGTATTCATACCAATCTCCGCTACCGCCGGAGACAAGCGTGATCCCATGGGGGTTTCAAAAATCTGAACGAAAAACTAATATTCAAAAGAAAAATATGTGGTATCGAAAATGACACCAATAAGTTCTAGAAAAAAAAACCTATGTGGTCATGGGACCCCCGTCAGGAACGAAGTTACTCGCGCATTCAACAGAATCGAACAACTTCTCTTTTTTTTATTAAAATAAATAAAGTGCACACACATATTTTGATTGTATATTCTGGTAAATATGAATAAACAATCTAAATCTTCATATTCAAACCCACTACAAAGTATTAATCTTGCATTAGTTGGATTTTGACATGCATTTAAGTAAGGTGAATTATAGAGTTGCTGTCGAAGAAACGATGCTGATATTTGACGTTGTAAAATTCTTATAAGAGATGTATGGCAATTAACGTCGCCAGCAATGTTTGTGTCATGATGCAATAGGACATTTGGCATTGAACATTCATCATGTTCCTCGTATGGGGCTTGCAATGATTGAGAACTTGAACTAATTACTTGCTGAGCTTCATTATTACCTGATGATTGAATTTAATTATTCAGAAAGTGACTAAATATGACTTTTTCAGTTTCTTCATTATTTTCGATTAAAATAGGCGGTAATGAATCTTCTTTCGTTGATTGTAATGATTCAGATTCAACACATTTCTTCTGTGATTTAAATTTATCTTTGTATATTTGAATGCCTTCTGTATGTTCTAAATCTGTAGTTTTTTTTGTAAAATTTCTTTTTTCTCTGTCGATACTGTTTTTGGAGCTGCGCTTGTGATTTTACTATCGTCTCTCTGTAATGTATATAAATACAGTAAACAAAATTGGCTAACACTTGAATCACATGTACGACAAACCCATGTAAACAGTTAGAAATTGCATCAAATTATAAAATTGTAACCTACTTTTCTAAATCTGTATTTTGTATAATTCCTTTTTTTTTTCTTTTTCCTTTTTTCTCTGTCGATACTCTTTTTGACGCTGAGCTTGTGATTTCACTATTGTCTCTCTAAAATGTAAATGTCATAATGATATAGTGAAATCTGTTAGATTGTGTAAAACCGAGTTATTGCATGATCTGCCGACAGTTCGTATATTCTATTTGAAATACTTGATACGACTAGCTAGTTCGTGAAACCATCTTAAATTGAATGTTTCTTTATTTATCTCTTTATTAATAGGTCTGATAATTATGACACGTATCTTTATACTATCAGATGACAGCACTTAAGCATTTCTGGAAACGTCGAATCGGTAAGAAAGATAGTGTAAATCCCAATTAAACTAGTTCCTCATAAAATTTCACGAGCTGAACTTGCATGAGATTTCATGAGCCACACGAATTACATGAACTACTGGAACTGCCGACAGAGATCATGCAATGGCTCAGTTTTAAACAATCTGACTGATTTCACTATATGACTACGACATATATAAATATAGTAAATATCAATCACTCAAATTACATATACGATAAACATGTGTAAACATGTAGCAATTGCTTCAAATTGTACAGTTTTATTTTTACAAACTTACTTTCAGTATTTTGTATCCTCTTTTGACTTTCCATTTCTCAAAATCTAATTCAAATAGTGAGTATAATATTAACAATATAACTCTCCTATGAATTAAAACAACAAAAAAGATATCTACGGTTGAACAATTTTTATTTCTTCTTCTTGTTTACCCTGCTTAAAAAATCCTACTGGGAGCGGTAAGTTCAATGGGAAAATTGCATCGGAAATTTCCTATTGAATCCTATTGAAGGTTTATTTTCCTACAGAAATCTCCTGAATCCTATTCAGTTGTCCTATTGAGAAACGCTAAATCCTATTCGATTTCCCAATAGGATTTAATACTATTCAATAGGAATATTGTGGTCTGAGAATTTCCTATAGCATAATCCAGAATCCTATTCGATTCTTCAATAGGATTTGAGTAAATTGAATAGGACTCAGATTATAATTCCCCTATTGAAAAGAGGCAATTCCTTTTAGATGCTCCAATAGGAATTGATACTATTCAATGGGAATATTGCAGTCTCAGAATTTCCTATAGAATAATCCAGATTTCTATTCGATTCTTCAGTAGGATTTTAATAAATTGAATAGGACTTCTCAGATTATAGTTTTCCCATTGAATAAGGTCCAAGCTGTATGTATTAATTTAGGGATTTTTTTATGAACATAAACTCTTATGTTGATTTTTTTTTATTTTTTCCTAGTAACATTTGCTTCAGTCTACTCAACTATTTAATATCAATTTTTCTCTTAATTCGAACTTTTATTTACTGTCCGTAAGTGGCTTCGCTTTCACTTTCTGCAATGATTTTTAATCTTTTTTCACATACATTGAATTGAAAAATTCACTTTGTTTTTTACTACACTTATATTATGTAAAAATGTTATATAACTTATTATGCACAGTTATATAAATTTCTACACATATTACATCTCAAGTTTCGACGATTGACGGTCATTTTCAAGGATCTTAACAAATTGCTCAGGTTGAATATATACCCTTATGGTTTTGGTGGGGAGGGGGGCGGTGTATGTCCGTAGATGAGGACTTATCTGTTTGAGATTGGGTGAGATTAAAAAGTTGGGAAAAGATTAGGTCAGTTTGGTCGTTTAGGAGATTAAATTTTTTTTGAAAATTTCTAATGACTAGGATATTTAGTTTCGGGCCAAAAAAACCCGTAATCCCTCAGTTAATCTCCTAAACTATCAAACTGACCTAATCTTTTCCCAACTTTTTAATCTCACCCAATCTCAAACAGATAAGTCCTCATCTACGGACAGACACCGCCCCCCTCTCCACCAAAACTATAAGGGTATATATTCAACCTCAGCAATTTGATAAGTCACTTGAAAATGACCGTCAAACGTCGAAACTCGACTAGTCGTGATATGTGTAGAAATTTAAATAATTGTGAATAATAAGTTAATAACAATTTTTCACTTTGTCACTATCACTATTGTCTGTATACTTTTTTTATTAAGTATTATTATTTTTTTCCGCATCTACTTCATCACGATCTAAACGGTCGTGCTCTTCATTATCACTCCTTTCCTTTTCTATGTTGTTATTAACTCTGTCATCATCATTTCCAGTGTGTACATTATGGTTTTCTTCGGTACTTACGTATTAACGTCACCACCACTACATTTTTAATGCCGGCAAGGTACACCTATAATGTGTATGATAAATCATAAAATAAAACATTTTATTTAAAATTAAAACATTTTTAAAACACAAAATACTTTATTTTTTAACCCCGGTTAGATTAGGTTGCCCGCCGCGAAGCGGACAGATATATCAAGACAACATACGCGCGGCAGCGCGACCTCTCGATCCAATATATAGCGGTGGTGGCGTTAATACGTAAGTATCTTTTCTTCATTATCATTGCTTGTCGTAGTTATATCCCCGTTTACTTCATCATCATTGTTGTTAGTTTCTAAATCGTCATACTCTTCTTCATCACTTTTGTCATTTTCTACTTCATTATTTTCTTCATTATCACTCCTTTCATTGTTTATGTCATAATTTGTTCCATTAACATGTCTGTTTCATTTTCTTCATTATCCGTTTCATGAGATTAGTATCATTTAAGTTTTTTCATTGTCCTGTCCCTTTTTGTATTTTTTTTCAACTTTTCATTCCCATTTTGAATGTTATTTTCTGTGTTTCTAAGTTCTGTTCCAGATTCATCTACAATTAATCATAATTTAAAAAAATCTTTTACGAACGTACATAAAAAGATAACGAAAAATATACCTACCTCTGTAATGACATTGTTTTTTGAGATCGTTAACAGGTTGGCCTATATAAAACGTTAATTTCCCAAGATGAGAATCGTATAATAGTTCTTTTGCCATTGTATCTCGGTTATTATTTTTCTTCAAATATTCTTTATATAATTCTGTACATTAAAACAATTAGTATTAGATTTTACATAATTATACAATATTCAAGCTAAGCTATAATTATTTTTCTTAATAACAAACATATATGTTTGTTGGTTATATTGAATAATCTATTTATTATTAAAATATAGTAATTACTTGTAACAAAAGCAATTAATCCAGTGGTCATTTTTTCATCTTCATGTTATATTTTTTATTGCGATCAAAATTGGTCAGGTCAAAATTCCTAATTTCTTTGGTTAGAACTGCTGTCTGGGTATTGTTGCATTTCACGTATGCCCATTCATAATGCTTGTTATTTTGGCCTTCTTAAAAATAAATTATACACATGAAAATTGCAAATGCTAACCAAATTTCAGTATACATATATAAAATATATACATTTATTACAATCCATGTTAACAAAAACAATAATTAAATAATGTTGCTTCAAATACTTACGACTAGTCATTATTGCAAGAATCCTACATTTACACTCTTTAATAAAAAAAATTTATTCTCGTATGATGCGTATCACTATTATCCACGTGCAAAGTAAATAATTTTTACTTCATTGTTTGCATTATGAGATTTTGGTGGTTTGCGCAGCCAACCCTTAGCGCTACGAGTGGCCAATCTGGAAACCGAGCCGAGCCGAGATTAAAATTATAAATGCGCGCTTGCTTCAAATAATGTCACCAAATGAAATTCATTGTAAGGCCTAGGCCGCACTACGGCTAAACCGCCGCGGTTTTCATCCACCTGATTTCGCCTGAGAGTCAAGAAGATTAATACAAGCGGTTTTTACCCGCGACTGATTTTTCCCATAGCGTGCTGTGTGTTTCTCGAGCGGTTTCGCGGTTACCGCTCACGGGAAAAAAACGTAGTGCGGCCTCGGCCTAAGCCACGTGTTTTAAAAAAGAAAAAAGCATTGAAGGCGACAGAATGGCGTTTTTGTCTACTTTTTTTACATCATTCCTTGTTTAAGTGGTGTTTAAGTGGTGATAAAAATGTTCTAAAAGCATACAGATTGTTCGTGAAAAGTATGCACACCCTTCTTTTGGAGGAAATAACAGAAAGTCAACTGTGCGAATATGAAATGAATATTTTAGATTTTATTGTTAATTGTCAGGAATTGTACAGGCTAGAATTTATGACTTTTAATGTTCATTGTTTGCTTCATATAGTACAAAGTGTGCGGAAAAATGGGCCGTTGTGGGCCACCTCAACGTACCCATTTGAAAGTAATATTTACAAGATAAAACAAGACGTTACAGGACCAAAAAACATCATGAACCAAATGGCTTCACGTACATTACGTCGGAATGGGTTAAAAAACTTATTCAATAATACTAAACCTATTCAATAATGCTAAATCCTATTAAGAATCATTATAAAATAAAAATAATTTCTAAG
Source organism: Phosphuga atrata (assembly GCA_944588485.1). NCBI lineage: Eukaryota > Metazoa > Arthropoda > Insecta > Coleoptera > Silphidae > Phosphuga > Phosphuga atrata. Next base: position 10,832,445 of record OX155903.1, on the reverse strand, counting down.
TCCTATTTCCCTATTGACAACTATTCATCTCCTATTGGACATTGGTGAAGCCAAACATATTGAATAATGCAGAATCCCATTACGAAATTTAGAAATAAAGATAAATTTTCTATGTCGCATTATCCTATTGATTCACTTGGTTTCCTATTTAGATCTTTACTTTCATTTCCTATAAAAACTCTTCATTTCCTATAGAATCGCTAACTTCCTTTTAGAATCATCATAATCCTATTCAGTTGCGTCAATAGGAAAGCGCTTAATCCTATAGGTTAACGCTCATCATTTTATTTCCTATTCAGATTTGTATAATCCTATTAGGCATTATCCGGTTGCCAGAAATTTCTTAACTTTTCCTATTCAAATATGATGTTTCCTATTCAAATTCTGAAAAAGCGTATAGGATTTAACCTTTCCCAATAGGAATGTTTAAGCAGGGTAGTTTTAAGGTTATAAACAGACCACGCTTGTCTGACACTCTGCGAAAGAAGAAAGAGACAGAGAACTGAGAGCCCGCGGAATGGAAATATACATTATTTCAGGACAGCGAACGAGGACATCGTACGTAACGTAACATTTTCTGCCGAATCGCTCCTACCGAGACCTCCCTAAAGGAACCGCGTTCCAAAAATCTTGCAGGGTATTTTGCTAGATAGACGAATCAACTTCGAATTGGATTTAATTATATTCAGCAACAATTTTATGACACGTCCAAAGATGACACGTCCAAAGACACAAGTTCGTGACCATCAGGTACTTGGTAATTGTTTAAGGAGTGGCGAATTCAAAAGAGTCTTTAACCCTGAAAACGTTGTAGTCGGCGAAAGAATATTCGAAATAAATTTTGCCAACTTCTCGCAGTGAGACTGAACTGAAGAAACAATAGGCCGTAGCGGAAAATTTTCTTCATGGATCTTGGGTAAGCCGTAGATTTTAGGGGGCATGGCATTGTGTACGACTAAAGGAATAGTAGTACGATTAAATGTAAAGGTTACATAGATTAAACATGTAACTTTTACATTTAAGCGTCTTAACTAAATCATTGTTTTTTTCGTTCAAACCTACAGGTGGGATCTCTATCTAAGGGAGCATACGTGGCAGCATCTGACAGAAGGTCCACAATCCTGGACCGGTAATCCTCTCTTTTTAGGATGACCGTTACATTGCCTTTATCGGCTTTAAAAACCGCTAGTTCTGGATGTGCTTTGAGGAACCGGTCGCATGATTGTCGAGGGTCTGGCAGTGCAACACTCAATTTCTCCAGTTTATTGATATGGTTTGAAACTACATATGTGGCTTCAGCTATAGAAAGATTTTTTTAGAAGTGGGACCTCCTCCAACAAATTTTCGATGTCCGCCAAGTTGTCATATATAAGATTTTATATATGACATCTTGTTAGATTTCCCACGGCGGTCCCCACTTCTAAAAAAGGTCTATTTAATTTCATTGGGGATCGTGACTCGTGACATCGGACAGGTTTTTGAAGTGAAAACTTCTATAGCCGCGCTGAATGACATTTGGGTAGAGGGTGAACTCATAGATTTGCTTCATCGTCATCAATAGCTGCGTTCTATAGAAAAAAAAATTATTACTCAAAGATGTGTTCAAAAGAACACATCTATACGCATATGTTTAAAGTTGGCTCTGAACGTCAAACTTAATAGTCAAAGTTTTTGGCAGTGTTGACAGAACGCAGCGCCTCTAAGGAAATATCAACCCCTATAATCAGTGTGCAGTACAAGAGTAAGTACTTTTGACGGATGTACTAGTAGATATACTAGTGCCGGACTATTGCAATGTTCAAATTACTGGATTGTATCGAAGAATTCATGGTAACTCACGAATCAGACCCATCAAAGTTTTAGCCAACCAAATGTACTCGTGTGCTCTCCAAAGGAAGGAAGCTCTAAAATAAAATTAATAGTCAGCGATATAGAGATAAGAATAAGAAAAAGACCTTGAAATAGTTAATTCAGAAATTTCTAAACATCGAACAATCACAGCTGAGAAGGAGGAAAAAATTAATCGTCGTAAAGAATATTCCAAACAAAAATTAATTTAAATACAGTTAAATCTTCAAAAACAGTTATAACGCATGTTTCTAAAAGTCAAAATTTCCATAACTCACAAATTGCAGATCCGTGAACAAGAAATGTGCCATATTCCGGACTCAAATTCATATTATGATGATAACATTAACAGTCATTCTCTTTCAGAAGTGAGTTATGTTCCAGAATTAAATAAAACAATACTAACAAAGTAGGTACCAAATTTGATAAATTAACATACTGATAAATTCTCAAAACCAGTTTTAAAGCTGTTTTTTTTTTAAAGTTTTCACTTCAGTCGGCAGTGGCTGACTGCCTATATTTTTTTACCCACTTCTCTGGAGGGTCATTTTTACCATACAGAGATTTTCTTAATAAATTGTCAAGTTCCATTATGTTTTTTCACTTGATTTTGTTGAACATAAAATTATAACGGTTAATTTGTCTACTGTTGAAATCTTGAAAAACTTTGCGGGGTATTATTAAGTTGAAAATTTAAAGATCTGATAATTAAATTAGTATGATTGATTTCGAAATTAATGAATTTACTCTTTAACCTTTCATTGTGGTAATATGGAAATCCTGGTCGGTAATATGGAAATCCAGAGATAAGATGTTGCTTTTGATATGTGTTAGACTGATCTCGCGCCTTCTCCATTCCATGAGGAACACCATCCTATTCCTGTAAGATGCCAACTTCCTAAGAGAGTTGCTCCATTGTTTGCAAACAATGGAGCAAATCTCCACTGCAAGTGTGTACCATTGTATGTACCTACTCTATACGTCTTACCTTACCCATTTTATGTACTCTATATACGTCTATTTTATATACGTCTTCTGAAAATGCCTTGCGACGTAAAACAGCCGATTTTTAGTTGACTTAGAAAATCACCTTGTTAGCTAATCGCTTTCAACAAAATTTGTTGCCATCTTACTCTTTGCCCTTCAACTTTTGTCTCGTGCAACCTTGCGTTTGATTATTTTTTATAGACATTAAACCGACACGAATCTAATTCACGAAATTTGTGATTTACTAAATTTATGATTATATTTAAATATGTTTAATTTTGATTAAGCGTAAGTATTATCAATGTATTAAAAGCCAAATATCCGTGTTTTTTTCAGGGGTTAGACGACTTTGATTCCAAATGTTCCATTTGTGACTGTCATGTGGATGTCAGCAACATAGTGCCTTTGTTAGTGTTAGAAAGGCACATAGGTACGGGAAAGCATAAGGTGATGAAACGGGCATCGTATTTATTTATAATGTAAGAAAAGATACATTGCCGGCTCTCCTCTCTCGCACTGAGCCGGTTATCTTAAACTAATTTATATCTACATGGCTAACATAACTTAACATGGATTTATCTAAAATCTGAAGTAAGGGTAGGTAATAACTAAGCTATGCTAAGAAAGAAACTAAGCTATAGTAAAAGTAAGGTAGAAACTAGGCTAAAGTAGAACAGGATGGTAAAAATGGTAGGATAGGATAGGGTAGGATGGGTATAACATAGGGTAATACATGTGGTAGGTAATGTAGATAATGGTAAACAGATTATATCGTACAGAGATGCAGTGCATGGCGGTGCCATTTGGTGTTGGGAAAGCCAAACCTTCCCAAGAATTGGGAAGGTAAATTAAATTGACGCCAGTATTAAGTTTTTATTTGTTTTACAATCGCGTTGAGCTCAGGGGGGGGTGGAGTCTGAAGAGGTTTGCTTCTAGGGGGCGAGGGGTATCTGGACAGGCCGTGGTCTAGTCGATTGAGGCGTCTGGTGCAGGTGTCGAACGTCTTCCACCAGGTCTTGTGTAGCTCTGAGTCCTTTATTTCCTCTTCTCTTCTGGGCCAAGTGCATTCGGCGTTGAACATGGTGATCTCGGTCTGGTCTCTAGATTCTCTGGTCATCGGGCAGCTGAATAATACGTGGGCAACGGAGTCCAGCTCACCACAGTCGCAGTCCGGCGATTCCCTCCTTTCAATCCGATGGAGGTAGGAATTGAAGTTCCCGTGTCCCGTGATGAGTTGGACCGCTTGGTGTGATAGCGCCAGGTCCATTTCCATCCAGTCTTTAATCGATTGGACGAAATTCCTAGTCCAGCTTCCGTTTTGGGTGTTCTCCTAACGTGTTTTCCATTCCCTGAAAAAGACGAGAGAGATTCTGCTCCTCACATCTCTGTGGGATATTTTATTAAAAAATACAGGAAGTTGACTTCCTGGCTCCTGAGGAGAATCTATACCCGAGGTCAGTCTAGCCAGCGCATCTGCTCTCTCGTTTCCGATTGAGCCTTTATGAGCTAGAACCCAATGCCAGTGCAGTTCTATTTGCTGCGATATTTCACGCGCGATCTTCCACGTTTCTACGAGTAGTTCCGTAGGAGCTAACATGTGTTGTAGAGCTTATAGAACGGATCTGCTGTCAGACAGGATGGAGCAGCCGGCGAAGTCATTAGTATTGGATCTAATATACACTAGCGCTCGGTTTACGGCGATTAATTCGGCCTGAAATATGGAGCTGAAATTGGCGAGTTGCATGCTTTCGCAGTGTATCTCAGTTTCGTCTGAGTACACCGCGAATGCTGCACCTACCCCCGTTTCCACCTAGAGCCGTGTGTGAACAACATGACTGAGTGCGCATTTGCCTCACCCTGTGTATACTTTATCAATCCGATCTCCGCGGGATGGACCATCCCCTGAATGCAGACTCTAGTTTCGATGTCGTCCGGTGAGATTGTGAGGCCCGTGGCCTCGGAAAGCTCAATCTCATCTAGTTCGCGCAACAACATACTCTATGACGAATCATATAGAATCAGTATCGCGGATCAATCAATATTGTCGAATCAGCATCGCGGAACATACTCTATGACGATGAAACGGGCAGCAGGTTCGTCTTCCAAGGTTACCAAGTATTTTCAACCTTCTCAAAAATACACATGCTGCAATGGGAACACTAGCATTCGACACGGCACAGCACCATCAATCGTACAATTCCATGGAACGTACCGCGAACTTAACAAAAATAAGGTAAAAAAAGGCAAGAAAAAGGCTAGACTACAGCAATAACTTACACGAACAAGGGACCTGTCTGATAATCAGTTTGGATTTAGAGAATGTTGACAGACAGTAGATGCCATAATAAAAGTGATTAAAATTGCCATGGAAGCTGGTGACTACTCAGCTCGACACCGGAGACTGTGTGCCGTAATAACACTCGTTGTGAAGAATGCCTTCAATAGTGCCTCGTGGCAGCAAATATTAAACGAATTGAGAAAGAGGAAGATAGAGGATAGCCTTATTAATATTTTAGTGGCATATCTATCGAAAAGAGCGCTCATCCGAGAGGCAGAAGGAAAAATTAAAAAAGTAAGGATAAACAATGATGTCCCACAGGGATAAGTCTTGGCCCCCACCCTGTGGAACATACTCTATGACGATCTGCTGAAAACCGAAATGCCGAAGGGAATAACCTTAATTGGATTCGCCGACGACGTGGCGATGGTGGAAACCGCAAAAGAGGAATCCATTCTAATGGATACAGGTTATACGGGGCTATAAAGAGTGCAAAACTGGCTTGAGCAGCGGCAACTTCAACTGGCGCCAGAGAAGACGAAAGCAGTACTTTTAACATCCAAACGAACGAAATCCCCGATCACTTTTAATGACAAAGGTTTTACGGTAACCCCTACTACAGCAGTAAAATATCTGGGAATATGGCTGGACACCAAGTTATCTTTTGTGCATCACGTGAACATGATCAATGCTCTCGCTAGTCTTCTGCCAAATATAGGCGGACCCAAAGGATCCAAACAAAACTACTTCTTAGAGTGGTCCAGTCCCAACTATGGTATGGAGCACCAGCCTGGCATATTGTTACAGAAACTAAAACAAGAATTCTGAGCCTTACTAGAATCCTGCGTTTGCTGTGTATCAGAGCATGCTGCGCATACAGGACAATATCAACGGAAGGGGTTAATAGCAGGAATTCTTCCGCTAGAATTCAAATCAAAGAAAGACAGAAAGACAAGTAGAACGGGATCGAAAAAGTAAAAGCCAGAGAAAATTTGATGAGGAGATGGCAAGAAAAAGGGAATAATGCAACTTATGGACGCTGGACTTGGCTCTCAATTCCAGATATAGAAAAATGCACAAGGAGAAACTACGGTGAAACAGGCTATTATTTAACTCAAGCTTTGTCAGGCCACGAGTGTTTCAGTAAATACCTGTATGATAGCAGGAGAGCAGAGACGGACTATTGTAATTACTGCGGGGAGGTAGACGATATAAACCGTGCGCTTTTTGATTGCCCGAACTGGACAGAATACAAAACGAACTTCGTGCATACCACTGGAAGCACGTTTAATGCGTGCAACATGGTGGAGGGGTTAACATGATCGGAGAAGTCATTGAAAGAAGTATATGCCGTCGTTCGGAAGATTATTGAAACCAAGAAGAAAGACAGCAGGAAGTAGAACGGACAGCCCTTACACTGAAGAAATGCGAGGGCGGATGCCAGTGTAAAGTGCGACGCGAAAGGAATGTTTTTTTTGTAATTTGTCTTTATTTACTAATAAAACCAACTTTCCTTAAAAGAAAGCACAATAGTAGATAAGCTATAAGAGTTTACTTTACTTTACTTTACTCCTCGGCGCTACAGCCCATGTAGGGCCTTGGCCTCTCTGACGATCGTAGCCCAATCCTGGCGATCTTCAGCTCGTTTCCTCCATCTTCTGACTCCCATCTTTCGTAAGTCCTCCTCTACATCATCCAGCCATCGTTTCCGTGGTCTCCCTTTGCACCTTCTGCAACCTGGGTTTCCTCTGTGTACCTTCTTGACAGACCTGTCATCTGGCATTCGCTCTACATGGCCCAACAATCTTAGTCTATTACTCTTTATTTCCAAAACTATGTCCGCATGACCGTATAGTTCCTCCAATTCCCTATTTTTCCGTATTCTCCATTGCCCTGCGTCATTCACTGCCCCAAAAATCTTTCTTAATATTTTCCTTTCCCATCTTCTCAGACATTCCTCTTCTACCACCCTCATTGTCCATGTTTCTGAGCCATATATTACCACCGGCCTTATAACCGTTCGATAGACAGTTATCTTCGATTTTCTGCTCAGGCTACGTGACTTGTGAATCTTAATCAGGGCCCAGTATGCTCTGTTTCCCGCTGCAATCCTTGCTTTTATTTCTTCACTTATGCTGTTATCATTAGTTACCAACACTCCCAAGTACTTAAACTTCTCACAACTCTCATAGTTGACTCCATTCAACTTTATGAGTTTGTCTTTCACCGCTGTGCTACTCCTGGAAGAGAAGATATACTGTGTTTTGGCGCCTTTCACTCGAAGACCCAATTCTTCTGCGTCCTTTTCTAACGTACACAACCCATCTTCCAGCTCTTTAAATCTTCGAGACAGCATACACACATCATCCGCATACGCCAAATTCTGGTTCATGCGGTTAAACAGAGTACCACCTGGGTTGTTGGTCTCCACTTTTCTCATCACTCTCTCCAGTACTATGTTGAAAAGTAGTGTGGATAATACATCGCCCTGTCTTAACCCTTGGTTGACTTCAAATTCCTTCGAAAGTTTTCCTTCTACTTTAACTTGGCATTTCGTTCTGTTGAGGGTCATTTGTATCAGACGTATTAGCTTATATGGACACTCCATATCCATCAGAGTGAATGCTATAAGAGTTCTAGACCAAAATCCCATAAGGATTTACATAGGGGCCTAAAATTACATTTTTGATGATATATCCAACCAACAATACACAATATTAATCAGCTTTAAACAGCTTTAAACTGCTTTCAATTAGCTTTAAACAGCTTTCAACCAGCTTTAAACAGTTTTCAATCAGCTTTAAATCAGCTTTAAACAGCTTTCAATCAGATTTGCTGTTTAAAGCTGATTAAAATTGTGTATTGTTGGTTGCATATATCATCAAAAATGTAATTTTAGGCCCCTATGTAAATTCTTATGGGATTCTGGCCTAGAGCTCTTATGGCTTATATACTCACAATACCATTCCTAATAAAGATATTTTTAAAAGCACAACATCAGAAGCATATTTCAGTTCATAATTATGTTATGTCTATTTACCAAGCGAATTTGGTGAAAGTCGAAGATATATCAATCTATACTGCATATGCCGCGAAATCGCAGAAACAACAGTTTTTGCCAATAAGCGCAATACAGCTGCTTCATGATAATGAAGATGCCGAGTCCACTTTCAACAATTTTTCAGGGTGTAGAGATTAAACTACATGTTCAGTTTTCTAACCTGACATCATTTCTTAAAGCGAAATCAGGTGGTGATCCTGATGACAATTATTATGATTTGCAGTGAATATTTTACTTCAAAAATGCTAAAAAAATATCGTTCAATTCTGTATGTCCTCCTTTTTTTAAAGCAGATCCTCCTTTTTAGGTTCATCCGTCCTACTTTTATCATCTGGCAACTCTACCCAAAAAACGCTTGTGAAAATGAGTTGGTCAAGTTTTTTACAAAAATGCTTTGCACATTATTTATTGAACAAAGCGGTGAATATTTGGTAATAATTTATTGATTCCGTCATTTTAAAGAGTTATTTCCACAAGGCAAGAGACTGTGAGCAGAAAGGGGAACGGCCTCGCTGACAGCCTCCTCTGGCTGGAAGCAAAGACGAAATAATATGCAAATACCATTTTGAGAAAAACTACACAGCAATGTGCAGCAGTAAATCCGAATAGAGCAACGAAACTTCAGCATACTACATTGAACAAAATGCTATCAGGTGGTATACAGATGGTTCGAAGACGAAGGAAGGTACTGGTGTAGGAATATTTGGACTTCGTACCAAGTACTTCCAACATGCATCAAGGCTAACAGTATAATTTCCGATAAATATATAAATCCAGATTTATAAAAAAATCAGAAATTATATTTGCTATATTATTCCTGTTTATCTAATCTGATGCCTGACTTATGCCCGATTGCACTCTAAATTGTCAATCTAAATTGACAATGTAATTTCAGCATTTGAAATAACTTGCAATTTACACTTGATACAGTGAACGTCAAGATATTGACCTGCGTTCGTCATATGCAGAGAATCCATAGCAGGGTCCGTCCAATGCCCATCTCTGGGCTAATAATTGATTCGTAGCTCATTTCCTGACGGAGATTAATGGATAACAGAGCTGCATGTCAACGGGGGCCATTATCTATATTCGCGTAACAAAAACCTGTCTTCTGCAGGTGTATATTTGCATATATACATAGAAAATAAGAAACATGTTTTAAACTAGATAATAGATTAGATAAATTTATATAAAAAATGAGTAGTAATTGATATTAGTTGATAGAAAAGAATTATAATTTTAGCTATTTGAAGTTTTGTTATTATATTATTATATATTGTATGTTATGTTTATAAGAAAAGCCAGTAATAATTTAGAAATTTAACTTTTTCACATTAATAATATATAAATGAAATTTTTATTTCCGTTTGCAATAAAGGCATAGTAAAGCAAGGAGATTATATGAAGGTATTGTCGTGTCTGGTTTCATTGTACCGCGAAAAGCTCCCAGTTTTCCGTTTGCGTGAAATTTAACACTTCACATTTTCAAAGCATCCGTCAAACAATGCGCTGATTTACAATTGTCATCAAAGAACGCAAGCAGAGTGGAGAAAAAACAACAACAGAAAGAAGAAACCCGAAACAGAAATAAATACCCCTACAACTCATTTATGATTTATGAAGAATCTCATCTAGATTTATTGCCAGAAAGTGATTTATATAGTGGCAGTCCGAGTGAAAACGCAAATACAATTCTTTAATAAATAAATACCATTTACCGAAAAATAATAAATAAAGTAAGTAAAAGAAACAAGAATACGGCAAACCGTTGAATAAAATATATAATAAACCATCAATCTAATTTTTTTTCATCCTTTGAAACCTTTCGATATGTCAACGGAGGAATATTCAAATATTTTTTGTGGTTTTTAAATGAAAGTTGGAGGGAAGGCCAATTAATTTATGGTTCAATTATTGATGAATGTTTCGATCGACAGGGGCGAGCAAATGCAAAGTGGTTTAAATGACAGGTTGAATAAATGTCTACCTCTGACTGGACCGGATTTAATGAATTATTACAAAAGAGGACTTCAGCTCTTTTTAAATGGAACTTTTCATATTTAATCTTATTATAGATTAAGGTTTAAATTTTGATTGCCTCCTATTAAAATGCAACTGGATCATTAGTTTCATTTTATTATTCATTTGGGGATTTTCCATTTTTACTTATTTCTTTTGTATAAATATTTTTATTTTGCATCACAGAATTAATAAAATAATGTAACATTCAATATTTACACAAACAAAAGTTTAAAAGCAAATATTATGCTAGGCTTGTTTATTGGAGAAATTCATGCCTAATACTCTAATTTCACAAATAGATACAAAGCTAAATACATTAGTCAATAAGGATAAATTTAACTAAACATATTGAACTACTTAATGATACCAACTTTAATATGATCATATAACTGATGCTCTGTACCACTTGGTGTTCCTAACACTAACAGGACATACTAAGAGCTAGTAAATCAAAAATTGACAAATAACAGTCGATCGATAATATATACACATACCTACCAAAAACTAACAACACTACCCATAAGCACTGATGCCGTTGTATAATCTACCCGGTTTTATAATCTACCCAGTCTTTCATTTTTTGTTTTGGATATGTATTCTGTAGATAATCTTCCAAAACAACATGCCCACTATTTTCCTAATTAGCCCTCACCGTTCATTTATCCTCTAGTCCTATATATTTTGGTCCTGTCTAACAAATCAAGTTTAATGAATTTGGCTGTTTACTTAATTTGGCAGTCTAGTCTAATCTGTCTAGATTTTTATGACAAATTTCATAAGATACATCTTCACTGCCTTTTTTTGCCTGCCTAGGCAAGTTGTGTCTAGCCTTATCTATTCAATCATTTTTCTCTAGCGTTGTATGTCTAGATTTGTCTCTCTAACCTTGTCTGTCTTGTCTTATCTGTATTGTCTTGTCAGTCTAGTGTTTCTGTTTAGTCTTGCACGTCAAATATTGCTTGTCTCCTCCAGTTGGTCTAGTTTTGTCGCTCTAGGGTTGTCTTAGTTGCGCTGTCTAATCTTGTCTGGATAGTCTTGTCTGTCTAATCTAGGCTGTTTCGTCTTGTCTGTCATGCCTTGTCTATCTAGTTTTGTCTGTCTAGTCATGTCTGTCTAATTTTGACTGTTCAGTCATGTCTGTGTAGTCTTTCACCTTTTCTGAAAGCAGTTCACCTTTTCTGAAATAGAACACGTCACACGCTGGATGAGCCCGAAGAAGGTGCCTGGTCTGGACGGCATATCATCGGACCTAGTGTTGGCTACCTTTTATTCGCACCAAACAAGTCTTGTTGGAAAGAACAGCTCAACAAGTACATCCCCAAACAGCACTATCCACGAATGACTTCAGACTCATAAGTTTACTTCCTGCTGCCGGAAAGGTGCTAGATTCTTTACTCATCTCGAGAATCGAACATCACTTCTACCGACATAAGCTGATAAATCAAAATCAATTTGGTTTTAGAAAAGGGGCTGGAACAGTTCAGGCTATTTCTGAAGCGATCAGGTTCATACGTGAGTCGGTAAGATCTAAGTATTAATTATTGTTCTGCCATAGCGTTAGATATTAGTGGGACATTCGATATCGCCTGGTGGCCGCTTATTATTTGCAGGCTAATAGAGAAATTGTCAGAGATTGTCGGTTGTCCCGACAATCTCATCAAATTATCCAAGAGCTACTTTTCAGAACGCAAGGCGTGTGGGAGTGTGAGATCATAGCTTATGCCGATGATACTCTTCCGCTTTGAAAAACAGAACCATTGTTGGTCTGAAAGAGACCACTGACCGTTAGGTTAGGTTAGGTTTAAGTGGCAGCTAATGCTCACATAGGCCTCAGATGGGCCCGTTGTGTTCCCACGGTACTTGCAGTACAACCCTCCTCAGGGGATTTTGTCAAACCATTTCGAGCCTTGGATGAACCTTCTGTCTAGCTCATCTCCTGTTTTTGGTGTTGGGGGCGGCTCTTCCTATAGAAGACCCGATAGGGTAGTTTTGTACTTACCCCAGTCAATCTTCCGTTTGTCAACAAACTTAGGCCTAGTTTGCATCTGTATGCCTACCTTAAATTCAATAAACCTATGATCAGAAAAGGAGTGTTCTTTTGACACTTTCCAATTGCTTACAAGGTTAGGCGTTTTAGTGGAAACGAGTATAATATCAAGTACCTCCTCTCTCACGGCTGTGGTGAAGGTGGGAATGTTACCTATATTATATATTTCTAGGTCGGAGGTTAGTATAAATTCTAGTAAAGACTCACCTCTGTTGTTCGTGTCCGAGCTGCCCCATATGGTGTAGTGGGCATTGGCAACGGCTCCAATGATCACGTCCGCCCCTACTCGGTTGGCTTCTGTGATTATACCATGGAAACCCTCTGGGGGACTTTCCTTCTCATGGGCGAAGTATCCTGAGATCATCCATAACCTATGATTAGAAAGTCCCATTGATACAGTGACAGTGTCGCAATCGCTGTGGTTAGGCATCATAAAAGCGTTGATTCTTTTATCCGCCAGGACGCACGAGCGTGGCTTACCTGCGTTTTTTACGTACAGTAACCTGTACTTGTCAGAGCCCAGTCCACAGATCTTGGTACCCACCACCCAGGGTTCTTGGATTAGGGCGATGTCGACTCCTCCCTTTGACAGTTGGAGGAGCAGAGCAGCCGAGGCTGCTTTGGAGTGGTGGAGGTTACATTGTATTACCCCCACCATCGCTAAGAGAGTTTTCTGGCACCGCGACGATCGTTACGTCGTTGTCGTCTTCGGTGACAGAGATTAGCGCCAGATTCTCCTCTGCTTCGCTAATCTCATCTAGATGGAGAGGTCCGAACATATTCGTGACCCCCATATCTGACATCTCACTGTCTGAATGTGACCGAGGCTCCCCTTCCCTCGAGGGGATTGGGGTTCTCTGGTCACTCTTGTAAACATTCAGGGTATTGGAGCCGAAGCCGTAGCTGATCACTCCCTTACTTTCTGCCAGTGGCGCTAGAGATGCTTCGTTTAAGATGACAATTACTTGCCTTCTCATACCCGCTGCCTCGCTAACTTTGATAACGCTCCAATCCTCAGTTGGAAGCGTGGGGTTGCTGGTCTGAATTATCTTCAGAATTGTCCTCGGGTCAGAGGGTTCCGTCGGGATCCAGGCTCTCGATCTCGGTCTGCTCGGGATTCTGTCCCTTGAGACAGCCTCGATTCGGGCGCCTGGCCAGACTTCCCCCACTTCCCCGATGGCTTGCTTGTACAGGTCCGCTGATCGTTGATCTGCACAAGCCACCAGCTTGATATGTCCTTGATGCCAACCTGCGTCTCTGCAGCAAGGAGCTGGGCCTGGATTCTTCTGGAGAATGTCCAGGTATTTGCCCAAGAGAGCCGCTTCCACCAGTCCCCATTTGGCTGGCGCGATACTCCCATCCCGGTGACCTCTGTCAATGACCGCCCATACCAGATGATCTTTCATGATCTCACTGTATGAACGCTTCGGGAGTCCCTTTTTGTTGGACTGTGGCGAAGGACCCAGTGGTGCCCTTTTTTTCCCTATGAGCGGGGATTCGTCCATCGATCTGTCCTTTCTTTTGGACGATCCCTGGGTTGCCGCCGACTCATGCTCTTTCGTAACTTTAAGGGCCCACTCGAGTTTCGCCTTGTCTTGATCAGACCGCTTTTCCTCCGGGATGCCCTTAAATTTATCGAGGAGTTTGTAAGCCGCCCTTCTATCCCTGTAGGCTCTGACGGACGGTTTCACCTCTTTTTTGCTAGATGTCGCTTTATTCAACTCTGCATCATTACTAGTGCTAGGCCCGGGTTTCGTTAGCCTGCTACTTGTGTTGTCCTTAGAGGACAGGAGTCTCCCTTTACGGGTGGACTTTTTGGGAAACTCACGTTCCGGGAATGGATTGTTGCCCACACCAGATCCGATTGGGCGGCCTGCTTGCGCAGGGTGGGATTCCGAGCTGTTGCCCGTACCCACCTGGTGGTTGTTATCTCGGTTTGCACTATCCATTGAGGAGGGGTGCAATTTATACCTTTTGCCAGGTTTCCTTTCGTTAGGGACCAGACTGACCTCCTTCTGGCCATGCATCCTCTTGGCACGGGTAAGGTCCACCACCGTAGGATTAGGAGTAATAGATTGAAGAAGAAAGAAGTTTAACTCCCTAGCCCTCGATACCTACTAGCAGCAGGAGTTGAAAGGTGGTCATGAGTAGACCGAAGAGTTGACCAAGGGAGGTCGAAAGATCAAAGAAGGAAAGATAAAAGGAAACTGGTAATCTCGTGCCGAAGCATGGTTACCGTGCAATGGTGTTGATCCGCGTGTGCAATCCCCTATCCGCCACTCGGGGACGCGCCTGGTAGGGGTTACACCTTTCCCCGCAGGAACCACTTTCACCTTCCCCCACTTCCCCCACTGACCGTGCTCTAGAAAATCTTCGCCAGTGGGCAACTTAAACTAGGCTCAGTTTCAATGCCCAAAAGACTGAAGCCCTCTTCTTCAGCAGATCCTCAAATCAAAGGAGTCCCGTTTTCACTCTAGGAAACAAAAAATTAAATGCCAACAGCATCTCCGGTATCTAGGTGTCACTATAGATAGACTCTTGAATTTAAGGAACACATGAAGCAGGCATGTAATGAAGTGAAACAACTGAGTATAAAATTGGGTATCGCTGCTAAGAAGGTATGGGGCCTAGGAAGAACAGAGCTCTCAGAAATCTATAGCGGCGCTATAGAACCTGCTTTATTATATGGAGGTCCGATCTGGCAGAACTCATGTGGCGTGAAAGGAAACCTCAAGCTCTTGGGTATACAGCGCCTCAGCACTATCCGCGCCGCGAAAGCGTATCGTACAGTAGCCACAGAAACGACAAAGGAGCACACGTTATATTTTCCTGTCTAGATACAGCACGATGTAGAGGGTCCTTAGTGACAGAAATGCAACAGCATGCACTGACCTGGCCCGACCATGAGGACGATTTAAATAGAGTAGAAAACCCCAAAAAGTGGTGGTACATATTCGATAAGGTGTTAAAAATTTGGGTCAAGAGACGCTCCTGTAAATAGTGAGTAGAAATCGTTACAGCCAGCATTGTGTCGTATTTGACGGAATGCTGGCTTTCATATGCCTGCATATGAAAAAACAACAAAATAGGCTGCTAGTCTTGTCTGTCTAGTCTTGTCTATCTAGTCTTGTCTGTGTAATCTTGTCTGTCTAGTATTTTCAGTCTAGCCACGGTACGTTTAGGGATTATCTCTTCATAATTGGCAGGGCCACAGACGATGTTTATTGTGGGGAAACAGACAGCGTAACTCACACTATCTTTGATTGCTGGAGGTGGCAAATTGAAAGAGAAGCAGTCGAAAGAATCATGGAAGAACCCATTACCGTCAGAACAATAATTCCATACATCTTAATGGGAAAAACAAACTGGAACAATGTATAGGGAAGGTGGGATACAATTATACAAGGGGCACCTAGATATGCAAACATTATTTAATAGTCTATTGAATGTTTTCAAGTGACGACATATCTAAAATGCTGCTATAAGTGTTTGAACGCATCCATTGCGATCGCGCAGACAGCTAATCAGTCGATGGCATTTTACAAGTCCTAACGTGTTTCGAGAGCGGCGAACTGAAAAAATTCTTTAAATGTAAAGCTGTTTCTAAGATCTTCTTTGCCATCTTGTTAAGATCATATTACACATGCATGTGATACATTACGTTAAGATCAGATACATTTTGAAAAAAAATGTTTGGGGGCACTTAAATACAAGTACAACAAGTATACACATATACGCATATACACAAGTATACATATCATTGTGCCCCATTCTCATATCAAAGTGCCCTAATAAAATTTGCACAATAAATTCGTTCTTAAATAATATAAAATATGTTTAAATTATATATTCTGTTGTTGCCATCACAAAATAAACGTGCCGGGAAAGATTGGGCAGCAGGATTTAGAAAGAGAAATCAGGAGCTCAACCTAAGGAGGCCTGAAAATACAAGCGCCGCAAGAAGTTTTGATTTTGTGGCTGAATTTATTGAAAATTTTGATCGTGTAATGTTACGTTATAAATTCACACCTAACCGTATATTAAATTTGGACGAAACAGGCACTAACACGGTCTTACCAACGACTAAAGTTTTGGCTGAAATGACACAGAAGCAAGATGGACAAATTGTGTCAGCTGAACGCGGAAAACTCGTAACTTTTAGTGGAATAGTAACAGCAACATGTGCTGCTATTTCTCCTGTTTTATGTTTTTCCTCGTGTCCATTTCAAAGACCTATTTTTAAATGGGGCTCCCCAAGGCAGTCTTTGTTTGGCAAACGGGAGCGGGTGGGTGACACCTGTGCACTAGTAATCCAATTCTTATTATTTGTGACAACCACGAATTTTTACTAAATCTGTTAACTATTGTCGTGATAATCGGATAATCTATCTTTTAGTGTTATAATATAAGCATTTCATATAATTTCCATTCTCTATTAAGGTACCCCACGTGGTGTATCTAAGTACCCCGTTGGTGTGGCAGAATGATTCAAACTCCATTTTTTACAAAACATGTAATTTCCTTTTCTATAACAACTTAAACAATTTTGATCCTTGACATTATAATATTTATACATTTAGCTAAAAGTTGAGTTGAAAATAAATAAAAAATATTACGTTTATACATATTTTATTTGATTTTCAATTTTTATGAATCAATCTGCGCCTCCTTACGGATTAATTCTAACAATAGTGAGAGAAAAAGAAAACGAGGAGGTGCAAACCAAAAAGGAGAAAAAAGGAGGTAAAATAAAATAACCAACATGTAGACTAATTTAAAAAAAAGCCAACCGTCAATCCGATGTTATGCAACAAGCTGGTCCAGAGTGTAGGGATGTGATTCCAAGCGAGATTGTCTGGAGAAGTTATTTTCTTAAAGCCAGCCAGTAATTTCGGTCTATTCAAAATATTTCCAAGTTGGCTATTTCTATATTAGTCGATTTGTCCAGTTTTGTCTAAACATCATTGTTTGTCTAGTCGAATCTGTCAAGATTTCTCAACCCATTCATTTCTGTCTTATCTTATATCTCTGTGTGCCCTGTGTTCCCTGTGTGCCAATGTTCTAAATATTCATAGTTTATGTAATTTGTCCATCGTTTTATTTCATGAATTGGAATTAAAATCTCTTTAAATGCTTTTTTTAAAGAAGAAACGGTTAGAATTGTATAACATAAACGAAATTATAAACTATCCCATTAAGCTAGTTTTAATTTCGTGGCAGTTGCGCGACGTCTGCAGTTGCAAAGAAACCGAATAGTCCAAATGCTGGCCGTTCGAGCAGAAAGTTAGTTTAAATGTATAATTTCATGTTGAGGAAACTGACAATAGCAATATGCAGATTAAAGCAATTGTGAAATGCTACCAGAAATGTTTGTAATTATAAACTGTGTGACCGAACTGATAGGAATTGTAAGAGGATAGTTGCTGAAAAGTCGTTTAAAATAATTTACACTTAAGAAACTAAAGATTTCGTTGATTAAAGTATACTATAAGATAGATTCTTTCTTAGTCGTTTCGGCATTTACTAAACGTTCAACTACAACTTATACCACAAAGCATAAACTGCATTTTATCGATTTAAGAACAAGCACATTGAAGGCTATAAATTGCATTTTTTTACAGTAATAAAACAATTTAGTATTGCAGACATAGTTGGAATAGTTTCTGTATGTGTAGTTTAGAAAAAGCTTGTCCAAATAGACAATTTACACAATTTTTTAGACAAATAGTGTGCAATTCGTTCTTTTCTTTGTCAGGCCCAAAGAAAATGTTTCGGTAAAAAGATAAATTTAGTGGTTGATTCCAAAAATCATTATTGAAAATTAATATTTAAAAGATGTCTTTAAAAGAAAATATAAAACGCTTCATAATTCATACTGACGTAATAATATATAAAATTGAGAGTAAAAGATTTTCATTGCTATATCTTCGAATCTATCAATAAATAGCTGGAAATACACTGATTTCGTTTGTTATTCTTTAACACACTTTGCTCAAGATGCGTTGTGCGTGTCGTTCGAATTAAAAAAGAAATAAGATTTCCAAAACCGGAATCTATTGTTTGTATATTAATTTACTTCCTGTAGCAGGGCTCAGGAAGAAATTGGATAAGGTGGACGGGTCTTTTATAGAATTCTTGAGGAAATTCGAAATTGTTGGGTTAGTGGAGACCTGGGTTCAAGAGAAGGAATGGGTAGCCTTTAAAGAGAGACTCCCCAAGGAGTACAATTGGAGGATACAACCGGCACGAAGAGAGAGTGACTACGGAAGGGCAAAGGGGGGAATAATAACAGGGGTCAGAAGAGGCATCAAGGAATCGGAGAGAATTCTAGAAGAGGTGGAGGGTCTAGTTTTTAGGGAGGTAGAACTGGAGGGGGAGTGGTGGCAGATAGCAACCGTTTATAATAATAAGGGACTGGAAAAAATTAAAGAGGGCATAAAGAGCAATTTAGAAGATATGGTAACGACAAACTTGCTACTAGGAGGTGATTGGAATGTAAGGATAGGAGAAGAGCAGGTCAATACGGTGGATAAAACGGGTGAAGTGATAAGAGGGAATTCTAAAGACAAAATTAAAAATGCAGAGGGAAATGTTTGGCTGACGTGGGTGTTAGAGAACCAAAGGGATATTTTAAATGGGTGTATTGAGGGCGACTGGGAGGAAGAATTTACGTTTGTTGGTGCAATGGGTACCTCAGTTATTGACCTAATAATTACAAATGATGCGGAAAGACGGCAAATAAAACTGATGGAAATCGGAATAAGAAGTGAGTCGGATCATATGCCGGTAGTGGTGTCGTTGAAGCAGCAAAGGGAGAAAGATGTTAAGGCGAAGAAATGGGTGGCCAGATGGGATAAGGAGGCGACAGAAGAATACAGAAGGAATTTAAAAGAGGTAGAGTGGAACACCATAGAGGATATAGACATGATGGCAAAAAAAATGGAATCTGCACTTGTGAAAAAGAAAATCAAAGAAGCGTTTACAGGCCTAGCATGGTACGACGGGGAAGTGCGGAACGCAAAGCAAAGGTTTCGAGAAGCTATGAGAGAATGGAGAAAGGAAGAAGGGCTGAAAGTGCACGTGCTGGAAGCGAAAACAGAACTGCAAAAAATGGATAAGAAGAAAAAGGAGCTTTGGGAGGAGAAGGAGAAGCAGCGGGTAGGGAGAAATCAAGATGGAAGCTGATCTGTAGAAATACGTTAGAGAGAATAGGAAAAGGAAGGAAAGATTACCCAAGAGCATTGCGATAGAAGAAAGCAAAAACCACTTCATGAGGATGCTAGGAGGGGTGGAGATGCGGTCAGAAAGAGATGATAGTTCAGGAGATCGTCAGAGAAAGCAGGAAGAGCTCGCCGAGGATATCACCGTGACGGAGGTGGAGGATGTTATTGATTCCCTAAAGCCAAGAAAAGCGGGAGGTTTGGATGGGCTCGGAAATGAAGCGTGGAAAGAAGCACCTGGAATCTGTAAGAAGTTTACGGAGGAATTGACAAGGATAGGGAGAGCAGACAAAAGGATACCAGTCAGCTGGAAAGTGGAGATAATTCAACCGGTGTTTAAGAGTGGAACGAGGGACGCGCTAGAAAATTATAGAGGTATAACTTTGATGAACTCCTCATACAAAATATTTACTAAAATCCTGGATTGTCGCTTGAGGAAGGAAATCAATGAAAGGAAGCTTTTGCCGGAAATACAAGCGGGGTTCAGAGAAGGAAGGAGCACGGTGGAACACCTGGTGACCTTGAGAGTCATCATAGACCAAGAAATAAGAACGGGATGCCTGTTTGCTCTTTTCATTGATTTAAAAGCCGCATATGACTCGGTGAACAGAAGAAGACTGGACGAGTGTTTGGGCAGGCTAGGTATCTCAGAGAGTGTAAGAAGGAACATCAGGGATTTATACGAGGAAACGGTCTGTAAGGTAGTAGCGAATGAATGGGAATCGGACTATTTTGAGGTGAGGAAGGACCTGAGACAAGGCTGCCCATTGAGTCCCACGCTCTTTAATCTGTATGTGGCAGATATGGAAAAGGTTCTACAAGCCGATCAAGCTGGAGGAGTGGTGATTGCGAAAAAAAGGTGTGGAGCTTGGCATATGCGGATGACATGGTGGTATTTGCAACGTCGGCTAGTGAGATGAAGGACGTGATTGAAAGGCTCTGTAGGTATTTCGAAAAGAGGGATTTAAGGGTGAATGTTGGTAAAACAAAATGGATTCGGTTTAAAAGGGGTGGGCGATATAAGAAAGAAAGGTTTGAATGGCAGGGTACTGAAATAGAGGAAGTTAGTAAATTTAAGTATTTGGAGTATGTCTTTGGGACTGGATACAGTAATAAAGAGCACATGGGTGGAAAGCATGGGTGGCGGCGGGTCGTATCTGGGAAGTTTGGAAAAGGAACTTTGATGGAAACTTTAGAGCAGCAGAGACCATATGGAAGGCATGTGTGCAAAGCGTGTTACTGTACGGATGCGAAGTCTGGGGAACGAAAGAGGAAGACAAGATCGAAAGGGTGCAGCTAAAGTTTTATAAGAAAGTGTTGAAACTTGATAGGTCGACGCCTGGTCACATTGTGCTTCAGGAAGTGAGTGCTTGTTAGGTGGCGGTAATGGCTGCGGAAAGAGTGATAAAGTTCGAGTATAGGGTGGATGAGTTAGGAGATTAAAGGATAATAAAGGAAATCTTTCGAGTAGTGAATAAAGAGGGGTTAAGTGGTAGAAGAGAGAGCGGTTGGGGGTTGAGTAAAAGGAAACTGTATGAGAGAGGCGGGTTATCATCCGAGGGGTTCGAAACGGAAAAAAGTGCGGGTGCTCAGTGGAAACGGATGCTAAGAGTGAGGTTATTAGA
This sequence comes from Phosphuga atrata, assembly GCA_944588485.1. Lineage (NCBI taxonomy): Eukaryota > Metazoa > Arthropoda > Insecta > Coleoptera > Silphidae > Phosphuga > Phosphuga atrata. Next base: position 10,811,357 of record OX155903.1, on the reverse strand, counting down.
AGTGGACCAAGAGCTCCAATCTACAATAGAGGCTAGCAAATATCACCAAGGCTACAGTCAGATACAAGTGCACGGCCGTGTTCCTGGTTATTTGAGGACAAGTAAAGGGTCGGACGACCAGTCAGTGTTGGCGAGATTTAGGTGTGGCAATGAAGAGCGTGGAAGGAGACATTGGATGAAGGAGGAAAGTAGAAGGTGTTTGGTGTGTGGGTTGAAGGAAGATATGTGGAGTCATTGGTTGGAAGAATGCACGATGGCGGAGTGGAATGACCAGGAGAGAAGGCGAGGAAAGGATTGGAGTGAGTGTATGGACGAGAGCGGGAAGGGATTGTCGTTTTTACACAGAGTGAAAAGATGAAAAGAGCGGATGCGACGGGGTAGTTTTTTGAGTGTTGCGGTTGTTTTTTTTTTGTTTTTTTTTTTTAGTTTGTGAGCTTATGTCCGATGTACAGGTGTTGAATTATAGGTTTATAGGGTGGTCAAATTTCGTTTTAATGGGGTTTTAGTTTCACAACTTTTTTATTATTATTTTTTATTGTTTTATTTTGTATGTATATTTTGTATGGAAATGTAAACTATTTTAATTATGCCAATAAACATTATTATTATTATTGTTAATTTACGCTATCTTTCAGTTTCCCTTCAGATAAGGATTGGGAGCCGACGAGATTTCCTTATCTTAGACTCTAAGGTAGTAATTACACAACTTCTAACTTTATATTCTTTGCTCTTTTATAATATCTGTAGGCCTTCAGCCCCTGACAAAAGTTGGTCTTGACCGTTCTCGTTACTTGCTTTGACGTAGCGAACGGCTCACACAACGCATCTTGAGCAAAGTGTACCAAAGGGTAACAGAATATATCGGAGTAGTTCCAGCTATTTATTGACAGATTCGAAAATATCGTAATGGTAATTTCAATTACTACTTTCAATTTTATTATTAATTTGGTTTAAACCATCACAGCTGATTTTTAACTCTGTAATAATATTATATTCTAAGATTAAATTTTATTCTCTTAATGTTTTTCATGTATAAATAGAAATATTGCAAGAAGTTTATATGGATTACTGCTTATACAATTAAGATTGTATTCGTAGGAGTAAATTACAGCGAAAATGAAAATTTATTTAATTCAAATAAGGCACTCCATTACGACACAAACAATATGTGGTTTGTTTTAATAGATTTAACAGATCATCTATCATATTTATAAAGAGTATCTGCTGCAGTTGCTGAAAATAGGTTTTTCTATTTTGCAACTAAAACGGAGTCATTAAAGCACTCATATGGGTTTGTTAATGGTTCGCCTGGTGCTTTAATAATGTATTAATTTTTCAAGGTTGGCACCGTTGAATTTCAGAGCTATCAACTTGTAAGTGTCGTATTTTCGACACTTCAATTTTCTTTTTTAATGAAGCGTGAACATACCCCTCCACGACAGCAGTAGACTTCCCTCCACCATAATTTTTTATCATCAACAAATCTCCGCCATGGTTGGCCAAATGTGTCGCACTACTTCTTCGGAAACATTGTCCAGTATAAAGATCGAAGTTTGGTTATTTAAGAAATGTCGCAATGTCTGTTGATATTGTCCCCATAATATTAATACCGATTGGAGTATTAATACAATGACCGTTACGAAAAGTTAGGAAAAGTCTCTTATATGGAACATTATTAGGACGTAAGTAAGCATATTTTTTAATTAAGTCGATCCAATGGTTATCTTTAATTGCGAACATTCTTGGATTATATTTTTTCGTGTTGTATACAGACACGACAATGGAATCGGATCTCTACTCTGTCGTCGACGGAAATATCCTGACGTTTAAGTAATTGCTGACGTCTAAGGGCGTTATTGTAGCCCATTATCAAACGATCTAAAATGAATACCATTACATACAAAGCTGCGATTATACATACAAATTCACACACCTTCATAGCTATGTAAAACTATCATCTGCGTTCCTTATAAATTTATCTTCTTCTTCTAACATCTTTGACTTTTTAGGTGCATAGCAGTAGATATTCTATGAAAAATAACTTAAATAATTATAAAAAAAAAATTCAATTCAATTTTTTTGTCTTTTAAAAAGGACCTAAGCATAGAGTATGTCATCCATAAAATTGTAGGTTTGTACTTTTTACGTTCTAATTCGAAGTAAGTAAAAAATTTTCTGATACAACTGTTAACATTATTGTCATCGCACCACTCATTAAATTTACAGTATTTTGTTTTCATATTGGGGTTATGATTTGTTCGGCAACAAATTGTAAACTGTATTCTCAGTAATTTGGCGAATTTCAGGTGGGGTACAGTTTAATTTTACACTCACACTCATATTGATATTGTGTAATTTATCACAAACAAGTTTTGATTTAATCATTCAATCTAATTTCAAACAAATGTCAGTTTTCTAGTGCATTAAGATGCAGTTGGATTCGTTTTGCTGCCACGACTGGAACTGAATGTGATGCCACTATCGCTGTGCTATCTGCATATGTTGTTGTTAGACTGTGGGCTGTGGTGGGAAGATCTGCGGTGTATAGAAGGTTGAGTACTGGGCCTAGTACACTTCCCTGTGACGACGGCTTCAACTAATTTTAGATTGCTTACCTAGTCTTTGACTGCAAAATATCGATCACTTAAGTATGATTTAAGTATTTCATACAAGTGATGTGAAAGTTGCTGTCTGATCTTGTAACAGTTCAGTATGTCACACCTTGTCAAACGCTTGTGCAATATCTAGAAATACTGTTGAGTAGTATCTTTTCGCTTCAAAGTCCTCACTAATCTTTCTAACGATTCTATGGATTTGCTCTACCGTTGCATGTTGTTGCCTGAATCCGAATTGATGTTGTGGGATTAGATTTATGTCCAGTAGAATTGGAGTTAGTCGTTTTAGTAAAAGTGTCTCGAATATTTTTAAGAAAGTGGGCAACAGACTTATAGGCCTGTAAGAGGTAACTACATATGGGTCTTTTCCTGGTTTTGTTATTAGAATTATTTGGGCTAGTTTCCACTGCGCAGGAAAGTAACTCAAGGGTAGCGCTGCATTGAACAATATAGTGAGCAATCGTATTACTTCTTCTAGTAGCTCGCGCACTATCCTTCCAGAGATCAGGTCGTATCCAGGTGATTTTTTTAAATTAATATTTTTAATTATGGAAGACACTTCTTTTTTGTGATTTTTTTTATTGGAAAGTCCATTTGATATGGAACTTCTAGAGATGCGTTAATGTCATTATCTTCTTGTGTGGGAGGTACTGTGGGATTTGGTTGAAAAACTTTCTCCAGATGTTGAGCAAAGACTTTATTTACCGTTTTCTTGTCTGATTGGTGGGATTTGCTGCATTGGGTGTTTAATTTTTCTCATTGCTTTCCATAGTGAGTAGGCGGTTATTTCAGTTGGTGTTAGACTCTCTAAATGTTCTTGTATAGTACGATTTTTTTCTTCATCTAGTAGTTTCTTAAGATCTCTAACAGCTTTATTAAATTTTGATTTGTCTTGAGGGGATTTTGTCTTTTGCCACTCTTTTCGTACCCGGCGTTTTTCTTGATTTTTTATTTCAGCGTTTCTAGAGCAGCATGGAGTTATTTCAGATGTTTCTTTAGTTGCTGTAGCTTCCCAAGCAAATTCTTGTATTATTTGGTTAAAGTTTCCAATCTCATTTTCTAGCTCTAGTTTTGACTTAAGTGAAACGTTGCAGTTGATTTTCTCATAAAGTATGCTTCTTAATATATTCCAGTTTGCTTTTTTACTATGTAATGATAATAGTTTTTGTATTTTTATGATTTGGGAGTTAAGGGTTACAATTATAGGAGAGTGGTCTGAGGAGAGGCCACTTAATGATTTAATTGATAAGTACTTTGATTTATGCCTTTTACCACACAAAAATGTAGTAGGTTTGGTATTTTTTCGGTCAGATGCCCAATGTGTAGGTTCTCCTGATGATAGTGGTACCAAGTTGTCTTTTGCATGGCTAGGAACAGCTGGCGGCCCTTGGGTGAAGGAGTATTAGATTTTGATCCCCACCAAGGATGTTTGGCGTTAAAATTCCTTCCTGCTATGAACCGGTTTCCTAGGGATTTAAAGAAGTCTGTGTACTATTCTTGTTTCACTGCGTGTTTTGGCGGACTATAAATAGCTGAGATTACCAGTGGACCTAACCAGTCTTCGATGGTGATTGTAGTAGCTTGTATGTAGTCTTTTTCTATTTTTTCATTTTCATAATGTTTAATTGAAGTTTTTATTATGACAATATACCACCGTGTGCCTTTCGATCTGGATGATTCGTACTATATATTGTGTATCTACGTAATTTTAGATAGCTTTTATCCGTAAAATGTGTTTCGGACACTAGCATTATATCCACATTTTCATTTGTTAAGAAGGCTTGCAGTTCTTGTGCCCTTTGTGTAACGCCATTTGCGTTCCAGTTTACTATTTTGAAATTGTTGACTATTATGGCATTTTTGCAAGCATTGCTGTGAGAAGATTCATCATAGTGTCCATTCTTCCCATCAGTTGTATCATCATATTTTCTAATTTGTTTGTCTGTAGGTTAACTGTGGTTGTTTTTTTACTTTGTTACTGGTCGTTAGCGTTTTAATTGTTATTTTGTTGACTTATTTGTGCGTATGATGTATTCGGTTTTCTGAAGACAGTAGGGATTGTATTAGTTCTTAATTTTGGGAAGAGTTTCTGTATCGTTTCCGTATAATACAACCCTTATAGTTGGCTGGGTGATTTCCTCCGCAGTTACAACATTTTACATTAGCGTCTTTTTCTTTCCCGGGACATTCCTTGGTAGAATGGTTTTCTGTGCTTTTAACACATCTTGGACTTTTGAAGCAGTAACTTTTACTATGTCCATAGGCTTGGCATATTGTGCATTGTAGAATCTCTTTTCTTATGTGGGGGTTCAAATTTTATTATCAAGTTCATTAGACGTTCGATTTAATAGATCTCCTTGTTATTTTCACTAGTCTTTAGTTCAACAAAGAAAAATAGAAGTGATAAAATGAGATGTCATGGTTTGAACCAAATTATTAATAGAATTGAAAGTAGGAGTTTATCTCTACGATATCTTCAAATCTGTCAGTAGCTAGAATTACACGGAAATCTTCTGTTACTCTTTGGCACACCCCGCTGAAGAAGCGTAAAGAGTAACAGAAGATTTCCGTGTAATTCTAGCTACTGACAGATTTGAAGATATCGTAGAGATAAACTCCTACTTTCAATTCTATTAATAATTTGGTTCAAACCATGACATCTTATTTTAAACTTTGTCATTTCTTCTGTAAATTAATTTGCTAACCACAATCCATGGTGGCCTTGCGATACGAATTCCAAACCGGAATCTATTGTTTGTTTATTGATTTACGCTATCTGTCAGTTTGCCTTCAGATAAGAGTTCCCGTTGGATGAGGAGCCGACGAGATCTTCTTATCTTTGACTCTAAGGTAGTAATGACACAAATTCTAACTTTATTTTCTTTACTCTTTCATAACATCTGTTGGCCTTCAGCCCCTGACAAAAATCGGTCTTGACCGTTACTTGCTTTGACGCAGCGAACGGCTCACACCACGCTTCTTCAGCGGGGTGTGCCAAAGAGTAACAGAAGATTTCCGTGTAATTCTAGCTACTGACAGATTTGAAGATATCGTAGAGATAAACTCCTACTTTCAATTCTAATAGAAGTGATGTTTTGTCAGTTTACTCTACTATGTTCGTAATTCGAATTACATTATGATTTTTACTTTGTAATGCTGCTTTAAGATCGTTGATGTCCACCGAGGGATGCATATTCCGTAACACTTCAAAGTGCTTCTATCTTGTTTCCTTTGGTATGTGTAGAATTCTGTTTTCTTGGTCTTTAATGCTTCGATGATAGGCAACTATATTTCAGAATAGTTAGGTTGTATTTTTGGAATTTGTAACGAATATGGGAATTTCCATTTTTTTGGGGTTGGCGGATTTTTACCTTGAATAACTGATACTAATCGTCCTCCGTAGTGTATTTGCAAACTTAGAGAGCCAAAACGAAGCTTCTACGTCAATTTATTAAAAAAATATACGGGTTTTTATAGAAAAATTGACATTTTTTTGACGCTACAGTTAATATTTTCCTTCACTGCCTAACCTCTCTAATTACTTTTCAAACAAAAAGTGCAGGAGAAGCCCAACCGACGTTGCCAATTTTATCTTTTTATTTTACCTTGTTCTGGTAAACACTTCAATATACAATTTCTGCACATGCACTTACAACAACATTGAAATATAAATTTAATTTTTAATTCTAATTTCATTCTAATTGGTTTAACTCAGGTTAACTCAATACTTCTTGCAACTTTATCTTATTTTAGACCATATAGGCGCAGCAGTGCGTTTAAATTTATGGCCCTTGACGGTATTATTAAAAAATCCTCCAATCCTCCAAGATGACTCTGTGGCATTTGTATGTGCCCCTGCTACGGGATCTACGAAGTTAATACCGGAGGAAACACAGACCCGTCTGCAACTTTACATCTATATGAAAGTTTTGCGCATGCGCATTGTTGTAGCAGAACATAGACGTAGTGCAAAATAATTTTGTGAGGGGTTTATTTTGTTAAAAAAAGGAAATGTAAACTAGAAAATGAAGTAACTATTGTTTTCATCTGCCTGTACTAATCATCATAATCATTTAATCGAACCTGCATATTTCGGGTGAAATAGTTGTTCTAAATAGAAATGTTGAATACAAATAATAAATCCATTAAAAATACAGATGAGTTGCTGTGAACCTTGTAATATATCCAGGGAAAAATTTAAATAAATTAATATTTTCATCAAATTAAATAAACAAAAATCGCCAGATCCTCCATCTGGAAAATACAAATTAAATTTTGAAATAAAAAAAAAAAACAGATAAAACCTTACATTGGACCGAGAGTTCGCGCTGCCGCGCGTATGTTGTCTTGATTTATCTTAACGCTTCGCGGCGGGCAACCTAATCTAACAAGGGTTAAACCAACGGCCCTTGCCACTTTCTCCTAGATTGGACCGAGAGTTCGCGCTGCCGCGCGTATGTTGTCTTGATTTAACTTTCCGCTTCGCGGGGGACAACCTAATCTAACCAAGGTAAAACCAACGGTCTTTGCCACTTTCTTCTATATTGGATTGAGAGTTCGCGCTGCCGTGCGTATGTTGTCTTGATTTATCTTCCCGCTTCGCGGCGGACAACCTAATCTAACCAAGGTAAAACCAACTGTCCTTGTCACTTTGTCCTATAATGGATCGAGAGTTCGCGCTGCCGCGCATATGTTGTCTTGATTTATCTTCCCGCTTCGCTTTGTTATTTTTAATTATTTTTCCTACTAACCTTAATATTTATTCACTACCAAACTGTGTTCCCGCCACTGTGTGTTTTACATTAGTTCAATTTATACCACGGAGGCGCTACCAGTCACGGGTCTGTCTCTCCTACTGATCCAAAAATACATTTGTGAATTTGATAAAATAATAAATTGTAATTTTATTATATTTCAATATTATAAACTGAATTTGACAAAAAAATTGTAATTTTTGCAAAATATTAAAAACAAAACACAGTTTTACCAAAAATTTTATAAAAAAATTACCATTTAAACAAAAAAATACAAATTAATTGAAATTTTGATAATAAAAAAACATAATACCATTCTGATAAAAAAATACATATCAAAAAAATAAATAAAATAAATATTCAATATTCTCGTTTGCACCAACCACATCACAATCACAAAAAAATCCTCTATCTAAGAAATCAAAATGCAAAAAATCCATACGAAAACAATGTCCGAACTCAATTTAAAACCTGGAGAGCGGACAGACAAAGGGATGACGATTGAGAACCAGAGGGCATTAAAGACCACTATAAAAAGGAAAAAAAATAACAGAAAAACTGCAATTTTAACTGTTAAAAAACTTACTAATTAACTGTGATTTAGTCTCCGTCATCCTCGTATTCCTCATCTGTGTCACGATCCTTACCAAGTCCTCCTTCTGGTAGGGGATGTACGGGATTGTACAACTTACCTGCCATACGGAAAAGTTCCAGAGTGGGATCGAGCCGAAGCTCTTTACACCTCTTCTGAAACATGTATCGAGCAAGATTACTGGGTACATGTGATTTGGTACGACCAGATGACGACATGGAAGATTTAGCGGCCCTCCAAGATGACTCTTTGGCATTTGTATGTGCCCCTGTTACGGGATCTACGAAGTTAATTGAATGATTAACTGATAAATGCTTGTAGCCATAGTCACTGAGACCGCTATAGGCCTTCCACCAGTCACTGATAACCGTCGTACCCGGAGCTATCCATGTCTCGATTAAAGGCACAAGAGTATCAGAGTCGCGTTTCTCAACGGCTACCATAAAAACGCGACCAGTGCCACGTTCGTAACCGCCGAAAACCCACTGTCCTTCCACTCTGTCATCATCATCATCAAACAGCCCTTTGCGTCCACTGCTGGACATAGGCCTCCCCAATTTCCGCCCATTTCCTCCTATCCTGAGCCTCTCGCATCCAGGCTCCTCTTGTTCTTTTTATATCGTCTGTCCATCTTGTGGGGGGCCTCCCCCTGCTTCGTATATCTGCTCTTGGCCTCCACTCCAGTACTCTCTTGGTCCATCTTCCATCTGACATTCGGGCCACGTGTCCAGCCCAGTTCCACTTTAGCCTCGCCATACGCACAACCACATCTGTGACACCTGTTGTTCGGCGTAGGTCTTCGTTTGTGATATGGTCTCGTAGCGACACGCCGAGCATCGATCTTTCCATCTTTCGTTGTGCAATTTGGAGCTTTTTTGCAGTGGCGACGGTGAGTGTTGCGGTTTCAGTGCCGTAGGTCATAACTGGCAATACACATTGATCAAACACTTTCCTTTTCAAGCAGACTGGCAGATCGCTTTTGACTACGTCCCGAAGTTTTCCATATGCGGCCCAAGAGAGGATTATTCTTCTTTTAAATTCGCATGTTTGGTTGTCTCTAGTTATGCGTATTTCGTGACCTAAATAGGTGTATTTGTCTACGAAATCAATATCTCTATCGCCTACATCTATCTGTCTGCTCGGGGCCAAGTTTGTCATACATTTTGTTTTGGAATAGTTTATTCTTAGGCCTACGGTATTACATGCTTCCTGGAGTTCTAATAGCATTGTTTTTATATCGTTAAGATCGTCAGCAAGCAGCACTATGTCATCTGCAAATTGCAGATTTGATAGATTTTTGCCATCTATGGTTAAGCCTTTTCTTTCCCATTTGAGCTTTTTGAAAGCGAGTTCCAAAACCGCGGTGAACAATTTAGGCGTTATCGTATCCCCCTGTCTCACGCCTCTACCAATTGGAATGGGTTTGGTGTTTTCATGGAGTTGAACCGTCATACTGGCGTTTTTGTAGATGTTGTAAATGATTCTCGTGTAGCGATGGTCGACACGGTTACTGTAGTGCTTCCATAACTGCATCTACTCTGGTCCACTCTGTGACACCTATGATATTTGCGCTTTCCGAACTTGGATTCGTCAATATCAACGATCTTATTAAGACCACCGAGTTTCTCAGGTTGGGTAAAAAAATTATCAAAAACAATTTCTCGGCAAAAAGATGCCCAATCAACTAATGTAGGCATGTACATCTTCAATTGTCTGCCGATCAATGTCAATGATGCATTTTAAACCCAAAAAGAAACGAACCCAAGTATCTTCAATAATGGCAATTTTGACTTGGCGAAGAAGGTGCCACGTCGAAATTCAACTCTATTACCACAGGTTTTCTTCCTTTCACCTTCCTGACTAATTTTCTTGGAGCAGAACCAACGAACACCATCCACTCAACAATAAAAAAATTACTATATCTTTACATCAAAATTTAAGGATACATTAAAAAATATTCAAAATATAATAATAAAAATAAACAACTACTAACCTTTCAACGTCTTTAGTTAATTTTAAGACACCACCACACTTCAAACATTTGTAACTCCCCTCTGCTGGAATTAATCCCCACTCTACTAATTTTGTAATTTTTTTTTGGAGTCATTTAAAATTTCATTAATTTGTAATAAACTTAAATAATCTATTTTTGAAGAAGCCATTATTTTTGTAACTCCTTGCTACTTAAAAAAGCTCTTCTCAAAACTTATTTTATTTAAACAAAATATTTTGTTTAAACAAAATATTTTGTTTAACGTTCTAGATAAATAAACAGACAAATATCACGCGTAAAATAACGCACGCGCATTACAGTAACTTTGAAATAAACATAAGCGTAGTAAAAATAAATTTTCTGACGTAAGTATATTAAATTAAGCTGTAAATATAATTAAAAATAATAGTTTAAGTATTTCAATATTTCTCATATAATTAATTTTCACTACGCCTATGTTTTTTATTTCAATTATTTAAAAAAAATTACACTGCCACATTTTCGCTACCGTGCGTATGTGGATTGATCGAGAGTACGCACTGCCGCGCTGTATGCGGTCTTGATCTATTCTCTCTCAGACAACCTAACCTAACCAACTCTCAATTAAACCACATGCGTGCGGCAGCGCGAATTCTCGATCAAACCACATGCGCATGTGATCGAGAGTTCGCGCTGCCGTGCTGTATGCGGTCTTAATCTATTCTCTCTCGGACAACCTAACCTAACCAACTCCCAATTAAACCACATGCGTGCGGCAGCGTGAACTCTGGATCGAGAGTTCGCGCTGCCGCGCTGTATGCGGTCTTGATCTATTCTCTTTTGGACAACCTAACCTAACCAACTTTCAATTAAACCACATGCGTGCGGCATGATGGCCTAGTAGAGACCATCCGACACACCCTGCTAGATAACAGATGAGGCTCTGGCGACCGAGTCACGGCGGTATAACCGTTAGAACTGAAATTAAGGAAATGTAATTTCATACCCATGGAGGAAGATAACGGGAAATCACCTCCATTATACTTGCCAAGAGAACCACTTGCCATGATGACGACATTGAAGTCATTATCGTGGAAGCAAACATTCATTAGTGAATATGCATAAGAAGAAGAAGAATATAGAAGATTATCATGACCCCTGCGCAAGAATTAAAATAAAATTAAATATATTTAATACATATAATACTTAAATTGTAGCGACACAGAGAAAAAGTATAATCCCTGCAAAAGAATTGAACTTGGCAACAGCGGATCTACTACATAAACACATTTTGTGTCAATTAACTGGGCAGAAGTTGCAGTTATATTTGTTGAGTATTAAAAAAACGTCAGTTTTTTGGATTACAAAAGCCCGGATATTTCTTGAACCAGCCGACGTAGAAGATTCATTTTTACTTTCCACGTTTAGAAATACACTTTGGAAGACGATTAGCAACAGTTAGTGAAGGTAACTCCACAATTCCCATATTCTTAATAATAGCGGTATTTTTACCTGATCTTGAGAGAGCGTTTTTAAAGTATATTCGTTTTTAGCAATGCTGTCCAATAGCTCATGTAGTGGACTGATGTTCTTCACGCCACTTACGAAGATGGGCGGTGATTTTCTATTTTTTTTTTTTTTATAGGTTCGACTGCATTTTCGTTCTCTTCGTTAAGGCTTTGGTATGAGTTTGAAGTTGGTATTGTTTCATTGGGGGCATTCAACTAATAATCCTTGATTGTTGTTTGACGTTTTGGTTTGTTTATTGTGTCGGGGCTATTTCTGGACCTTTTCTTGTAGAATACAATTTCCCACTTCTCTTGATCTGGTTCGTTTGTGTTTATAAGCCCATTTGGTAGTTCCATATTGGTTTGTGGGATTAATTTTTAGTCCGGGCCTGCCTTGCAGCAGAAGGTGGACAGCGGCGCGCGCGCGCGTCCGCTTTTGCAGTTTGATCGTTTTTATCTCTTGTTTTGATTTGCAATTATATTCTGCTTACACGTTTTGTTTTTGATGTTGGGTTTTTATACACTTAAACACCAAAACTCCATGGTTCACATTATATTATAGTACCGATAATTAATAGCACTTATACTAGCTTTAATTTAATATTTATTAGCACGTTTTAACCTATTGACAGTTGGTGTCAATTGATCGTGAATGTCAGTATATATGTCAATTATCAGTTTTACCAACCACTGTAATTTTCTAAATATATATGGCAGATTTTTCATTTAGAAATGGCATAAAAGGGCGCAAAATAGAAAAAATTCGTTCATAATAAATTTTTCGCACTTGTCCGTTACAAAAACCTAATCTTGGACGCGTGCTGAAAAATCGTGCTTATTGAACTCGTTTTTTAATATACTATTTTATCTTTTGTCATGGTTCTCCAAAATTTGCTGGAGAATCTTCTTATCAAAATACTAACTCCTTCTGCACGTCCTCAAAATATGCATTAGTTGTTTTAGATCAGTTGAATGATACTGGAAGTTTGTTGCATCAAATAAAATATTACTGTTTTCAAAATGACTGGCAATGGTATCTATATGAATAAATTGTTCAGTTTTTAAACGCTAGCCTATACTCCAAGAACGGCCAAATAAAACAATCTCTAATGCAAGTTTATTATAATCAAATTTCATCAAGAAAGCATTTCAATATAATAAAAAAAATATTTTTATTGTGCAACATAAAATAATAACTTAAACATAGGCAACTAAAATTATTAAATATTCAGTAGATCGGAATATAGCCAATAGGCAAGAAGTATATTACTCAAAATTCCTGATTTCAACCTACACACATCGTGAAAGGCAAACCCCTAATCTTTATTAAATTACGCAACTAATTTATAAACTCTTGTGTGCTTTTTAAGGTGCTTTCCCAAACTGTGTCAATCAATAAAAATTTTAAAAACAATTGTTTTAAACATTGCGGCCTACGTAATTGTAATAAATAATACACGATCTGCATTCACATCTCTTGATATTATCTGCATTGCTATGACCTACAAATTTACCTCGTCTGTTACCTTATCTGAAAGCTATATCCTATGCCTTATTCTTTCTGTACAAATTTGTCTATTAAGTCTGAACTACATAGAATTTCTCATCTGCTCTATTCAGTCTAATCTCACTTATCTAGTCTCGTCAGTCTGTTGGTATATTATGTACAGTTTTGTTTTTGTAGCCTTCCTATTTCTTAAGGTATATGTAATCCAAGAACCTAACTATCTGTCTACCGATGTATGTCTTTTCCAATCTGCTACACTTCAAAATGCTTAGCTTCGTCTCTCAATCCTTGTGTAGCTTTTCAAGTCTTATCTGCCTTCACGTGTCGGTCTTAAATGTTTAATTTTGTGTGTTTAGTTTTGTTAGTGTGTTTGTCTCCCTAGTATTGGATGTGTAGGTTGTTTGTATCGTCTATCTAGTTTTACTCCCTTTTCCAGTCGGCCTAGATTTGTCCGTGTAGTCTTGACTAACTAGACTTCTTGCGGCCAGCATTTTATATCAAGTTTCTTCTGTCTAGTATCCTTTGCCTAGTCCTGTCGCTTTTTCTTCTCTATATAGCCTGCCTTCTCTTCTCTTTCGCCTGCCAGGTACTCTCTGACTAGAATTCTCTGTCTAGTCTAGTATTTATAGTCTTCTATGTCTAGTCTTGTTTGTATAGTTTAGTCTGTCTAGTCGTGCCTATTTGGGATGATTACTGGATGTAGTCGTTGGACCGGTTCAATGCAGGGTGAGGGAGAGAATCCAACTGGTGAGATGCTATAGATGTTGGCACCATGGGCACCATGGTTGTACGTGCAACGGCCCAACCAGGCAGAAACTGTGCTATAACTGTGGTCAAGAAAGCCACAAATCAACTGAGTGCAAAAATGAAATGTTTTATCCAGTATGTAATATGAAGGGACACCAGGCAGGTTCAGGAACGTGTCAGGAATTTAAAACATCTCTAGCGCAGGCGAAACGAGAGGAATGGCAAAAGAAACTATGACTAAGATCGTCGTAAAACTGTACAAGTTATTGCCAAGGAGTGTGAGAAACAAGCACACAGCCCTATCTGTGCCCAGGTGGGGCGCCGAGCAGACAATGGAGCATGCCCAATACTCAAAAAAGCCTTATAGGAAGGAAGACGAGACAAATCTGAGCAATGATTAATATAATCCAAATAAATGCTATGCGCAGCCCGGCTGCCCATGACCTATTAACGGCTACCGTCCATGAACTAGCAATAGACATTGTCATAGTTAGTGAACCAAACAAAACAACCATGAAGAACGGCTGGATCACGGATGATAAAAATGATGCGGCAATCTTTATATGCAACAAAGACCTAGCGGTCTTAAAACACGGAGGTGGACCCGGTTTCGCATGGGTCGAGCTAGAAGAACTTGTTATATATATATATATATATATATATATATATATATATATATATATATATATATATATATAATACATAACTGCTATATATCACCAAACACCCTATCCACCCTCGACTAGGACATTCGGTACCCAACCAAGCGCAAACAAGTCGGAGGAGACTTGTGACTCAATTCAAAATCCCCCTATTGGGGCTGCTCAGGTACAGATAAACGCGGAGAAATTATCTTGGACTGGATCTCCGAACTCGATCTATATGTGAGTAACGTAGAAACTCACCCACTTTTGAACGCAGGAGCGGCTCCTCCATATTAGACCTTACTCTTGCTACGGCCGACCGTGTGCATAAAATTCAAAACTGGCAGGTGCTAACGAGTGAAACACTAAGTGACCACAGGTACTTGTCATACCGTATAGACGTAGGTACAATAAAGCCATCTGCAAAAAATGCACTCGCAGGGGGTGGCACGCAAAAAATATAAACGAGGACAAATTCGCAAATAAGCTGGACAAGGAAATTCACAACACAAATGACCGCTCACCTGATGTTCTCTACTGTGTACTATAAAAAACTTGCAATGATATCCTTATTCCAAAAAAGCCTTAAAAAAGAATACAGGTATACTGGTGGAGCGCGAAAATTGCTGAGATGAGAAAGGTCCTTTTTTGCTGAGACGTGCTTACCAACGGAAAGAGAAGAGAAATCTAAACCCAGACATAGAAGCTACGTACAGAAATTCTTACGCAACGGCAAAAAAGAACTTACGCACAGAAATCAACAGATCTAAAAGGGACCATTGGCGGCAACTCTGCGATAAAATAGATGAAAAGGTGTGGGGTGACGCATATTACATTGCTACTCGTGAACTCAAAGTAAGATCTCCAAATCTGAAAATGACCATGGAAGAGGTGCGAGAAGTGGTGCAGATTCTCTTCCCCAAGCACCAGAAATTACAGAGGGTTTTACCGCAAGTTAAAGCACTCCTGAATTTTCTATTGAGGAGCTGAACAGGGCCAGCCAACGTCTTCGAAATGGCAGAGTACAAAGCACAATCTGTCGCCAGAAGCTGTAAAGATTGCCGTAAACAGACAACCAAAATTCGTTCTGGAAGTTATGAACAATATAATAGCAGATGGCAGATTCGCGGATAAGTGGAAGATAGCACGGTTGGTCCTCCTCCGGAAAGTTGAAAAGCCCATACACGAACCATCCTCTTACAGACCAATAGGCTTGCTGGATGTCCTCGGGAAACTACTTGAACAACTGCCTCTAGGGAGAATTAAAGCGGAATTGGACAAGGGTAGAGGTCTTTCCGATAGACAATATGGGTTCAGAGAGGGAAGGTCCACGGCCGATGCCGTTCTGAGGGTGATCAAAGTAGCAGAGAAAGCCACAAGCGGCACACGAAGAAAACGTAAGATGATACCGCTGATAACCCTAGACATAAAAAATGCTTTTAACTCTGCAGCCTGGGAAATGATTATGGAAGAGCTAACTAACAGAAAGTTTACCCCATACCTGTTGCGGCTGGTGCGCAGATACCTCTCAAATAGGAGAATACATATGGAATCCGGCGATGAGGTCGCCGAATGCGAAGCAAATAGCGGTGTTCCTCAGGGCTCAGTGTTGGGCCCTACCCTATGAAACATTCCATACGGTGGCGTGTTAACGCTCGTTTTCCCTGCGAGGGTGGAAATAGTAGGATTCGCCGATGACCTAGCTTTAGTTGCAACAGGGAAAACTGAAGAAGAACTAATGAGAAAGGCAAACATCGCCATAAAGCAGGTCGATGAATGGCTAGAGCGGAAAAACTTTAAACTAGCCCCTGAGAAAACAGAAGCTGTACTTCTCACTGGCAATAGGAAAATAGGACCTATAAAATTCAAAATTAAGAAAGTGGACATCGCACCGAAACAAGAAGTCAAGTACCTAGGCATCACTATTGACCAGAAACTGTTTTTCAAAGCACACCTTAAGAAAACTATAGAAAAAGCCCTAAAAATTACATTGGTCCTAGGAAAATTGACTAGGAATCCTGTGGTTCACACGACCATTCTCTATGGAGCCCCGGTCTGGGCTAGAGCCATTGAAAAGTGGTACATGAAACAGATGCTCCCCTCTGTACAGAGAAAAATGGCCATCAGAGTATGCAGTGCATACAGGACTATCATCAGGGAAGCTGTGTTGGTGATTGCAGGCATCGTACCGATAGAGTGCAATATCCACGAGATAGTCCAATTATATAAGACAAGGAACTGGGCAAATAGGACAGAAAGACAAAAAATGCAAATAACCAAATACATGAATTCTGGCAAAAGTCATGCAGTATGTCCAAAACAGGACATTGGACTAAACTATTGATCCAAAAACATAAACCTTGGCTAACACGGAACCATGGTGAGATAACTTACCATCTAACACAGGCCCTCAGCGGCCACGGATGCTTCATGGAGTATCTACATAGTTTTGGCAGTGCAAGTGATACAATGTGTGTATACTGCGACGACGTTGACAGTGCACTTCATACTGTGTTTGATTGCAGTAGGTGGATATCCGAGAGGGACAGATGGAAGGAGCAGACAGGCCTCATCCTAGAGGTGCAAACACTGGTAGACGCGATGCTGAGATCACCAGAGGACTGGACATACACGGAGACAATGATACGTGACATTCTCACACAAAAAGAACAAGACAAACGGAGAAAATTCAACTACAAAAAGGAATACCAATACTATAGAGCCAATACTATATTCCCGAACAACTAGGGCGGCAAAAAAAAACCGTCCGGGCTGCTCAACCTGAAGGAATGCGCAAGCGATACCGGGGTGGCGTACTTTTTTTAAGCCAAGTCAAAGTAGGGGTTTAGTGAGTGAGAGCCTCACACACAGACTGGTAGAGCTTCCCCCAAACCACATATAAAAAAATGTCTTGCCTATCTAGCCTTGTCTGTTTAGTTTTTCCTGTCTTTTCAGTCTAGTCTATCTATCTATTTGTTCTAGTCTAGTGTTCAATCATAGACCTTACCTTCTCCACAAACCCTCTAGGTGCCAGGCTCCAAGGCTGAAGAATACTTGATAAGGAAACCCTTAGCGACCACCGTTACATCTTTTATAACATAAGGAATAATGTAAGACCAAACAACACGAAATACTCTACAACAAGTGGCTGGACCCTGAAATTTCTGCATGAAGAAAAAACTAAGGAATGAAAGAAAATATCAGCAGAAAATGCCGATACCCTGGTTCAAGTGATGAAAAAAGTATGTGATGCTACCCTGGCCAAGAAAAGTCATAAGAAGTAACAAGTCAGTATACTGGTGGACTGATGAAATGCTGCCGCCAGAAGAAACTATCAACGTCAAAGATTAAAACAAGCATGCGAAGAAAAAATCTTGTAAATCAAGAACATAAGCGAGCAAAAAAGGAGCCACATCAACTCGTAAACAAATCCATACAAAATCACTGGAAAAAACTATGCGCGGATCTAAATTAAGACACATGGGGAGACGCGTTCCAAATTCTAAGAAGGAACCTGAAATTTCACCCGAGAAATCTTCCAATGACAATGGAAAGAGTGCGCCACGTAGCAGACGTACTATTCCGAAAACATCCCTCTTTCGACTGGAACCAACCCGAAGATGAAACTACGTCTCCTTTTACGGCAGAGGAACTATTGACCGCCAGCAAGCATATCAAAAATTACAGATAACATCAAAGATAACCACTAGTCACCAATCTAAATTCCTGCTAAATGCAATGAATGGCCTATTGACTGCCGGAACCTTCCCAGCTAGATGGAAGCAAGCAAGACTTGCACTCATTATAAAAGGAGATAAATCATTACGAGATCCGTCATCATATAGGCCTATCTGCCTATTGGATGTGTCCGGTAAACTTTTGGAGCAACTCTTGCTATCACGATTAAAGAGAGAACTTGAGGCGTGAGTCGGACAGTCATAAAAACAATATGGGGTAAGAGAAGCTAGATCCTGAAAAAATTGAAGCGGTCCTTCTTACAGGGCAAAGACAAGTAAAGGCCTGTAAATAGTAGTTAGGCCCGTAAATTTAAAGTGTAAGACGTGATAATAATACCAAAGGAGACCATCAAATATAAATTCCTCGAAATAGTTATAGACAAAGGATTATCCTTTGCGGCGCATATAACCGAAGCGGCAGGAAAATGAAAGAGGCCAATGTCATGCATACAGCACCTAATGCCAAACGTAGGGTGGCCAAAGAACAGGTAAAGTAGAGGATCTACAGCTCAAGTAGAGCTATGTTGTATGGCGGTCCATTCTGGGCTAGAGAATTACAGAAAGAACGAAATATCCACAAACTCGCAGCCGTCCAGAGGAAAATGGCTCTGAGTACATGCAGCGCTTACCGTACGCTTTCAGGAGAAGTTATCTCGGGAATACCCCCAAAATACCTGCTCGCAAAGGAGCGTAAAAAGCAGCACGACTTTAATTATAGCAAGAAAGAAAAACAACTTGCCAGAGAAGAACTCATTGAGGACTGGCAAAGAAGATGGCTGCTAAGTGAAAAAGGACAGTGGACACAATTTCTAATGCCGGACATATCCTCCTGAATAAATAGAAAATATGGGGAGGCTAGTTACCATGTTACCCAGGTACTAACCAGCCACGGTCGCTTCAGGGATTACCTCCACAACATTGGCAGAGCAACGGACAATTTGTGTGTACTGTGGAGAAACAGACAGCGTCAGTCACACCATCTTCCACTGTTGGAGATTGCAAACGGAAAGAGAGGAAGCTAAAAGGATCATAGAAGAACCTGTTGGCCCCAGAATAATAATTCCATATATATTACAGGGAAAAGCAAACTGGAACACCATTCAGGGGCTAATTAATACAATAATGACGGAAAATGAAAATAACGATATCCAATCTCAAAAAAAGACTATCAGAAACATAAAGTAGACTAATTCTATAAGTCATCCGTCACTCCTAGGTTATACAAGCCGGTCAGGATTGTACTGATGCTTTCCAAGGAGGGGGCACTTGAATTGTCAGGTTAGGTTACCGCCAGCTACGCGCCAACCCCCTCCACCCCCCCTACCCGAAATACAAAGTTCGGTATATCTAGTCTTGTCTGTCGAGTGCTGTCTGCCTAGCCTGGCCTGTCTAGTCTTGTCTGCCTAGTGTAGTGTGTCTGGTCTAGTCTTGTCTATCTAGTGTTGTGTGTCTTGTCTAGTCTTGTCTATCTACTGTTGTGTGTCTTGGCTTCTCTGTCTAGTTTACTCTGTTAAGTCTTCTCCGTACAGTCTTGTCTGTCTCGCCTTATCTGTCTAGTCAAATTCAAATTCAGTTTATTAATCTATAGATGTAATAATTATACATATTAGACAGGTCAAAGTTAGAATACATAGAAATCAATAGAGTACAAGAATACATAAGCACATAAAGTTAAAAATTAAAAAAATAAATATTAGACATTAAAAAAATCACTGACAGTATAATAGCATTTATCTAGGAGGTAAGTTTTAAGGCGTATTCGGAAGCTTCTATAACTGGCTAACTCCTTAATAGCCAACGGTAACTGGTTATAGATTTGAATACCTATTCGATTAGGAGCACCTTTGCAAATGGTGAGATTACTTTTCACCGGTCTTAGGTTCAAATAATTTCTGGTATCATATCCATGGCGGTCATCTCTTACTCCAATTACATTCCTATTTTTAAAAATATGACATGCTAACTCCCATATATAAATACATGGAACGGTGAGGATTTTAAGATTTTTTGTTCAAGAAATACTCCTTGACTAAGTGAAGCAGCTCCCCAGACTAAAATGCCATAAGCCAGAACCGAATGAATTTCGGCATGGTATACGCTGAGAAGAACATCTTCACCCACCGTTTGTCTTACTTTTCTTAACAGATACGATTTACTGCGCAGCTTATGAATTATTGCATCAGTGGTTGCAGTCCTTGTCAGGTGTTCCTCTAGGTATATACCTAGAAATTTTACTTTTTACTGGCGAGTTAGCTTGCAGTTGCCAATTTTGAGAGGAATGTCATCAGTGGGATTTCTTCGACTGCATTGAAAAATAACATAGCTTGTTTTTCCAATATTAAGGTGTAAGTTATTGGCACAGAACCATGTGTATAGTTTTAACAGGATAATGTTCAGTTGTGTTGCCGTTGCTTCAAGTAAACGTTCCGAAATTAGGATACTCGAATCATCCGCATACAGGGTGCAGTGATAAGGGCCGGTAAAATGTATCATGTCAGCTGTATAGAGAGAAAACAGAATCGGCGCTAAGATACTACCTTGCGGCAACCCTATTCTGAGAACTTTAGTATTAGAGTATCCTGTCCTCTATCTTGAATTTATTCTGACGTATTGTCTTCTATTATTTAAGTAGGACTCGAACCAATTACCAGCCTTTCCTCTAATTCCATAGGAATATAGTTTGTCCAGGAGAATTTCATGTGCGACGCAGTCAACGTCGTAGTCTTATTTGTCTAGCCTTGTCTTTCTAGTCTTTTCTGTGTAGTCCTGTTTATCTAGTCTTGTCTGCCTAAAATAGCCACCGAAAAACTCTGGGACGCTATGAAGAGAGGGAGAAACTACAAGGACTTCCAAGAAATCTGTAAAGAAGAATGGCCACATGCTACATACAGAAGGGTACGAGAAGGACATGGAAACCCCATGACATCCCCACTAGACTGGAACCTGGCTTGGTGTGTAGCCGACGACCTCAGTCTCGAGAAAGGAGTACCTATGTCGCTCAGTCAGGCATACACAAGACCTCTTGAGATTGAAACCCAAGAAAAAGAGCCAGGAAAAGTCATCAATTTAATACACTCTAATGGAGTTCCAACAAGGGAGGGAGGCATAAAAAATGTTGACCGCTAAATCTATCACGTAGTCTCGCGATACAAACAGGATGAATCCCTCAGCCTTGAAAAAAGCTTCGACAGTCTTAAAGAGCTTAAAAAACTCATGACCCAAAACGATCGAAACAAACTAGCTTTTGCTAAACCTTCCGTGGGCGAATGGCCAATGCTAAAAAAGCAAATAGAGTATATTTTTTCACAGACACAGAGATTAGGGTGTACTCACCGAAGGGACGAAACGTGAAAGAGACGACAGAGGTAAGGAATGAAAAGGCGACCAACAGAGGCCAGGAAGAAAAGAAAAGAGAAAAAAAACCGAAGCAGTATTTATAAGAGCACAAGACAAAACTTACGCCGAACTACTTAAAGTTGTAAAAGAAAAAGTGAACCCCGAATCCTCAGGCTCGAAAATAGTTGGAATGAGGCAAACAAAAGCAGGAGATCTATTACTCGAGACCAAAGGCGGAAATGCATCAATCCTGAGGGAACTAATAGCCCAAAAACTGACAGAAGTAAACGTCCGTACAAAAAATACAGACACTGTAAAACAGATCAAGGACATCGATGCTATTACGACCTCTGAAGAAATCGAGCACTCCGTAAATAACCTCCTGGGCACACAGAACTACAAAGCAAGAGTCAAAAACCTCAGACCAGCCTACGGCCAAAGACAGATAGCCACTTTAGTACTTCCAAAAAACTTGGCAAGTGTCCTAATAGGAGAAGGAAAAATTAAAATAGGATGGATATACTGCAGAATCCAAGAAAGAATAGTAGTGGAGAGATGCTATAGATGTTGGGAAACGGTCCACCACACGACTGACTGCAAGGGCCCAGATCGTCAAAGATTGTGCCTGAGATGTAGTCAGGAAGGACACAAGGCAAAGGACTGTGACGAAGAACCACAATGTTTCATATGCAATATTAAGGGTTACCGAGCTAACACTGCATCGTGTCCTGCATATAGAAGAGCTCTGGCGGAGTTGAGGCGGGAAAGAGCACAAAAATGATCCAGATACTTCAGATAAATATTGCGAGATGCCGCGCAGCACAAGGCCTACTGATCGCTACGGCCCTAGAGCTAAAAGCGTATATCGCAAAAATATGTGAGCCAAACAAAAAACTGGCAACAAATGCTAAATGGTTCACAGACGATGAAAAGGACACAGCGATCTGGATCAAAAACAAAAAGTTGTCCGTGTTAAGAACTGGGCATGGATCAGGCTTCGTATGGATAGAGTTGTCCCAGGTTATAATATACAGCTGTTATTTCTCACCAAACAAAAACATCGAATAACTGTCTGAAGCTCTTGAAGCTCTTAGCCAGAGTCTAAGACATCAGAAAAAAGAGGAATTATTATAGCTGGAGACTTCAGCGCATAGTCCCCTTACTGGAGATCCCCAACCATGGACAGTAGAGGAAATATCATAACAGACAGGGCAGCGGAACTGGATTGAGCAAACGAAACAAAGATAACACAC
Organism: Phosphuga atrata; assembly: GCA_944588485.1. Taxonomy (NCBI): domain Eukaryota; kingdom Metazoa; phylum Arthropoda; class Insecta; order Coleoptera; family Silphidae; genus Phosphuga; species Phosphuga atrata. Next base: position 10,788,692 of record OX155903.1, on the reverse strand, counting down.
ACACGTTTGTGAGGGGAAACTCGCGCTCAGTAATAGACCACACCTTCTCCACCAATTCCATTGGCGACAGGTTCCAAGGCTGGAAGGTTCTTGACAAGGAAACCTTGAGCGACCACCGTTACATCTTTTATAACATAAGAGAAAAGGCAAGATCAAAGACAAAGGCATACCCAAAAACAAGTGGCTGGATCTTGGAAAACCTGCAGGAAGAAAAAATCAAGGTGTGTCTAATAAAAGAGCTAGAAACCATTAGCACAGAAGATTCCGATACTCTGGTTCAAACGATGAGTAAAGTGTGCGACGCTACCTTGCGAAAGAAAAGACCAAAAAGTTATAAGTCAGTATACTGGTGGACCGACGAAATTGCTGAAATGAGAACTACATGTGTCGCTACCAGGAAAAAATACCAACGTGAAAGAGCAAAACTAACACCGAAAGAAAAAAATAAACTGTTAAGGAGCTACGTCAACTCATTTACAAATCAAAGCAAAGCTATTGGACAAAACTGTGCACCGACCTAAATAAATACACGTGGGGAGACGCGTTCCAAATTATAAGAAGAAACCTGAAAATTCTGACGCAAGATCTTCAAATGACCATGGAAGGAGTTCGTCAAGTAGCTGATGTACTATTTCCGAAACATACACCTTTTACTTGGGTACAACCTGAAGTTCACACAAGGCCCCCCTTTACGGAAGAGGAACTATCGCTGGCGAGTAAACGTATTAGAAACTGCAGAACACCGGGTCCCAATGGCATACCACCCGAGATTGTCAAGTTAACCGCTAGACATTAAACCTAAATTCGTCTTAGAAGTAATGAATAGGTTGTTAACAGCTGGGAACTTCCCAGTCATATGGAAGCGCGCAAAACTGTCACTAATTAGAAAAGGAGATAAACCAATACGAGATCCCACATACTACAGACCCATCTGCCTATTGGATGAGTCTGGTAAGCTACTTGAGCAGCTCTTGCAACTGAGGCTAAAGGAAGAGCTTGAGGCGAGAGACGGTTTGTCCAAAAACCAATATGGGTTTAGACAATGCAGATCCACCATCAATGCCTTAAGCGCTGTCCTGGAGATAGCAGAAAAGGCTAAAAGCGGAACCCAGAAAACCAGACGCATGTGTGCCCTCCTTACATTTGATGTTAGAAATGCTTTTAATAGCGCATCCTGGAAGCATATCATGAACAGTCTGACAAGAAGGGGTATGTATATCTCCGTATCTGTTGCGCATGTTAAGAAGCTACCTCAGCTGTCGAAGCATCATACTGCTAGGAGACCAGGAAAAAGGAGAGCGACAAATCAACAGTGTTGTCCCTCAGGGTTCGATACTAGGCTCCGCCCTCTGGAACGTGCTACATGACGAAGTACTTACCATGAGGCTGCCATTGGGGGCCACCGTAATCGGCTTCGCAGACGATATCGCACTTGTTGTTACAGCAAAAACAGAGCAAGGCTTAATGCGAACGGTTGTTTTGCAGTTCGCATTAAACGCAACAAACATGGTCAGCACGTGGATGAAGTCGAGGAACCTAAGTCTAGCTCCAGAAAAAAACCGAGGCTGTCTTCCTCACAGGCCTAAGAAGACAACTTAGCCCCGTAAAGTTTAAAGTGGAAGAGGCAAGTATAATACCAAAAGAAACACTCAAATACCTCGGAGTAGTGATCGATAAAAGGCTATCCTTCATGGTGCACATTACCGAAGCGGCAGGAAAGGCAATGAGAATACTAGCAGGCATTCAACAGCTCATGCCAAACGTAGGGGGGGCTAAGAGCAGCTCTCGGAAAGTACTTAGTTCTGTAGTCCAGTCTACCATGTTGTACTGAGCTCCAATATGGGCTAAAGAACTAGACAAGAAACGAAACCTTCACCAACTCGCAACTGTTCAGCGGAAAATGGCTCTACGTACATGCAGCGCTTACCGGACGGTCTCAGGAGAGGCCGCCCAAGTCATCTCGGGAATACCCCCATAGACCTGCTCGTTAAAGAGCGAAAAAATCTGCACGATGCAAAGTACTGCAAACAGAATAAACAACTGGCCAGAGAAGAGCTTATCGAAGAATGGCAAAAAAGATGGAAGCTCAGCGACAAAGGACAGTGGACAGTGGATACTGCGGAGAAACAGGTAGTGTAAATCACACTATCTTTGATTGCTGGAGGTGGGAAATTGAAAGAGAAGCAGTAGAAAAAGTCATGGAAGAACCCTTTAGCGCCAGAACAGTAATCCCATATATGTTAAGGGAAAAACAAACTGGGAACATGTAAACGGATTAATTGTAACGATAATAACAGATAAAGAATATGATGAGATGCAGTCCAAAAAGGGAAAAAAGGTGGGAAAATAAACAACATGTAGACTAAGTTAAATTATGCCATCCGTCACTCCGAGGTTATGCGATAAGCGGGTACAGAGTGTACGGATGTGATTCCAGGGAGTGCACTTGTCTGGAGAAGTTATTTTAATAATACCAGCTACTTGTCGGTCCAGTCTTGACTTGAGTCGCGTCTGTGTAATCTTTCCAGGTCTAGTTTTTGTCTGTCTAGTCTTATCTGTCGAGTCTTATCTGTTTAGTCTTGTCTGTCTAGTCTTGTCTATCTAGTCTTGTACGTCTAGTCTGGTCTGTCTAGTCTTGTCTGTATAGTCTTGTCTGTCTAATCTTGGCTGTCTAGTCTTATCTGTCTAGTCTTATAATTTCACTCTACTGTTTTCTACACAATTGTATCGTTAAATGGCACTTGCTACTTGCCTTGTCTATGTCTCAATATATTAATATTATTCCTAAACTATTTTCTGTCTATTCCTCTCGCTACAAATTAGGAAAAACAAGGAGAATTTGTTGTAAATATTAATAAAAATATTGAAATTAAACTAGCATCAACATCACCTTCTTACAAATATACAAGTTCAATGCAATATATTTATTATGATTAAATTTTTATACGGACCGTGGAAAACGTGTGGCACCGGCAAGCATGTCTGTCGATACACTCAGCTACCGAACAAGATCTTTATCTCAACTTCAGCTTGTTTACAAGGCGCTTAGCTTCCCACTTTGAGCACCTATCATACGCGCAGGCACAGACCGTGCAGGCATAGACCAGGCCAACTACACAACACTTTCGATCACCTAAAGCCTCGATGGTATCAGGACGCCGTGCTTATGTACAGCCACGAGCCGCATTACCTCCAAACACGACGCAAAATTGAATAGTTTTCTCTACGCTTATAAAACGTGCTGTTTGCCGTTACTGATAACCTTTCACTCATACGAGCACGATAGCATATGCATATGTAAAAATTAACGTTTGTTCCTTGCTTTTTTGGAAGTAATTATGTTAAGTTTGAAAAACTATTTCGAAAAAAATTAGATTTTGTTGTGTTTTATGCAGGAAGTAATGTCAAGTTTATATATCTGAATAAAAGTCAAGTTCCGTTCAAAAGTTCTGAACTAGACTACTCGAGAATATAGAGGTTTGGACAAGACAAATATAAGACTAGAAAAAAAAACTAGAGAAGTTTAAACAAATACGACAGTAAGGTCGAGATTAAACAAGAAGATATGAGATTAGATAAGCAAACACGAGTTTAGCCAATGTCAGCAAAATTCAATTATGGCCAGACAAGATCAGATAAGATCCGACAAGACAAAGCCGGACTAAATGAGGCCAGACTAGACAAAATCAAACCTGAGCAGACCCGAATATACTTTTAAATATTTCCTTTATGGGGCTAAAAGACCGCTAATCGATGATCAATTGTTTTATTTGTATTTGTATTTATTTATTTTATATTGTATTGTTTTATATGTTTAAAATTAAATTAGATAGTTACAAAATCTTTATCACGATCCAATCAACGAGAACAATGTAAATTTAGAACTTGCAATTAGTGTATCTTCTGGTAAATAGACGCATAAGTCGTTAACATGTACGACATAGTTATTATTATGTAGAGAAATCGAAAATTTATGTTCATGAAGGAAAGTGGTTTTCTCAACAAAGTGAATTATAAATAAAAAATTCAGTCTTAGGTTCGATGCACGTATAAACTACAAAATTAGTGTAGAAATTAGTTAATTGTTGTTTATAGTTTACTAGGTATCCCTTATGTTCATGTTGAGCATTAGGAGAATTAAGTGTAGCTGGTACACGCTATAAATTTGAATGAATTATTCAAGCAGAAGGATTAACTATAAGAGCTTTTGTATAGGTAATGTGTTTTGTGGTTGTGAATTTTTAACGACGATTACTACTATTTACTAACCGAATAATTAGCATGGATTAAATTGAGATTCTCCTGAATGAGGTCGCAATCCCCTGGTGAACTCCAATCGGATCGATTGCTAATTTCTATGGCACCTGAATAAATTCCACATTCGACCGATAAAAATGAACAAATACAATTCTCAAATGATCCTACGGTGATTGCGGCAAAAGAAAAACAACTAAAAGTGAATCAAAACTAAAAGCTTTTCATGCTCAAAGAGATAAAATTTCAAAATTCTGATGTGTACACTAGGAAATTCAACGTGAATAGGTTATGCCACCCTATACGAAATTAAAAATTTAGAACGCGTAAATATTTCTGTTCACAAAGTGTGACCATCAGAGAATCACAATTTACCATTGTGCATAAAGCTGCAAAATAGCGTGTGTTTTAGTCAGAATAGCCGGAGAATAATGGATTGGGTAAAACAGGATAGTTCAGAGAACCACAAGGCCTTACCTAGTCCGAGTCTAGCGTAGTGCGTTCTTGTGCGGTGCACTCCTCATCCAGTTATGACTACTTTTGTGAGTCTTATAACATACTGTTACTTGCACCGCCTTATATAATTTTATCAGCTAATGGTGCTTGTTTCTTTCCATTCTTTCATTTGGTATACTCTACTTTTTTCTAGCGGTGCCTAATAATCACATAAGACAGAAAAGACTAGAGAGACGAGACTAGGCAGACAGGACTAAGCAGACAAGACTAGACAGCATAATTAGATATACAAGACCAGCCACGGAAGTATAGACATACAAGAACAGACAGATAAGACTAGATGTGGCAGACTAGACAGACAGAGAAGATCAGACTGATAAAACTATACAGAGAAGACTATATAAAGAAAACTAGAGAGACAAAGCTAAACAGACGAGACTAGATAGACAAGACAAGATAAACAAGAACTGGAGAGATAAGAGCAAACAGACAAGATTAGACAAGCAAGACTAGACTAGACTAGACAGATAAGACTAGGGCAATAACAACCAATATGATCACAATCATCATGAACTTGAAAGAGCAGGACGAGAGAAAACGGCTCCATGTCGAGAGCAACAAGAAACTTGACAGCACCTCAACCCCTAATCACTAGACGTAGAAGGGGGATGTAAGGCGAAACTAAATAATAAGTAAGGCGAAACTAATACAACGACATCTTGACGTTATGCGTGAAGTGGTTCCAAGGTGCTCGAGGAGTTCAGGGGTCCACTTGACAAGTTAACCAATGGTGCTTGCTACGTCCCGTTAAGAAAAGACAGATGTGACTAAACAGACAAGACTATATACACAAGACTAGACAGACAAGACTAGATAGGCAAGTTTAGACAGACAAGAATAGGTAGACCAGTTTCAACACTCAAAATCACAGAAGATATAGATAAGCAGAATGTAAAGATCTAACGCAAGCCAACACTGAAAGAAAAATTACCATCATATAGCAAAATATAATTTTAAAAGGCTACGACTATACTGGGTGTCCCATTTTAATCCGCCAGTAGCGATAATTCTGAAACATTGCATTGAATCAAAAAGTGTTCCAAATGAAAAGTTAATGGTTCTGAGGGGGACATCTGATGCCGTAGACTTTGCCCCCCCAGCCCCCCAAGGGGGGCGGGAACAGGGGGCAACTTTAAAATCTTAAATGGAAACCCCTATTTTTTATTGCAGATTCTGATAGAGGGTTAAAAAGTATGTAAGTTTTATCCGAAACAGTTTTTTTATTGGTCGAGAAATGGCGCTGCAAATGTAAAAATTAGGTTTTTTGTCAATTAAATTGCGAAAATCGTCACGTAATTAACTGTTATTATTACTTAAGACTTACTCACAACCTTAAAAGGTTGTTTTTTTCTCAGCCTGCCAAAATACTAAATGTGTGTTTGTCTGTTTGGTTGTCGTATGTTACATGGGCATTTGAGTGTGCGTGTTCATGCGTGTGCGTGTGTGTGAGTTCGTCGCCGTTGCAATTCACAAGAACTGCTCGAAATTGTGTCCCTGATGGTCTCGACACAATTGTATTCGTTTGGCGAAATTCTCCACGCACGCCCGCAACGTATTTGGAGATATTTCACGACAGGCATTAGTTATCCGCACCATCATGTTCTCGCGCGTGGTTGGAGGATCGCGGAAGACGACGTCTTTCAGGTAACCCCAAAGGAAGAAATCAGGCGATGTCAAGTCCGGAGATCGGGGTGGCCAAACAATAGGTCCTCCGCGACCAATCCATTGCGCTGGAAACAGCTCATCCAAATGTTGTCGAACCGCACGAGCATAGTGTGGTGGGGCACCGTCCTGCTGGAACCACATCGTCCTCCGGGTACGCAAATCGACTTCTTCTAGCAGCACAGGAAGATCGTTCTGGAGAAATTCCAGGTAGCTCGCGCCATTTAACGTCCTGTCGAAGAAGAATGGTCCGATTATCTGCGAGCCGACAAGTCCACACCACACGTTGACACTCCATCGCTGCTGTGCGTTCACTTGTCGAACCCAGTGGGGGTTTTCAGCACTCCAATAATGGGCATTGTGGATGTTGACGAATCCGGTATTCTGGAAAGTGCACTCGTCGGAGAACAGGACTCAGTGGAAGAATAAACGGTCGCGGTCGATCTGCTGCACAGCCCAGTTGCAGAAACCCACACGATTGGCGAAATCATTTCTATGAAGTTCTTGAACGCGCATGATGTGATACGGATGGAACTTTGCCGCGCGGAGTAACCGTTGAGCCGTCGATTTCGGTATGCCGATTTCTGCCTGGATTTCTCGGAGACTGATATGGGGATTGAGGTGTACAGCTCCAAGTATGGCGATGGTGCGGGGGTCGTCATCCACAAGATTCGCTCGAGGTCGGTGTCGTTGTAGGTGACCTTGGCGCAAACGTTGTTCCAGCCCTCGCATTGTACTGCGAGACGGACACCGACGATCCGGGAATCTTTGGCGATACAGTTCTACTGCATTGATGTAATTGTTCAGCGACTCTCCAATGACTTTTAGGATGTCCACAATTTCGGTCGGTGAGTAGTCCATGATTACTCAACGACTTGGCTTTGCGTACTGAACTCATTTTTAAAAAAGGAACGAAAATAAAAAAAATCCAAGAAATCTTAATCTCGTGTTTTTTGTGAATTTGGTATCACGTTAACGTGCACTCGTTACCGGAAAATTGTGTAAATTGTCAAGATTCAAAGATTCATCCGAGTTACCAACCAATTAAAAAGAGTGTATTTTTGTGGATTTTCCGAGGGCGCCTATTTGATTTTACCGAGTGTAAGTTTAATTGCGTAACGCTAATGCCGGCGGTTTTAATTGAGTTATTTCAATTTAATTATGCCATGAAAAATACTGTTGCCGTTTTCAAAAATAGTAATCTTCTAATGTTCTAAATGTGGGGGGCCCGGTCAAACACTGTTTAAAAAAAAAATGACATTCTTTTTTGAATTATTTTACCATTATTTAATTTGAAAAATAAGTACTCAATCGCTATTTTTGAGTACTTTACGTCTTTGTAGGGGGGGGGGGGGGGCGGGGGTAGTATTTCAGCAGGCTGAGAAAAAAACAACCTTTTAAGGTTGTGAGTAAGTCTTAAGTAATAATAACAGTTAATTGCGTGACGATTTTCGCAATTTAATTGACAAAAAACCTAATTTTTACATTTGCAGCGCCATCTCTCGACCAATAAAAAAAATGTTTCGGATAAAACTTACATACTTTTTAACCCTCTATCAGAATCTGCAATAAAAAATAGGGGTTTCCATTTAAGATTTTAAAGTTGCCCCCTGTTCCCGCCCCCCTTGGGGGGCTGGGGGGGCAAAGTCTACGGCATCAGATGTCCCCCTCAGAACCATTAACTTTTCATTTGGAACACTTTTTGATTCAATGCAATGTTTCAGAATTATCGCTACTGGCGGATTAAAATGGGACACCCAGTATGTAAAACCATTAACGAAATTTAACGAATTTAAGAAAGAGCTCAAATACGTGCTCGTAGAAATTGATACAGATATTATAACAATTTTATGGAGAAATTTAATCCTAGTTTCCTACTCTAAAATCCTACTTTAAAACTAGTATTCTATATATTCTAAACACTTTCACTGCACTCTTAAATATTGGTATAAATTGTTTGCTTTAATTTGGAATGACTAGAATGAAAACATTAGATAAAAAACGACTGGACAGACAATGTAAGAGAGACAAGACTATGTAGACATGAATAGACAAGCAGAACAATATAGACAAGATTTTTCAGATAAATCTAGACAGAAAAAACTAGACTGTAAGAATTTTAGAGATAATGCTAGATAGGAAAGGCTTTTTTTTTATTATAAGTATACCGGTTCGACAGAATTAATCTGTCATTCACAGTAGTGTTAACAATTAATTATTTTGACTTTTGGTACTTAGCGTAAGCCGACTTTGTCCGCTGAGAGTTCTAATTTTGGTAATTTGTCACTATTTAAATCACTATCACTGTTTAATCACTTTGGCTGTTTTCTGAGTCGGGATCGGTGATGTCCTGTGGGAGTTTTCTTTTGAGTCTGGTGTGGATGTTACATTGTCCGAGTTGGTAGAAAATGACACTGGGGCATTGGTGGATTTTTTCAAAAAATTTTGCTGTTGTTTTTGTAATATACTCCTTGACAGTGGGCACATTTAATTCCTGATGTATCTGCTTGTTTCTGATAAACCAAGGGGCATTTAAGATTATTCGTAGAGTTTTATTCTGAACTGTCTGCAGTTTTTTGAAATTGGTTTTTGATGTGGTGCACCAACTGGGGCATGCTAATGTTATTAACGGTGTTATAAGAGATTTATAGAGGAGTAAAGAAGTTTTTTGTTGTAGGGCTGTTTTTCTATTTATTAGAGAGTATAATTGAGACAGTCTGGCGTATGCTTGGTTGCTGTTTTTATTTACATGAAGGCTCCATGTTAGACGAGTATCTATGTGCACACCCAGGTACTTTACAGCTTCTTGGTTATATCTTATTACATTTCCTCCTAATTCGATTGGCGGTAGGTTTTTTATCCGTCGTAGTGTGAATACTTTTATCTCACTTTTGGTACAGTTTATTTTTACGCGCCATTGAGAAAACCAGTCGTTGATGAAGTTCAAAGCTAATTGGAGTTGTTCTGCTGCGACGTGAAGGTCGTATTGTTGGGTTATAATAGCTGTGTCATCAGCATATATTGAGAGTAGCGCTCGAGAAGGAACGGGGATATCGTGCATGTATATATTAAATAAAGTTGGGCCAAGAATGCTTCCTTGTGGAACCCATGCTTTAATGGTTCTGGCATCTGATAGTTACGCGTGGATTTTTACTGCGAAGGTTCTGTCTGTGAGAAAGGAATATAGCAATTTTAGTAGGCAACTTGTTAGATTTAGCTGTTGAAGCTTGAATTTTAGGCCGTCAATCCACACTCGATCGAATGCCTGAGCTACGTCTATAAATGCCACAATGGTGTATTTCTTGTCCTCAAATCCTTTCTCGATAGTTTCAGTTAGGCGAAGCAGTTGATAGTACGTTGAGTGTGATTTCCTGAGTCCAAACTGGAAGGGTGGCAAGATGTTATTCTCTTCCAGGAATTCATTAATTCTCTGAAGAATCGTTATTTCCATCACCTTAGATAAAGTCGGCAGGAGGCTTATAGGTCTATAGCTTTCCACTTTTTGCTTTTCTTTGCCAGGTTTGTGAAACATGAGAACATGTGCATGTTTCCAGTTTTTTGGAAAATAGCCTTCTCTAAAGCTCGCGTGGAGTATATTGGATATGTATGTTATAGCTTTGTCGGTAAGGTGTTTTAGTACTAGATTTGGAATAAGGTCGTGTCCGGGAGCTTTTTTGTTTGGCAGATCTTTAATAATGCTCTTAATTTCGGTGGGTGTTGTATAATTGATTTCGGAGTTGTCAGTAATAGTTTCCAGGTCGTTCGTGCGGTTTTCGACTTGTGTGGGTGGATGTGTCATGAATACCTTTTCTAAGTAGTTAGCGAAGAGTTCAGTTTTTTCTTCGTCTGTTTTATAATAGGTGTTGCTTCCGTTGTGTGTGTTGTTACCGTCAGTTAGGGTGGGTATTTCATCATGTTGTTGCAGAATTCTTTTGGTGGTTCTCCACATTCCTGGATCCTGAGGTTTGAGTGTGGCTATGTGGCTTTGATATGATTCGTGTCTGTGGTTATCGAGTGCCAATTTGATTTTGTGGGATAAGTTGTTAACGATGTTTTTTATTTCCGGGTGTCTAGTAATTTGCCATTCGCGTCTAGCTTTGCTCTTCTTCTTTATTAGGTGTAGTATGTGTGGGGGTGGAATGAGATAGTTTTGTTTTGATTTCTTTTGGTTCGGTGTAGTTGCATTTTTTATAGAATTGGTAATCACTTCAGTTAATTGAGATTCTGCTTCGTCAATATTTTGCTTCGTAAGTATATTTCCTGTTGTATTAAGATCAGTGTCTAATTCCATTTGGAATTTTTTCCAGTCTACTTTGCCATTAATGAGCGTGGGTACAGGTTTTTTGAATTGTACTAGGGATTGAAAGGTTATTAATACTGGGACATGGTCGGAATTGAGCTCTGAGATAACTTGTTGTATTGGAATATTTAGGTTTTTACATATGGCTATATCTAGTTTATCTGGGAGACGGTCATTTTGATATGGATAGTATGTATACTCATTTGGTACTATTACTTGAAGATTATATTTGGTGGCTAGCTTGTTAAGTCTAAGACCTTGTGGATTGTTGACTCTACACCCCCAAGCTGTATTCTTGGAGTTTAGGTCACCTATTATAATAGTGGGGTTATCGCTATTAAAAATTGATTTTACATCTTCCTCGTTTATTTTTTTGTTTGGTTGTTTGTAGGCACTAAGTATTCTTATGTTTAGATCATGTCGAAGTTTAACTGTGACTTCAACTGTTTCCAGACTAGTAAGTATTTTTTGTGGGTTAATAAAATGCTCGATATGTTTTTTTTATCAATATCGCTGTTCCTCCAGAAGCAGTTCTTGCGAGTCTGTCATGTCTATATATTTTATACCCGGTCACTTTTAATTGTTCGCCATGTACAAAATGTGTTTCACTTACGCATGCGATGTCAATGTTATATCGGGCTAAAAAGGCTATAAATGGATCTCTGTCTATTTAAGCCATCTGCGTTCCAGTTAAGGATTGTTATATTTTGGAGGAAATTGCTTCTATGGGCCATTGAAGAGGCTTGGTAGGAGATGGGTTGTAATAAATTGTTTGATTTGAGAAATAAAGGGGGTTTATAAGGTCTATTAAAAATTGGATAAGGGGATGGGTGTTGGAAGTAGGTGTTGGGTTAGAATAATCATTCTCTGCAGCTTGTTGTGTTACCCGGGTTCCACCGGCGGCATCGGCAAAGGTTCTACTATGTTGCTGGTTGTTCGTTATGTTATTTCTGCTCTCTCTGATTGTATGTATTGGCCTTGTGTGGTGGTTTGTGTTTCACGAATGGTTTTGTTTTTCGTAGAGTGATGTATAGTATTTACAGCCCCTATAATTAGCTGGGTGGTTTTCTGAGCAGTTAACACAAATTACTGAATCTTTTGGTTTTTTTTTACAATCCTTGTATGAGTGATTTCCTGGGCACTTGAGACACCTTGGCTCCAATGAACAGTAATTTTTTGTGTGGCCAAATCTTTGGCAGTTATGACATTGTGGAATGCTTTTTGGTTTACGGCGCGATTCTACCTTAACTACCGCATTTAATATTCTGTTGACTTTGAGAATGTCACTTGCTTCTTCGTTTGACGTTAGCTCTACAGCACAGAGTGGAATTGGTTTTTTTCTCTTTATTGAAAAGTCGCGTAACTGTCTTAACTGGTAATTTTAGAGCTTCCAGTTCCTCGCGGATGTCTGTAGTTGCGATTGAGATTGGAATATCTCTAATAATGACTGATAAAGGCTTACCATTTGGGTTTTGGAATGTATGGTACCTGATATTATTTTCATTACAATATTTTGATAGTTTGCGGTAGTCGTCTTCTGTTGATTCGTTAATTCGTAGGAAGTTAGCTTTATAGTTAGTTGTAAATTCTCCTTCAATGTTTTTTAAAATATCGCTTCTGACTTCTTCATAATTGTCTGCTTCGTGTAAGAAGATTTGTGGATTCGATAATTTCTTTGGTAGAGTGTTACTAATACTTTCATTCGTTTGTGTGGAAGAAGTTGTTGGTATATCATTTAGCGGGTCGAATCTATTTTGTGTTGTCACAGTTATTTGGCTCTGGGGCCATTGATATCTTTTTTGTGTGTTAATAAGTGGTGGTGAGAGATGACTTGCAGTCCTTTTGTTGGACATTGTTATATATTAATAGCTATTTACCCGAGGGTAAATAGCAATCGCGTGCACCTATAGAGCGTTTTTTGAGCGAATTTTTATATTCTATCTATTCTAATTTTAACTCACGGTCACTGACCGATAACACTGTACTCGCGCTCACACGTCCGTCTGCTTTCACGATCGCGAGAGAACACAGGAAAGGCTAAAGTTCTGGTCTTGACTTGTCCTGTGTGTTCTTGTACTGGCCTTGTCTCATATTGCCATGGCTTTCTGATATTGTCTTGTCTTGCTTTGTTTTGTTTGGTCCAGCCTTGTCCGGTCTTGTTTCGTCTCGATTGGTCTCATCTAGCCTTGCCTGGTCCTGTCTGGTTCTGTCTCGTCTTGCTAGGTTTTGATCGGTCTTATCGGGTCTTGTCTGGCCTTGTCTGGTATTGCCTGGTCTTGTCTCATCTTGTCTTATCTTGTCTGGTCTTGTCTGGTTTTGTCTTGTCTTGTCTCGTCTTGTCTAGTCTTGTCTGCTGTTGTCTGGCCATACTGGCCTCGGGTATAGTTTCTCCTCATCAGCCAGGAAATCAACTTCCTTTACTTTTTAATAAAATATCCCACAGAGATGTGAGGAGCAGAATCTCTCTCTCTTCTTTTTCAAGGAATGGCAAACACGTTGGGAGAACACCCAAAACGGAAGCTGGACCAGGAATTTCATCCAATCGATTAAAGACTGGATGGAAATGGACCTGGCACTATCAAAACTAGCGGTACAACTCATCACGGGATACGGTAATTTCAATTCCTACCTCCATCAGATTGGAAGGAGGAAATCGCCGGACTACGACTGTGGTGGACTCCATTGCCCACGTATTATTCAGCTGCCTTATGACCAGAGAATTGAGAGACCAGACAGAGATCGCGATGTTCAACGCCGGATGCACTTGGCCCAGAACAGAAGAAGAAATAAAGGTCTCAGAGCTACACAAGACCTGGTGGAAGACGTTCGACACCTGCGCCAGACGCCTCAACCGACTAGACCACGACCTGCCCTAACACCCCATCAGGACTTGTAAATCGAATAAAATCTTAAACTAGCGTTCAATTTATTTAACCTTCCTCATTCTTCTAGATATCTAGATTAACACCAAATGCCACTGCATCTCTGGATGATATAATCTGTACATATTCCTATGTTACCTACCCCATTTTATCCACCCATTTATTTTATTTTACCTATCCTACCTACACTACTTTATTTTCATCACCCACCCTTAGATTAGATACCTTAGCTATAATTACATTACCTAACCTATTTCTACCTATTCATATTCTTATTTTCTATCTGTAACCCTTAGCCATATAGTTATAAATTAGTTTAACATAACCGGCTCAGTGCGAGAACGGAGAGCCGGCAATGTATTATTATTACATTATAAATAAATACGATGTTGTCTGTCCTTGTATTGCCTTGTCTGGTCTTGTCTAGTCTTGTTTGGTTTTGTATGGACTTGTCTGGTTTTGTATAATCTTGTCTGGTCTTGTCTGAACATATCTGGTCCTGTCTTGTCCTATCTAGCCAAGTTTAGTATTGTGTGTTCTTGTCTTTCTTTTGTCTTGTCTAGTCTGTTATGGCCTGGTTTTGTCTGGTGTAGTCTGGTATTCTCTGGTTTTGTATGGTCTTGTTTGCTTTTATCTGGTCTTGTATGATCCTGTATGGTCTTATCAGGTTTTGTCTAGTCTTGTCTGGTTTTGTTTGGTGTCTGGTTTTACATAGTCTTGTCTGTACTTGTCTGGTTTTGTCTGGCCTTCTCTGGTCTTGTTTGGCTTTGTCCAGTTTTTCCTGGTCTTGTCTGGAGTTGCTTCGTCTTGTCGGGTATTGTCTGGTCTTTTCTCGTCTTGTCTAGTCTTATCTGGTCTTGTCTGGTATTATCTGGCCTGGTCTAGTCTTGTCTGATTTTCTCTGGTCTTGTCTAGTTTTGCATGGTCTTGTATGACTTTATCTGGTCCTGTCTTGTCTTCTCTGGTCTTGTATGTTCTTTTCTGGTGGGGTCTTGTCTGGTCTTGTCTGGTATTGTACGGTCGTATCTGCCCTGGTCTGGCCTGATCTGGTCTTGTCTGCTTTTGCCTGTTCTTACCTGGCCTAGTTTGGTTATGCTTGGTTTTGTCTGGTATTATCTGGTCTTGTCTGCTCTTGCCTGGCCTTGTCTGCTCGTTTCTGGTATTGACTGGTCTTTTCGGGCCTTGTATGATCTTGTCTAGTCTTGCCTGTTCTCCTCTAGTCTTGTCCGGCCTGGTCTTATCTGGTCTTGACTGGTCTTGTCAAATCAAATCATTTATTTATCTTGCGATGTACAGTAGGTATACATATAATATAAGTCACTTAACATTATGCAAAAGTAAAAATAACAAATGAATTAACAGATAGGTCTTTAGTAATTACATAATAAAAATAATAATAAACTGTACTTCATGAAAATAAATTATCAATTGTAGGTCTTGAATGGATTAACAGTGATTAAAAAAATCATGTATGGAGTAATAATTGTTTATAAAGAATTCTTTAGTTGTTTTCCGAAACAATTTGTAGGACTTTTCTTCATTGAATCGATTTGGCAGATTATTGAATATTTTAACACCTAGTCTACTAGGCGCTGCAATGCATAGAGTAAGATAGCTGTTGTTTATTAATATTAACACTATGTTTGTCTTTATTTGTAAGAAATGTATGTCTATTTTTATGACTCATGGGCGAAAAGTACTTCTTGACGTACGTTTTTTAATACGAGAAATGCCTCTTCTCGTTGTATTTCCACATAACCTGGGTAACGCACGCAAACATTCAATATCGCTACGTTACATTAAAAAAAAACAAATGAATACATAAAATAACATCAACAAAACACAATCAAGGCCTCAATATTAAAAAAATGACGTGAAAGTATCAGAAATATTTTCAAATTAAAGAAAACGTTTTAAAATGAGTGTAAATTCTATGGTGATACCGGAGACTTCCTATGGCGAATCCACACCACCGGCACCGGAGACAATTGAAAAAGCAATTCTTCATTTTTGTTTTTTTTTTTCTTGGATGGCCCCTGGATTCCAAACTTGTAAGATACATACCGTCGCATGAATTATAAAAAATATTGTTTGTAACATTGTTTGTGCGATGGAACAATTAAAATATTAAATTTTATAAATTCTGGCTTGCACGACTCGTTTACATTAATGCCTGAAATAATTCTAATTATTCTTTTTCGAGCTAATAAAACTCTATTTGTGAGTGGATATGACCCCCATACTAAAATCCCATAGGCTAGGATAGACTCTACTTCCGCATGGTACTCCTTCATTAAAAATGGTTTTCCAATTAAATCACGCACGCAGGTTTCAGTCTTTCATTAATTGTTTTAGAATATATTTTGTAAGCACTGCTTAGGAGGCTAATTCCTCGGTAGTTTGAGCATTTTGAGCGATCCCCTTTTTTATATATTGTTGTAACTTCTGCCATCTGCCATTTTGTGGGGATCTCCTTTTCACGCCATCATCCATTTATAAGATGCAGTAGTCTAAACTCAAAGAATGGTCCTCCATGTTTTAATAATTCAGTGCTAAGCCCATCGGGCCCTGCAGCCTTCCGATTTTTCATTTTCTTTAAGGTTTCTCTTAAATAAATCTCCTCTATGGTAATCGCGTCGACCGTAAAATTAGTTTTTTTAGTTATTTTCGTTTAATGAAATGTCTTGCTGGTTAGTATCTCGATTATTCCATAGATTTGTGTAATGCTCTATCCATTCAATATCGTTTATGACTTTAAGTTTTGCTACATCTTTTACTGTGCTGTTCAGATGTTTCGTCATTTTATAAGCAAATTCCTGTCTTCCATGTACATCATTTTCTGCATTACTTATCATTCTTTTTCCAGAGTTTTCTTGGCCTGTCTTAAGACTCGTTTTGCTAGGTTTCTCTTTTCATTGTAGCTTTGTTTACTTTCTGAGGTCTTTCTTTATAAGTATATTAAATATGCATCTTTTTTTTCTTTTATGGCGTTCTCTACTTCCTCATTCCACATTTTAAGTCTTCTAGTTTCCTTTGTTTTCTTTTTCTTCCCGACTGCTTCGTTCGCCACTTTTCTAATACAGGCTTCTCTATATTCTTCAATTCTCCATTAATGTCAATGATAGTAGGCGTACGTAATAAGTGTTCTTATATTTTGTTTTGCTATAAATATCGTATACTTACAATTTCGAGATTGTGTACTTTAAAAGCATCTCCGATATTTTCTGTTTTCATGGGATTTTGGTTTTTCCATTTTGTTAATAAAGTAATAGTGGCTACTAAAAGAACATGGTCCGAATTTACATCACTGCCTCTATAAACCCTTGCGTCTTGCACAAGATTTGTCATTTTTTTATTTAATATTACATAATCATTAATTGATCGCAGTCCTCTTGCTGACCAGGTGTATTTGTGTATATCTCATTTTTTTCAAAAACGTGTTCAATTCCTGTCCATTATTATTTATAGTGGTTTCGCCATATGTGCCTACAGTGCCTGGGATGAGGCCAATTTGCTTAAACTTTATGTATAAATACTGTTTTTATGATATTGGTAATCTAGTCTGTCAACAACAACTATTTTGTCTTATTTTTGTTTTGTTGATTGACTATTCGATTAAATTAACCTGTACCTAAACAATTAAGGGTTTAAGATTTCAATGGCTCGTAGTTTGGGAGATACTGGTTCAGGGTTAAGCCAGTGTTTGGCATCCAGGCACATTACCCTACACCGCTACATTTGTTTTCTATTGTTTACATTTATATATTCTTCTGCAGGAAATTAATAAATAATAAGAGAGTTAATTAATCACAGATAGTCAGGACATAGAAATCAGAACTCTGTTTTGACTAAAATCAAAACAGATTAATGACCTGTGATTAATTCTCTTATTATTATTATTTGCTTTCATATATTCGACGCGAACATACTTTTCATGTGTTTTTTTCCATTTCTTTTTGGTTTTATTCAGATTGATTTAAGCGTAGTTAGATTAAATCTTGTTTTTCAAAAGGCAAAACTCACATTATATAATCACAATTTTTGATGTAAAACTAAAATATTTTCTCAAAAATATTTTCCACGTCAAAACCAAGTAAATATGGAAAGCTGTGTAACGCGATAAAATCCCACCCGGCTATTTATACATATATACATATTTTTAAATATGGAAATATAGTTTATATATTTTTTTGTGCACGGTTCAACGCGAAAATAATGTCGGGTATCTGCGGTGAAATGGCTTTCATAAAACACCGAAATCCAATTAAGGGTTGTATGCCGTTCATATTTGTGAGTGCCATGCATGTCCCTACATGCAGGGGTTGCACAAAGGGTAGCAGGAAGCAGAAGGGGAAACAGAGCAAAACGTTTCCACTGCAATTGTAGATTTCTCTATTAGCTAGCTGGACATGTGCACGCAATTCTCGAAGAGGGAGAAACGAAATGGAGTGGACAAACAATACGTTTTCTTGTACCGTATGTGTATAAGAAGCGTAAGTAAGTAACACAAAGTTTTTGCAATCGGGGGAAAAACGAAAATCGCTAATTGATTCTCGTGATAAATAAAGTCTTTCTGAGGTGGCTGTTAATTAAATGAAAAGGTTTTAATAACTCGGTTTCATTACATCTGTGTATCTTTTTAAGGGATGATGTTTAATTTAAATTTATAATTGAAGAAAACTGTAAGGAACGAGTTGTAGGGTTGCATTTGATTATAATTAAAAATGAAAGATAATGTTTCATCTTCCAATTTTTCAACAAGCATTTGATATTTTACATATTTTTTGTCAAACTATTTAAAATTTCTTAATAATCAAATAGAATAGAGAATTAGAAATAACGTATCTTTTACCGGACTACGGCGAGACCAAGAGAATGTAAACAGAAAAAAAGTTTCTTGCGAGTTGGTATGTATGTTTAATATAATTAGTTTCACTCTAGAGTCCAAACGGCTGTACAATTCTTGACAAATGAAGTATCATTGCATTCATCTATAAATTGAGGGTAATAAGCGCCGCCTCGAAGTGATGGATAGTAGCCAAAATCATGAACTTTGAACTTCAATTGTCTTAGAGTTAAACGTTCAACACAGAATTTTATAAAATTTTATTTCAGCTTTCAACAGAAAACACCTTTTAAAATTCCTTTTAATATCAATTCTAAATACTTTAACCTACTATAGTAGAATAGATATATACTAGTAGAATAGATATTAAAAAATATATATTAGTCGTAAATATATATTAGATAAAATTTACTCTTTATAGGTTATAAAGTGATTCCGAGATAAGGCCAGATCTGACAAGACCTGACAAGACCAGACAAGAACAGACAAGACCCGACAAGACCAGACAAGACCAGACAAGACCAGACAAGACCAGACAAGACCAGACAAGACCAGACAAGACCAGACAAGATCAGACAATACCACTTAAAACCATACAATACCAGACAAGACTAGGGAAGACCAGACAAGGCCAGACAAGACTGGAAAAATACCAGAAAAGACCAGGCAAAACTAGACACGACCAGGCAAGGCAAGACGAGACCAGACAGGGCCAGACAAGACCAGGCAAACTAAACAAGATTTGACAAGACTGGACAAGATCAGACAAGACAAGACAAAACCAGACAAGTCCAGCGAAGACTAGAAAAGACCGGAGAAGACCAGACAAGACGGGACAAGACTAGTCAAAATCAGGTATACCAAACAATACCAGACAATACGGACAAGACCATTCTTGTCTGTCTACTCGACAGTGTGTAGACCTATTTATCGGTGCTCTGCAGTTTTTTGAGTTTTTCTTGAAAAGTTCTAAGAGTTAATTCGTGCCATTTACAGCGAAAGTTTTGTGTCCAAAGACAGACGTGCTTGTCCAATTTTTGTGCTTGTGCGTTTTGGTTAGTTCGCGATTTGACGCTTTTTGTTTGTGCGATATTGACGCTGCCCGCGAGCGCCCCCCATAAAGTGACTTTTTATCAGCCCTTGTCGTCCACAGATGACCTGTGTGGTGATTGACACCGGTCCTAAATCCCCAGGGTGAGTTTTTGCACTTTCGTTGAAAACGTGTATCGAAACCTCCATAACTTTATCTGTAGACATCCGCGGCATCCTAGCCCGCATAGAGTTGAGGGTGGACTTCCCGCGGACCAGTGCGATGATGTACCTATATTTTTAGTGCGCCGACGCCCGCCGTCGTTCTATTTTTGTTCGGCGCCTCCACCATAAAGGTACCCGGATCTTCTTGACATTCCTTCGCGTTACTGGATTTTCTTCCCGGTAACGCGGCCATATGTGTGGCAGGCAACGCAAGGCCTCCGAGGACAGTGCACGTGCGGGAGACGGCGAACTTAACCCTTTAGAGGCGCGAATGTCGCTCGGACGCAGTCCAAAACAGGCTGTGAGCAACGAAAACGTGTTCAGTGGAGGAAACCTAAACATGGCGGACCCGGACTTCGAAGTTGGTGACACGACCAAGCGCAGGCGGTGCGTATCGTCGCCGGCCGCCAACGTGACGAAAAGGCAGGCGACGGACCACTTCGCTCAATTGGGAAAGAAGATTGCTGAGTTGTTGGACCTCGTCGCCTGGAACACCAGGAACACCTAGGTTGAAATTAAGGCGGTCGCGCGCGACATGGACAGGATCTACGCCATGGCGAGATAGAGGAGATGGAGGAGCTACGCGACGTGGCGATCACGGCCCCCAAACCCAGGAAAACGGACTTGTGGGTCCAAACCGACAGGGCCTCGCCCATACAGAAAACCAGGCAGCAGGACCCGGAGGAGGCTCCCGGAGCAGGACCCGAGGCCTCGTTTCTTGCGGGGTGGCCAGTGCGACCACATCGCAAGCGGCCTGCGAGCTGGCCAGGGAGTTGTGGCCTCCGGCGGCATGGGAACTAGTAGAGAGACGCGTAGGGAACCCACTGGCGCAAAAGGATCGTCAGAAAGTGGCGATTTTCACTGTAGAGGAAGAGGGCACGGGACTGCTGAACGGCTACCCCATGGACGAGGCGGAGGAAATCACCGTCGAGGGAGGCGGAACCATCCAGCACTTGGCAGTGGTGTTTAAAAAAAAAGAAGAGGATGCCAAGGAATGGACGTTGGCTAAGGTGTCCTGCACTTCAGGGGTGACGTTGAAGGGCTGTACTTGCTGACTTCGGTGAGGGACCTACTGACTAGCCAGGGAAGGAGGGGCGTGGATATTAAGGTGCCGTCAAAGGCAAACATTGCGACTTTCCGTAAGTTGGTCGCCTGTGTGTTCCACGGGAGCAACATGCTCGTGCGTGTATACATCTCAGAGGGGGCAACGGTGCCAAAGCAGATCGCAGAAAAGGCGCCTAACGCGCAACCGAGCATGGTCATCCTGGTCATTAAGGCCGGGGATGGCAGTTACGCGGACCGTGTGCGCGAAGTTAGAGAGGGCGCCTCGGGAACCGGAGCGCTGGATGATGTGCAGTCGGTAACGAAGTCGGCGGACGGGGTCGTCATCCTCCGGGTTCGGGGTGATGCCGGTGCACTCTGTAGGGCCTTGCAGGCTAAGGTAGGGGACGACAGCGTCAGGTTAGTGCAGGCAAACCGGTCTGCTCTAACCGTTAGGAACTTGTTGACGTGGACCGTAGTAAATGTTGTCACCGGTGTGCAAAGCCAGGCATCTAGCGCGGGAATGCGGGGCCAAATCCTATTGTCCCTTCTGCGATAAAGAGGGGCACAGGGCGGACGCTGCTAACTGCCCGCACTTTGGGGCTGTAAAGAACAATAAATGGCGGAGTTCGTTCAGCTAAATTTGAACAGATCGGGCGGAGCGCACGACTCCCTCGAGGAGTACGTGGCGGAAAACCGGGTTCACGTGGTTCTGGCTAGCGAGCCGAAATACGCCAGGCGGCGACCCGGTTGCTTCGCGGATGCGCACCTGGATGCGGCCATCTGGTTGTATCCAGGGGCGCCGCGTAGCTTTTAGAGGTTTTTGCGGACTACCTGGACGGGCGTGTTCCATCCAGGCGTATAGCGGGAAGGCGCTCCTTATTGGGGGCAATTTTATTGCTTGGGAAATCCAGTGGGGCGGCGACGTCACGGACGCGAGAGGGAGGATGGAGTCGCTGAGCGACCACCAATGCGTTTCCTTTCACCTGGACAGTTAAAGCCATCGAGGGGCAGCCGCGCAAGCAGCGCGCTCGTTGGATAGTTGGGAGAGCGGACCGGGAAGCTATTACTCGGGAGATGACTCGAGGAAATGCACCGCACGGGCTGGCCGCGGAGGATCTTACCGGGGCATTCGTGAACAGGGTTGTTGACGCGTGCATGGCTGGCGTCCCTCAAAGCCTGTCCTCAGGGGGGCGGAAGCCGGTTTATTGGTGGACGACAGAAGTGTCGCAAGCGAGACGCGTGGCGGTGGCGTCTAGGCGTCAACTTCAGAGGGCCCGGCGCAGAGGGCAGCCGTGTGAGGCTGCGGAGGAGCGGGCGAAACAGGACCGTGTTAGTTTTCGACGAGCGATTGCGCGGAGCAAATCTCAGCGGTGGCAGGAACTCTGCCAGCTTCGTGTCGCGGTCCTTCGTGTCGCGGAGGGGGCCAACAGCGGACCGTACCGTACCAGGGGGCATTGTGTGGTGGTCAGCTTCGACGTCGCCAATGCCGTCAACACGGTACAATGGTGGTTCTTCCTCGAGGCCCTAGCAGGTTGGAAATTACCGAAGACGTTGCTGAGGCTTACTGCCGATTACCAGCGCGACAGAACCATCAGGTACCGCGAGGGGGAGGACTGGCGTGAGCGGGGGTTGTCTGCCGGGGTTCCGCAGGGATCGATTTTAGGACCATACTTGTGGAATGTCGCCTATGACGGCCTTCGGTGGACGCTGAGACGGTTACTGCCCACAGGGGTGGGTATTGTGGCGTACGCAGACAACCTGGCACTTGCCTTCACAGACAGGTGCTGGGATATGCTGCGTCTCAAGGTCACGCGCGCGGGGGACCTCGTTCGGGAGTGGATGGAGACGGCAGGCCTTCAGCTCGCCGCCTCTAAAACACAGGCGGGCCTGCTCTCCACTAGAAGGTCAGGTAGAAGCATTCTGGAGATATTTTGGTAGAGAGGATACCGGTCGATTCGGTACCTCGGTGTGATCCTCCAGGCGGGCCAGTGGGGATTATACGTGTTTACAGGTGGCGCGTCTCATGCCGAGGGCCACCGGGCCTGGGGACAGTTGGAGGAGGCCTATGGCCGGTGAGGCCACTAGCAGTTTCCTATACGCGGCACCGGTGTGGGCAACGGCGGTGAGGGGTAACGCTCGTAACAGGGAGCGTTTGCGACGGGCACTGCGCCCGGTGACCATCAGGGTCGCTTGGGCTTACCGTACTGTTAGCAGTGACGCCGTGGAGGTCATATCGCGGATTCCTCCCGCGGAGCTCCTTCTTATGGAGCACGCGTCGGTGAGGGACGCAAGAACTTCTGGTGGGAGCCGCGGGGAGGCAAGGAGAGCTGCTCGGGAGCAACTACTTGCCTGCTGGCAGGAGAGGTGGTCACGTGGCGGAAACGGCGTGTGGACTCGTCTTCTCATCCCTGATTTAATTCGGCGGATGGGGCGAGGGCTGGACGATGTGGGGCGGGTAGTGTGGGCGGCCTTAAGCCGATCGCGGCTACAGTTATGAGGGCTAAGGAGTTGCCTGGGTGGGAACAAGGGCGGTAGGGTTTTTCATGTTTTTTTTTTTTTGGTTGTTTTTGTTTTTTATTACTTTTGTTGTAATTGTCGTTGTAAATTGTAAATGCTATTGTATAGCATTTACTGTTTAATTTTTTATTCGAAGGGTGGGCAGAGGCAGTAAAGCCATCGCTGGCGGTCCCTCTATTCTTCCGTTTCAGTGGAGTCACTTGAGAAAAAATTAAAAAAAATACAGACAGGACCAGACAAGACCAGCTAAAACCATACAAGGCTAGTCAAGGCCAGATAAAACCAAGTCGTTGTTATATGTATAATTTTGGCTATGTACTGTAGTTTATGTGAGGAATTAGGCTGAGCATTCTAACTTGTCTAAATTTGAAAATAAGTCGTCAATCTAATTTAGATATAAGTCTTGAAATTAATTAGACGTCAAGCATTTACAACTTTTAATCAGATTTGCTTAGATAAAGGTACTGACAGGGACGGATTTAACCTTAGCGCCGCCCCTGGGTACTTTTAAAAATGCTGCCCCACGGTTGAACATCTCCATCTGGTGATTTATCAAAGTGTAATTTTCTCTTCCTCTTTCTGGAAACAGCTGTCTTATATTCTTGAATCTCGGATATTTTCAAAGCTTCATTTCCATAGACTTTCCGAGAAGCCTTTAGAAATCATTCCACATATTTGCAACAACTTTGATCAAACTGTGATAATCATCCATCACGTACGGAATGCTACAATCAATTTTTTTACAATTTTTGGCTGACAGCATTAAATCTTGTAAGTAAAAAAATGCCAAAGTATTCGCATAAATGCTATTTCAAGTCGCTCCAATTGAATTCGATAAAGGTATTCGACTTCTTGTCTCGTAATTACATTTTCTTTAATGTTTTTTTCGAGACTAATCAAAGTATCAATTATTTCGTTGAAATGTCGATTAAGTACTTGAACTGCGTCGTGATGAGCTGACCATCTTGTTGCAGATAGAGTCTTCAACTCAATTTTTTCCCATAACAGAACAAGTAATAAATCTTCAGCTTTGTGTCCAGAGTTTTTAATAAGACAAAGGAAAGTTGATCGACGTGGGATATATCAGGTGTAGAATCTACGACTAATGGCGTAATGTTTTGCTGATTTGTCTCTATAATTGAGGATTTTTTTTTTGGCAAAATCTGTATAAATTAGAATTGAAAGTAGGAGATTACCACTACGATATCTTCAAATCTGTCAGTAGCTACAATTACACGGAAATCTTCTGTTACTCTTTGGCACACCCCGCTGAAGAAGCGTGGTGTGAGCCGTTCGCTGCGTCAAAGCAAGTAACGGGAACGGTCAAGACCGATTTGTGTCAGGGGCTGAAGGCCAACAGATGTTATGAAAGAGTAAACCACGCTTCTTCAGCGGGGTGTTCCAAAGAGTAACAGAAGATTTCCGTGTAATTGTAGCTACTGACAGATTTGAAGATATCGTAGTGGTAATCTCCTACTTTCAATTCTATTATTAATTTGGTTCAAACCATGACATCTCATTTTAAATCTGTATAAATTCATCGTATATAGTTTTCGATAAGTAGTTAGTGCTACCAGATCCTTTGTTTCCAATTTTTTTAATATGTTCTTCTAAAAATGGGTCCAAAGAATCAAGAAATTCAATAAGCATAAGAAAATTTCCATTGTTTGGCGAAGTAAATTTCTCTTCACTTTCTCGATATGGAAGACCTCGTGAAGCTAAGGCCTTTCTAGTAGCAACTACTCTTCCCAAACCGTTGCTCCAATACGAGATTTCCGTCTCTATTTGAACGACTAATTCATGATCTATTCTATTGTTAGTATCTGATCTTTGCTTGAGATATAGCATACATTTTTTATGATTATTGGAGTTTTCATGATCAGTAACACGAACGCCTGCACGTTTTCAATCAATAAATCCGGTCCTACCAATCCTGCCATTAAACGAACAGTCTGCATCGAAAAGAAGACAAGAAGAAAATAGGGATCCCTTACTGAGTAAATAAGTCACGGACGTAGAACCTTTTAACCATTAAGAAGTTTTCTGACCAATAGTGTTTCTGATAACCATCTTAAAAATTCTTTACTTTTTGTGAAATTAGTAGCTACATAGCCTTTGGTAAAGTCATTTATAACCCATCCTCCTGGATCATCACTTATTACATTTAGGCACAACCTCTTCCATATTCTTCATTGGAACTGTAGCTGGAAGTTCATCTTCATGATTAAAGTACTACTGTACTGTCAGTTCTATTACTCGTGGACGCAGTCTTTGTTTTTACGTTACCTTGAGAGAGTAACAGTTGATTTGAATGTAACAAACATTCCTATTTCGCGAAAAACCCATCAAGCTTGAGAGTTTTACACAAAATTTCTTTAAAAAAACTTTTTACTTTTGTCCAAATCGCGCTTTCGATATGCAGACCCGCTCAACCTTTTGCGTCCGCCACTTATGTTTATAAAATATTTACACGTTTATGCTCAACAAAGGTAATAGTATATTAAACGACGAGTTTAGTCAGCGCGATTTTACAGCACACGTCCAAGTTTGGATCTAATGGACAAGTGCTGAAAAACGCTTTACGAATGAGTTTTTTTATAGTATTTATTTTATTTTGCACCCTTTTATGCCATTTCTAAATAAAAAAATTGCCTATACATATTGAGAAAATTGTATCGCACTCGGTGAGCCATAACCGTACGCATTTGAGTGCTGTTATGAGTCCATTACAGACGCAAAATAGAAAAAATTATTATTAACAGGTTAGATTCATGTGGATTCATGGAACGTAGACTCATTTGCATATCGAACTGCAGGTACGGGGTTGCAAATTTATTTGATTTAAATATTTTACATTTTTTAATTAAAATAAAGTTAATAAATCATATTATATAATTGCTTAAATTATTCAATTAAAAAAAAGTTCATTACTGTTTTTTGTTATGCAAAAATTATTTATGAATGTTTTCAATTTTTTTTAAAAATATACTAGTTAATTTCTTTTAATTGTTCATTTTTTGGATGATAAAAAAATTGCTAAAACGCGAATTCTCACACTCCGAATTTTGCCGCCCCAGAAAATTTGCCGCCCTGGGCACTAGCCCCGTGTGCCCCTAGTGTAAATCCAGCGCTGGGTATTGATATTAGGTATTATATTGCTGAACAGAGCAATCTCGCAAAAGAAACACGCAAAGACCTAAGAAGATACAATACAGAAACGATCCAACGAACAATCGAGGAAAACCTGAGCATGAAAGTCATGAGAAGAAAACTGGCCGAGGGCAAAATGGGAATATTAAGCTCAAGGATGGAACAGGAGAGGAAACAACAGACAAAAAAGACTTCTCGCCATAGTGGAGAACTTTTATAAAGAACTAGATAAAAGCCAAATAACAAACACCAACAACAGCACACCACAGACAAGACAAAGATGGGAGAAAAATCCAAGAATAATAAACTTAGGCTCTGAAGATATGCCAGACATCACAACAGAAGAGGTGAGAAATTCTCTCAAAGAAATGAAAGAAGGCAAATCCCCTGGCGAAGACCAAATAGTGATTGAAGCAGTGAAAATTGGGGGAGACCAAATTATTAAAAAAATTCTGCCTGAACTTAAAAAGCATATTAAACTTAAAGCATACCAACCCCGTGAGCAAGCTGGTTTTCCAAACAAACGACCACCTACAAACAATAAAGACCCTAATAGAGATATCCATAGAATACAATAAACCGCTTGTCCTTATATTCATCGATTTCAAAAAAGCCTTCGACACTGTCAAATTACCATCTATACTAAACGCACTCAACGAATGCCGAGTAGACTACAGATACACGTAATTTCTACATAATATATACAAGAATGCCACGGGAAGCGTAAAACTTCGCGGACTAACTAAAAAATAAAGACTAGGAAGAGGAATAAGACAAGGTGATACTATATCCCACAAACTATTCACTGCAGTGCTGGAACATACAATCAAACAAGTGAACTGGCAGGATAAGGGCATAAATATAGACGGCGAACACCTACATCACCTTCGTTTCGTTGACGACATAGTTATAACAACCGACAATCTAGGAGACGCACAAAAAATGCTGGAAGATGTAAAGCAAGGTGCAGCAAAAGTAGGACTGTATATCAACTACCACAAAACACAGTTTATGACAAACCTGGTGGCCAGCAGAAACCTGGTGACAGGCGAAGGAGACGAAATAGAGTAAACGCACAAATATAAATATTTCGGTCACAAAATACAAATCTGCAGAGACAACCAGACAAGTCACTCGACGCATAGGACTGGGATGGACAGCTTTTGGCAAACTAAGAAACACCCTTAAAGGCAAGCTGCTTATATCTCTGAAACGGAAAGTGTTGTATGCGTGCTCCCAGTAATGACATACGGGGCGGAAACTCTGATCCTAACGAAGAAATCAATAAATAAACTTCAAGTAGCGCAAAGAGCAAAGGAAAGATCGATGCTGGGAATCACTAAAAGAGACAGAATGCCGAACATATCAACAAGAAACAGAACAAAAGTTACCGATATTATCGAACTTATCATAAAATCCAAGTGGAAAAGGACTGAACACGTGGCTCGCAACCGATGGACAAAACCAATCATGGAATGAAGAATCAGAGAAGACAAGAGAAACAGAGGAACACCACCCACCAGATGGACGGCCGACGTAAAACGTGTGGCGGGAAACTGAATAAGCACCGCGCAAGACAATGGACACATCTAGGAGGCCTACGTCCAGCAGTGGATGAGAAATGGCTGATGATGATGCTTGCTTAGATAAAATGATTTAGTTCAATCTAATAAGCAAACTCCCTCTCAGTGATTAACACTATGTCGTAGTGAGAGGGCTCAGTACATTCAAGGGTCCTGAGAGCGATCCAAGTGGGAGCATATGGTAAGGTCAAAGGTGAGAAAGGAAGCTAAGTTAATCCACTACAGCAGTTCTGACCCAGAATGGACGGCTGCAACCGGCATCTACACTCAGAGGGTCGGCTGTCCAACAAACTCACCAACACGCAGGGCAAGCGCGGTGTATTAATTTTGCCAAAACTTCCAAAATTAAATGAAATGAACACGTGGATTTTTATAAATATATCCCAGGTGAGTAGCGGGTCCAACTCGAAATGTTACACTGACACGTCAGTCTGCCCTACGAATTCTGGGAAGGTCAAAAATTCGACCACAAATGACCACAGACAAGAACACTGCTGCATATAATACACTATGAGAATCGAGGAACACCTAGACGAACTGAACCACGGGCTGGAATTCATTAAGTGGGATATCGTGGGACTATCGAAAAAACGTCTTCCGGGTGAAAAAACTACCTAAGGTCATGTGATATACCAGAAAACCACAGCAGATAAAGCCCTTCTGGCTGGCATAGGTTTTCTCGTCAATGCGCGAATGAAACATAAAGTGATGAAGTACGCTTCTCTATCTAACAGAGTCCTATGTATCACGATAAGACTGAACAAGCGGTACTTCATGCAAATTATCAATATCTACTCTCCGACAAGCAGCTCAGACGACGAATAAGTACAGCAATGTATAAAGATATAGCAAGAGCAAAACAGTTAGAGAATACACACTTCACGTTAGTGATAGGAGATTTCAACGTTAAAATCGGTGAGTGAACCAACAATAACAACGAATCTCAGTATTGGAAAACAAGGTCTCAACGTAAGGAACAGCAGATGAGAAATGCTGGAAAATTTTCTGGAGAAAGAGATTCTGTACTGCCTAAACACGTTCTTTGAGAAACCACCACAACGTAGACGGACGTGGAGGAGCCCGGACAACTCGGTCAAAAATGAGATCGCCTACATTCTCGCAAATAGCAGATCAATATGCAAGGACGTTGGAATCCTGAAATGGTTCCATACAGGAAGCAACCACAGTATTGTACGAGCAAAGCTACGTTTAGACCTCAAACACGAGAACAACAAACTATGAAAAGAGCGAGGTTCCCTACACGCACAGATTTACAAAACTAGAAAGAAGAATACCTGAACGAAGTGGAGAAAGACTTATAACACAAATATGCTCACAAATATGGCAAACATAGGCATTTCCAATGCATCACCAACTTTCAAGGAATATAAAAATCGCCAGCCAAGTTGCTACAAAGAAAATATGTGGGAGAGTAAAACGAGTAGGGTACCGGAAACTAAGTACAACTACCAAGAAAATATAGAGCAACGAAGAGGCGTGGTAAAGGCAACTAATGAGTAAAAGATACTCAACAGAAAAATCAAAAAAGACATCCAAAAAAGCGTAAGATAAAACACCAACATGATCGGAGAAAACGCCCATATAAAAGTGCTCAGATCCAAACTCTCAAAAGGGAAAACAAGAATAATCAAACTTAAGAGCAAAGACGGAGTGGAAATGTTATACTACCAAAAGTAATACAAAAGTTCTACACCGACCTATACTCGTCAAAAATACCCGATAACGAAACGATAACACCATTTAAAGTACTAAACGTAGGGTCAGAGGAAATAGCGGAAATATCTGTCCAAGAAATAAGAGGTGCTCTTAAGAAATTGAAAAATGGCAAATGTCCGGAAGAAGACCAAATGACAACTGAAATGTTAAAAATGGACGGAAGCAGTTTGGAAAACGCAGTACAGGTAAGTACTGCTGAACAAACTGCGAGACAGTCAAATCCCAACCAAATAGTGTAGCGCAGAAGTGATAATTCTGTTCAAAAAGAGACACTACCAATATAGAAAACTATCGCCCGATTAGCCTACTACCACACCTCTACCAGCTGTTCACAAAAATCATCTGCAGCCGAGCTAAAGAGAAATTGTATTTCTATCAGCCAGTGGAACAAGCAGCATTCCGCAGAGAGTTCAGTACTACCGATCACTTACAAACACTACGGAATATAATCGAGAAAGCCACCGAATATAATGTCCCTATACACCTAGCGTTCGTCGATTACCATAAAGCATTCGATTCAGCTGAGACTTGAATCCTAAAAGTGAATCCTAAAAGCTATGTAAAATGCAAGAGTGAATTAAAGATACACCGCCATAATCGAAAATATCTGTAAGGGAGGTGCACTACACGTCAAGATCGAGGAAGGACTCACCACCAACAGAATAAATATAAAGAGAGGAGCATGTCAAGGGGATACAATCTCACCCAATCTGTTCACCCTATGCCTAGAAGATGCTTTCAAACAACTAAGATGGGAAGAGAAATAAATATCGATGGGACATATCTTAGCCACCTTCGTTTCGCTGACGATATCGTTGTCACCTTAAGCAACCCTGATAAACCTGAGAAAATGCTATAACAACTCAATCAGGCATCAAGAAGCATTGGGCTTAAAAGTAACCTGTAAGACCGAAATTATGAGCCCTTGCGACCCCCACATTTACATAGACAACAATATCATCGAGTGCGTGCAACAATATACCTATCTTGGACACACTAAGATGTTATGGAAGGGGAACCAGACGGCCGAAGTCACCAGGCGAATCGGACTTACAGCGTTTTCTTTGCAGCGTTTGGAAAACTCCGGTACATCAAATCAAATCAAATTTAATTTATTTCCATAGTTAAGCTAAACATAAATAATATTTCCATAGTTAAGCTAAACATATACATAGTAAAGCTAAAAGAAATATGTCAAATTAAAACAAAAAAAAATCTAAATAGTCTTATTAAACATTATAATTCATAAAATTCTTCGATTGTGTAAGGTTCAATTTCATTAACATATTTGAAAATTTGTTGTTTGTATGCCGTGATAGTCTTGAAAATCTTGAGGTGTTGGGGCAGCTTGTTGTATAACTTCATACAGGTCTAGAAGGAGCCTTTTTCTAATTATAATAAATTGTGGATGGGATGTATCTAGTCTGAATTCGTACTTCTAGTATGCGTATTAGGATTCTCGAAATCTTCAAAAAAGTTCTTATGTTTAACAATGAACACGAGTGCTTCAAAAATGTGGAGTCCTGCTACGGTCAAAATATTCGCTTTTTAAAAAGATCCCCTTCATGTTTCCTGGTAGTTGAGTTTTAAAATAATCCGTATTGTCTGCTTTTGTAATCTGAAAATTTCGAAATATTTTTCCCATATCTCCATAAAATAATTCCAAACCGCAGATGTGAGTAAAAGTTGGAATAGTAGACCATTTTTAGTATTTCTGTGCTGACATGTTTTTGTAAGACACGTAGAACATATGTAGTTTTATTTAGTCTTGACGACAGATTTTGTACATGAGTGTCCCAACATAAGTACATATCTAACTCTATTCCTAGGAGTGTTACGCTTCTACTAACATTTAAGCTATCATCACCTATGGCCACTTGGGTTGAGTAATTTTTAGTTGATCTTTTAGTTCTGAATATCATAAAGTTTGTCTTTTTCTCGTTGATTGTCAGTTTATTCATATGGAAACATATCTTAGTTAATTTAAAAGCTGTATTTGCATTGTTAATGACATCTTCCATCGTTTTACCAACTACCAACAATGTTGTATCATCAGCAAAATTTATTAAATCCGTAGAATAATTTAATGCCATTTGGAGATCATTTAGATAAATTTTAAATAGAAGCGGTCCTAATATACTACCTTGTGGTATACCCACTTTTATTGTTAATGGTGTAAATTTGGCAGAGCCTAGTGTACTGCTATATATTTTAGTCTGCTGAGTCCTGTCCGTTAGGTAATTCCTAAATAATTCGAGAGCAGTTCCTCTTACACCATATTTCTCAAGTTTGTTGAGCAGTATATTATGATCTACGGTGTCAAATGCCTTGGAGAGATCAATAAATATTCCACACGGGATTTCCTGTGCGTCGAAGCTCCTTAGAACGTTTTTTAAACAGAAACACAATGTTTCTATTCTTATTCCTATTTTTAATTCATGTTGCGTATCGCAAAGAATATTGTATTTATTAAAGAATGACAAAGTTCTAGTTGCGATTATATTTATAGGGCGATAATTTTCTATTGATTTTCAGTCTCCTTTCTTAAAGATTGGTGTAATTACGGAATGTTTTAATGCATTCGGGAATATTACAAATTCAATGGCGTTATTAATTATATAATTTACTGGATCCGAAATTTCTGGGTATACCTCCAAGATCAAATCTAAAGATATTTCATCGTCTCCGTAACTTTGTTTGTTTTTAGAATCAAATATTTCTTCAGAGGATACGGGTTCAATATTAAAAGAATAATTGTTTATTCTAATGCTATCTCTATAATTGATATTCGGGATTTCTTTCCTTAGTAAATTAAGAATTTTGGAGTAAAATTCATTAAAATGATTAGCTTTCTCATATATATTGCCATTTTCTAAAGGGTAACCATCTTAGAAAACGAGAACATACCAAAAAATTTCAAGAGCAAAGTTTACAACATGTGCGTTCTACCTGTAACGACGTACGGGTTCGAAACAATGAGCCAAACAAAAAAAAAAAAAAGATTGCAACCGACTAAGAACGGCACAAAGGGCTACGGAACGCGCGATGCTAGGAATATAGTCCGGTCATTTTAGACAATTGAAATAAAGTAAATTCCGACAGAGCCAAATCTTCGTAGAGACCTTAGGTTTACCACAAGGAATAAAGTGTCAAAAGTCCCCATCCGTCCCATGTGAGCTTAGGGACTTATTCGGGGCCCAAGGTCAAAATTTTAGGTTTTTAGGATTTTTCTCGAAAACGGTAAGTTTTATCGAAAAAGTACCTCAGCAAAGTTGTAGATCTTCAAATTCTCTATAAAAACGGTCCCTATGATTTTTTCTCTAAGACCCACTATTTCCCAGATATTGCGCTTGTAAGAATCATGTTCTACATAGTATGCACACATATGCCACGTATATACATATTTAGGTACTCAAGCAAGCAAAAATGCCTACTCGTGTCTCTTTTATGTATACATTATAGTATTCTAAGAAAATTTACTCTAAAATGACCGCCGGTCCCTTACCGAATCCCCTCTACTTGAATAACATCTGGCCTTGAAAAACATCTGCCTATTCTTTTGTCCATGTGGTGTCGTTCACGTATACCTGCTTTTTTTAGTGTTGAACGAGCAGTTCGAGTGACTATACGTATTTATTACAAGCGTCTACTATTGAAGTTAGTGCTGATTAATATTTAAAAAAAAATGTCACAATTTTGCTTTATTTGTAATAAACTTTTGACTGAAGATGAAACTGTTGTGGTCAGTCGTGGAATGCCAACTTTAATCGATGCAAGTGTCGCGAGAATTGATGAGTTTGCTGATTATTTAAGAAGCCA
The DNA here is from genome assembly GCA_944588485.1 of Phosphuga atrata. NCBI lineage: Eukaryota > Metazoa > Arthropoda > Insecta > Coleoptera > Silphidae > Phosphuga > Phosphuga atrata. The sequence continues at coordinate 10,755,128 of OX155903.1, read as the reverse complement.
AAAGTCCGTTACAATTCACGTGGATTGCAGAAAATCATACACCCGGAAAACTTCAATCTCTGCATCAAAAAGACAACGTGAGGAAGTACAGGCCAGTACTTCAAAAGTAAGTCCACCTCATACTAGAGCGCGAATAAGTGAATCCAGCTTTTGTTTTAAAAACCACTGCTTATTTTGTGGCGATGAAGCGGATGAAGAAGCAGAAAAGAAGAAAGTGAAGATTTATCGCCGAAAAATTCATAAAGTTTCTACACTTACATTCAAAGATTCCATTTTAAAAATAACTAAAGATCGTTCTGATGATGTGTCAAAAGCTGTCTTTGCGCGTATTAATTTTCAGTATGATTTAGTTGCTGCTGACGCTAAATACCATGACAGTTGTTACAAATCCTTCCTGAGACCTAATACTGGCGGTAAAATTGGCCGTCCTCAAAGTGAGGCTATAAACTCTGCAATGGAGGAAATTTTCAATTTCATTGAAAGCAGCGATGACTGCCAGTTTTCGTTAGATGAACTGAAGAATGTTTGCCAAAATGTAGCTTTAGAAAATGGGATTATAAAAATACGATTGAAATTAAAGTATGGTAGTAGAATTATTATTACAGAGAAGCCTGGAAAATTAACATTTATTTGTTTTGTAGACAATTACCAAGACATTTTAAGTCAAGCCTGGTCTGATAACAAAAACTTGAATGAAAAGGAAAAACGGTGGAAAACTTTAAAAGCTGCGGCAGAAATTATTCGAGAAGATATTCAATCTTGTATGTTTGATAATACTATGTACCCGCCACCGGGTAGAATGTTTGAAGATATAAATAACGATATTCCCGAATCATTATCTTTTTTTTGGGACAAATCATTCTTAAAAATAAGCGTCATGATTTGGATCATTTAAAGTTAGTTTGCACAAATATTAGTCATAGCATAATGACTGCTGTTCGGCCTAGATCCTTCAAGTCTAAATTACAGCTGGGTCTTTCAGTTTTTTTCCATCGGCGGTTTGGTTCAAAACGGCTTATACAAATTTTCTCATCGTTTGGTTTATGCGCATCTTACAGTGAAACAATGAAGAATGAAGCAGCAGCAGTTTTCAGTCGCCCACCTCACATTTTATCACCAGAAACTGGCACATTTGTTCAATATGTTGCAGATAATGCTGATATTAATGTAAATACTTTGGACGGTAATAATACGCTTCATATCATGGGTATTATACAAATTGTAACTCCCAAAGATTCAGTATTACTAGAACAGCCGATGCCGCGAGTAACTGAAGTCCTTTCAGCTAAAGATTTTGCAGCCAAGGCTCGGATGGTGTCCATTTTCGGATGGTGTCCATTGCAAAAGAATTTATAAGAGCTGAACGTATGGGAGATTGGCAAGCTCATTTGAACTGCGTTAAAGAAATGCTTCCTTATTTCCATGCATCGGGGCATTTACCTTACGCTAAGTCTGCGCACTTATACTTGCAGGATATGCTTCAATTAGAGGAGGTAATTGATCCTAGTGTTTATCGAAGGTTTACTGATGGATTTTTCACTGTTCGACGTTCTGATAAACTCAGTTGTGGAACTTCAACAGATATGATTATCGAACAATCAATGATGAAATCCATGAAAACAGATGGTGGTATTTCTCGAGGACGAAGTACAAAAGAAAGTGTAATAAGCAAATGGGTTTACGGAATGCATGCAATGAACACAGTGTGTGACGAGTTGGAAGTTCTTGCTAATGTTCGAATGGACACGACAGATCAACATGTAGATGCGAGTGATTCGAGAGTTAAGAAAGATGCTAAAGATATTAAAATACTTCTTGACTGGTTTTCATCACATGATCCTTTTCCCGAAATTAACAAAATCTTATCTATTGCTTCAGGAGTCGTTGGTGACGATAAGATTAATTGTCATAAAGCTCGTGAAGTTGGGATTGCCTCGATGTCTAAAATGACTGGTCAAACTTTCAATCATATAAAATTGAAAAGCACAGATAAAGTACTTCCTCTTTTAGCTGTGAGTAGCACTGTGAAAGTTCACGACGAAGAAGTACCAATAGACCCAGTATTATTATTTCAACGTATGAGTGTCACTAAGACTTTTGAGGATGAAATTGAAACATTTTTCGCATATGATTTAGCTCCTTACCGGTTGTCACTCTTCGATGCAGCTGGAATGCGTAAAACAATGAAGTCGGCTCTTTACGATTGCTTTCAATCAGTCAATGCTGAGGTTGATTGTACAAACGCTGATTACGTTATTGATGGAGGATATCTACTACATCACGTTGTGTGGGATCGAGAAGAAACCTTTAACTTAATTTTTGAAAAATATGTTCAGTATTTACGTGGACATTATGATCATACAGTTACGGTAGTATTTGATGGCTATAGTGACACAACAAAGAACATAAAAGCTGCAGAACAACGTCGTCGTGCTACAAAAACATCCTCAGGTACCGACATAATGTTTGACGAATTTATGACAGTTCCAGTTAATCAACAACATTTTTTTGCAAGCATTAATAATAAATCTCGTTTTATGTCTATGTTGAGTAACAAATTAACAGCTGAAAATATTGCCGTGAAACAAGCTCCGAATGACGCCGATGTCCTCATAATTGAAACAGCAATAGAACAATTTAATGCAAGAAATACAACTATTGTAGTGGGTGAAGATGTTGATTTATTAGTACTACTCACTGCAAGGACTCCATCTGATAAAATTATTTACTTTTTAAAACCTGGGAATGCGCAGCAACGGACAGAAATATATTCTTCTAAAAGTTTATCAGCTTATCCAAAATGCCAAAACTTTATTTTATTTTTACATGCGATAACCGGATGCGATACTACGTCAGCAATGTTTAGAAGGGGCAAAAATTCAGTATTAAAATTATTTGAAAAAAATGATTTGATTGACTGCGCAAAAGTATTTACAGAAATTAATTCTTCACCTCAAATACTAATTACTAAAGGAATTCGGTTTCTTCTTGCGGTTTATGGAGCTCCAAAAAAAATTGATTGCATAGATACGTACAGATATTTAACATTTGTAAAAAATACACGAAACAAAAAGCAAGTACAGCTATCTTGTCTTCCTCCAACATCGGCATCTGCTAGTCAACATTTGTTTCGAGTATACTATCAAGTTCAGACATGGCAAGGCAATGAACTGAACCCTGAAGACTGGGGTTGGAAATTGATAAATAATACTTTGGAACCGATTCGAACTTTACTGCCCCCTGCTCCAGAAAAACTTCTTAACACTATTTTTTGCAATTGCAAGAAAGGTTGTAGTGCCAAATGTGTCTGTAAAAAAGTAGGGTTGCAGTGTTCTCCAGCGTGTACCAATTGCCAAGGTGTCTCTTGCTCAAATGTTCAATTAAATACAAGAGAGGAAGATTCATGTGATTTTGATGAAGAGACAACTGATTCATCTTCATTTGAACAATTTCTAAGCGTTCATCAACAGGAAGGAGAAGAAGAAGAACAAGAAGAAATTGAAGAAAACATGATTGTTGAAGTTGAATATGAAGAGTATGAGTCAGATTAAAGTAATAAAAAAAAGTTAGAACGACAGTTAAACTCAGTAACCCATATCAATAATCTTCATACTATTAAATAATTATTGTTCCTGAAAATAACGTCATAAAGGTTCGTGGAATAGGCCTACCGCGGATACCACGTTAAAAAAAACGCGCCGAGTACACTACCTCACAGGTGGTGTGGAAATGTGTGCATATTATGTAGAACGTGATTCTTACAAGCGCAATATCTGGGAAATAGTGGGTCTTAGAGAAAAAATCATAAGGACCATTTTTATAGAGAATTTTAAGATCTACAACTTTGCTCTGAGGTACTTTTTCGATAAAACCTACCGTTTTCGAGAAAAATCCAAAAAACCTAAAATTTTGACCTTGGGCCCCGAATAAGTCCCTAAGCTCACATGGCACTGATGGGGACTTTTGACACTTTATTCCTTGTGGTAAACCTAAGGTCTCTACAAAGATTTGGCTCTGTCGGAATTTTTTTTATTTGATCACTATTTTTATGTCTAAAATGACCGGACTAATATCACTGGACAGAATTAGAAACGATACAGTGAGAGAGAGAGGTCAAGAGTTACCGACATAGTAGAGCGTGTAGCCAAGTTAAAAAGCCGATGGGTAGGTCATGTTGCAAGGCAGAATAATGACAAATGAACGCTAAAAACCACACAATGGCTTCCAAGAACAACAACTAGAAGTAGAGGCCAACCGCAAAGAAGGTGGTTAGATGACATAAAATTGGCCGCATGTAGCCAGTGGTGCCAGAAGGCACAAGATCGACAGACCTGGAAGAGAGGTCTATGTCCAGGAGTTTTTGAAAAAAATAAAATAAGCAAACAGTTAAATGACGTATATTGTCGAATTCGGTGCTAATTTTTGGCTGTAGAAAATTTGTTTTATTTGTTTCCGTGCATGCTTATAAAGGTCTTAGAGGCGGAAGCGCACCAGAAAGCTGAATAGTTTCACGTAATTAAATTGATAGCGTTTATTATCGTCGTTAACTAAAGGAGCAACAAGAATAGCACTATCTCATTCTCGAGCTGGTGAGCGAGTGCTACTCCTAAGTCTGCTCAATTGTAAAAATAGCGACATTTGCAACATATTTTAGTCTGAAAAATGTTTAGGTAGTTTTAATAAAAATAAATGATTTATTACGTGTTTGTTTAAATATCGTAAAAATTACAAAATATATGAAAATGTCCATTTCAGTGTACAATATTTTAAAATTATACAAAATTTCCAAGCTCTAATGTTTTTTAACTATATTTGATTTGGTCATCAAAACTCTTTAATTTTGTCTTTTCTAACTAAATCTGACAGTACATTAATAAGTACATATGAAGGGAACAGGCAAAAAACAGGCAATGTCCTCAGAATGAGAACAGCCAATGTCCTGTTCTCAGAATCTATTCATTAAGATTCTGAGAAAAGAGCAATTTAAAGTTTAGAAGTTATAATATTTTTATTGAGATCAAAGTATGCAGTTACTTTTACTTATAAATAACAATAACTTAATATTAAATTATCTATGTTAAAATCAGAGTTTTCAGTTATTGACAACCATCTTACAAAAAATACAAAACAAGGAATGCCCTTGGCGTCACAAACAAAAACTAGGAATGTCAAATTTAGTCATCAGCATATTTTGTTATTGAATCATATTTTAATGTATCATAAAATAATTGTGTTTCTCTTGCACAAAATTGCATCAGGCTCGTCGAATCTGTATTTTAATTCACTTATGGGTAAAAACTTTTTATATGCAAAATCTGAAAGTTCTAACTGAATGTTAGTGACAGAATTACAACAATTACCTAAAATGTTCGTTTTTTCACCAAGTGCCATTGTTATTTTCTCTGTGCAGTACCACAGGACCATGTTCTTAAAACCATTACTTCCTTTTGATTTTGAATTCGGATCTTACATTTCTTCATCGATTTTCCAGTGAGAAAATTCGACCATTCTCTTACGACTTCTCCTGGAGCAATTTTAATAAGTTTGAAATGTGGCGGTTTTGTCCTTGAACTTTTAAGTTTATTCATTGGTATAAACTGCAATTAATAATAAATGTATTATCAATATATTAATATAATATTAGTAATATAATAATATATTAGTATAATAAATTAATAATAAATAATATATGGCAATTCCATTTTAGTTTTAGGATTAATGAACCCCTTATTCTTATCGCACTCAAGATAGCTGCTGTGCCCTCTTATGGCAAAGGTTATTCTTAAGGAGTCGAGTAAATTTAATTCATGAGTGTATGAACCTAAGCATGGTATAATTTTTGTTTTGACCTCCACGGGAATCACTAAATATAACAAGATGTCTTACTGCTTGGTCCATATTGTTAGTAAAAAAATCAAATAAAAACGAAACCACTTCATTAGATCCTTCATTAGACACATGTTTCAGGATTCGAATAAAAATAAAACTTTCCAGTCCACAGATTATGAATATTTTATGTGTAGATAGATTGTTTCTTCTAATAAACATCATTTGTTGTTATATTTGGAAGAGAAATATTTTTTTGGAAGCCGATAGCTATTGTTAAAAATCTTTTTGATTCCTACTTTGTATTTGGCTCTTCTTCTCCTTTCATAAAAAATCATGAGTTTTTGTTAGATGAAGTTTATTCAAAATTGATTGCTGTTTTAATTCATCAAGTTTCTTTTCATCCTCAAGTACCTTAGCCTTGGCTAAATAAGTATCACAGGAGCTGCATGTATCCATTCTCGGATAGCCAAAAGCTATGTTAAACTGTGTGTTAGAGATATGCTTGTATGACTCGTACGAAATTAGTTTTTTATATTCATTGTCTTCTAAAAACATCTTGTACTACTAATGCAATTTTTTGTGGTTTTAATGCTTTCTTCTTTGATCTACAGGAGCTTTACCAGTTGTTTTCAGGTTTGTTTGCAGATATTTTCTCGCCTTTCTTTTCAGACCTTTCCCTTGGTAATACCATGCAGTGAAATGAATGCTTTGAAACACAGGGGCACATCTCTAATATTGTTTTCTTCTTCTTTAACACGTAGTTTATAACCGTATGCATCTGTATGAAAACTATACCCACCTTCCAATTTTCTAGTTCTTCCTCGTTGGACATTACAAACATTTATAAGCCCCAACAAATATAAGTTCTGCTCACTGAAACTACTCAATGAATTAAAATATTGAAAAATGTTTTTTCGATTATTTTTAGTCAAATTATCGAAACATTTTAGCCTTGAACAGTTACACGGTGCCACTTGTTCATGGGAAGAAAAGCGCAACTTTTTCAGTTCTATCGGTCTTATTTCATTTCTTTGTCGATCTGTTAGTAAAACTGTCATCGTTTTCATCAGTTTCTGTCATCAGTCATGGACATGCCCAGTTCCTTTCGCTTTGGGCATGTATAAAAACGTATGCATAGCGACATTTGTTGAGTATTTGTAAAAACTAGTCATTTGATATGGAATTACCATAGACATAGATTTGTTAGCAGTACAAAACAAAAAAATCGTGTCATTCCCTGTTCTTTGCCTGTACCCTTCATATAATATTAACTAAAATGATATTAATTGAAATTGCAAAAATCATTCAGTATAATTAGGATACAAAATATCGGGTAAATTTAGTTGATTCCAAATTAACATACACTAGCAGTATTTATTTAACTGCCTCTGTTTTCATTTAATCATTTAGCCAGTTTGTAACTTTTGGATGTAACGGTCTAGATTAAACAGAGTGGTCTATTTATAATATAAATGTTATTCAAACTGGACCAAATATGTCAAATTCGGTTTATCTGCCTTTAACTAAGTTACAAGAGCTGCATAAATTGTTAGTTGTGTCTCTGCAAGTTCCACTGCTCGCAATTTGTAAACTTAATGTGTCCTGTGTCCAATACGTCCAATTCTCTATTATTCAGGATATACAAGAGATACATTTAAGTACATTATTACATAAATAACATATTTAAAACAAAATTCAAATTTTACATAGAAAATTTGTTAATTATTTCGATTTTTTTGATATCTGGTAGATTTCTTTCTTAAATATAATATACAAATTCGAAAAGATATGTTAATATAAGTAGTTAAATTTAAAACATTAAAAAAGAATCATGCGACAAACAATTTCAAATTCATTATATTCCAAGTTTATTACAAAATCCCTCGGCAAATCCAACATTTCATTTTACAAGATTTTTTAATGCATAATAAACTAGGTCTATGTTTTGTATCGATCCCTGAAATTAGCATGCAACCCATATGGCTAAGCCATCCGTGATCCTCCATTCATCATATTCGCCAAGTAAAGCCTACTAGCCGCATAAATTAAAGAATAAATGCGATGACCACCTGATGCTCCATTGTGATTTCATTTTTGTTGTTTATAGTACGAATGCACATATGAAACTCATAATATTCATGAAATTTATTTGAAATTGTATTAAAAATGTTTTTAGATAAACTGTTTTTAAAAATCTAACGGCTCTTTTATCAAGGGTGCGTCAACTTTTAAATTAAAAAATATATTGTTGTATATGAGATATGGTGGAATTTTTTCATTATTTGCAAACAACATTCAATGATTTTTTTTTAAATTTCATCATGCAAAAGTGATCAAGGCTGCGTTTGCATTGGTCGATCCGTGAGGCCCAATGCTGTTCTCCAATTGCGAAAGATTTCTTTGTTTATTGGCGTGAACCAACGACTTAATGTAGCTCTCAAAATAAAAGTAAAAGCAAATCAAATCAAAATTTTTATTTCCCAATTGAGATACAAGTATCTGTAGGATATGTCATAAATCTTACAAGTTAATAATTAAATTTACAAGAAAAAAAATCAATTTCTCATTCAATTCTCTTTCAATTTCTTAGGAAATTTCTTTTAGGAAATGGTATCCAAAAGATGTTTACCTCTGGTATTAGAGTTATGCTTGTCTTCGTTTTTTTTGAACTTACTTTGGTGCTTGTGAATGTACGAAGCGGTTTCGAGCATATAAGGGCTTACGACTGTAAGATTTCCCAGCATTTTAAAATGGGGCCTGCTTGACTCTGCAATTTTTATTGCTTGCATGTTTCTGATAATTCTTTTTTGTGCAATTAGTATTGCTTCTAGTTGTGACGAAGCTCCCCATAATATAATGCTGTAAGCCAGCGTTTCTCAAAATGTGGGTCGCGACCCGACGCCGGGTCGCAGAAAAATTTTGCCGGGTCGCGAAAAAAAATTGTAAAAACACAAATTTTTCAGAGGCAGATGTCTTACAAAAATAAAGAAGAAGAATAAGAGAATAAACATGATACTAGCCCGGGATGTATTGGGCGATTCATTATTTTTACAGTTTTGTGAAAGAAAAATGTTTCCCCTCGCAGTTGGCAGTCCTTTTCTTGAATAAGCCTAAAATGTTATTTAATAATGTCAAAACGTTCAGAATCACCTTCCAATAAACAGAATTGGTATCCCACACTTCAACGAAAAATTGGCAGCGGTTATGCGGAGAACGTGTTTCGAGAAATTCTGATAATAGATACGTAATCAACGTCCTAAAACGTCGAAAAAGTCCTATATACCCCATTTTGTAAAAATTGGATGAGGATTTCAAAGAAACATCCCCCATAATAAATCCGCCGTTTATTTAAAAAAAAATTATTTATTAAAACATACTCGTGATCAGCGACAAAAATAACCTCTGTAACCAGAATTTCAGATATATATATATATATATATATATATATATATAGGACGAGGGTTTATATTTTTGTCCAGTTTTTCGGCAGTTCAGCCCACTGGGCGGCGTCTAACTTACACAGCACAAATTTTGATTATAAATTTTCACAATTTGTGTGCAATTTTGCGCTGTTGACGCGCGTAATTTTGCAAAATTAAATGGCTATAGCAAAATACAAACTGGCTAAATAAGAACACGGCGCTTCAAAAACAAACCACAATTAAATGTCAAAGTTCACGCGTGACAGTTGAAAGGGCCTATTATTAAATTTCCTACTATTAGTTATCGTAGGTATTGATAGTTAGAAACATATTACACACAGGTAGTAAATAAACGTAGCTAAATCAAATTGTTGCTGAAAACCAATTTTTTAACCTAACTTTAAGTGAGAAAAGGCATCTCCCTAGTTTTACTCTTAATTATTAATTCAGACTTTTTTGGCTTGACCTACTGACATCGAAACAAGACTAACATCGAAAGCTTTCCTATTTAATGTTGCTATTTCCATCTACTGTATTTGCAAGTATAATAGAAACAAATTGGTGCAGGAAGTCTTATTTAAACAGATTAAGAAATATGTTGGCAATAAAGCGGAGAAGCAAATAAAAAAGCCTTATATAAAATAGTGTGTGCGTACATTTAGAATGTCTATAGATGTGTTTCAATTACTTTGCGATATGAAAGACGGGATCATTAGTCAAGTCGGCGTGGAATATTTGTCTTTGGGAAGGTGTGGGGACGGCACGAAGTGACAGAAGCATATAAAGCTCCCCCGAGCAGACGTCGCTAGGTAATTTCCCGGCGGTTGTATTTGTTATGTGACGTCAGAAGCTGCTAATATCCCTCTGCTAATTCGGCGACACCTGCAGAGGGTTCCAACTTGTCGGGATTAGTCAGACGTCGCCTGTGTGCGTTTGTTATCCCGGCGCGCGTTCCGTATCATCACACCTATCTTCCGACTTCTGCATTAATTCAAATATTTATTCGGTAACTAATTAGAATTAAATAGAGTTAATCATACGTATCGAAGGTGTACGGTTACATTCACCCCTGAATGGCCAATTTGAATACAAACATTTACATTGAAATATATTCTTTTATAACAGAGGTCTAAACCGACAAAACTAGATAGATAATACAAGAAAGATAAAAGTAAAAGGACCAGATTAGACAGACAAGACTATAAAGGTAATACACAGACAAGACTAGACAGAGAAAACTATACAGACAAGACTAAACAGACAAGATTACACAAATAAAACTATTCAGGAAACACTTTATATAAAGACTAGACAGAAAAGCCTAGACATATAACACTAAAAGAGCCCAGCAGATGTAAATTTGCTATATACAATAAACCAGTAGAACAGGTTAGGAGTTTCAAATATCTCGGTGTCAACATCACAAGCAGCAGAGACCTCCAAGAGTAAGTAAAGGCTCAAACAACCAAGGCAGCTTTAATATCTATTTATAGATAGACAAAGCTAGACAGACAAGTCTAGCCAGATATAACTGACAGACCGGACAAACCAGACAGACCAGACAAGACTAGACAGGCAAGACTAGACTGACAAGACAAGACAGAAAAGACTAGTGTGACAAGACTAGACAGGCAAGACTAGACAGACAAGACTTCACTGGCAAGACTAAACAATCAAGACTATACAGACAAGACTAGACAGACAAGACTAGACAGACAAGACTGGACAGACAAGACTAGACCGACAAGACTAGACAGACAAGACTAGACAGACAAGACTAGACAGACTAGACAGACAAGACTAGACAGACAAGACTAGACAGACAATACTAGACAGACAAGACTAGACAGACAAGACTAGACAGAAAAGGCTAGACAGACAAGAGTAGACAGACAAGACTAGACAGACAAGACTAGACAGACAAGACTAGACAGTCAAGACTAGACAGACAAGACTAGGCAGACAAGACTAGACCGACAAGACTAGACAGACAAGACTAGACAGACAAGACTAGACAGACTAGACAGACAAGACTAGACAGACAAGACTAGACCGACAAGCCTAGACAGACAAGACTAGACAGACAAGACTAGACAGACAAGACTAGACAGACAAGACTAGACAGACAAGACTAGACAGACAAGACTAGACAGACAAGACTAGACAGACAAGACTAGACAGACAAGACTAGACAGACAAGACTAGACAGACAAGACTAGACAGACAAGACTAGACAGACAAGACTAGACAGACAAGACTAGACAGACAAGACTAGACAGACAAGACTAGACAGACAAGACTAGACAGACAAGACTAGACAGACAAGACTAGACAGACAAGACTAGACAGACAAGACTAGACAGACAAGACTAGACAGACAAGACTAGACAGACAAGACTAGACAGACAAGACTAGACAGACAAGACTAGACAGACAAGACTAGACAGACAAGACTAGACAGACAAGACTAGACAGACAAGACTAGACAGACAAGACTAGACAGACAAGACTAGACAGACAAGACTAGACAGACAAGACTAGACAGACAAGACTAGACAGACAAGACTAGACAGACAAGACTAGACAGACAAGACTAGACAGACAAGACTAGACAGACAAGACTAGACAGACAAGACTAGACAGACAAGACTAGACAGACAAGACTAGACAGACAAGACTAGACAGACAAGACTAGACAGACAAGACTAGACAGACAAGACTAGACAGACAAGACTAGACAGACAAGACTAGACAGACAAGACTAGACAGACAAGACTAGACAGACAAGACTAGACAGACAAGACTAGACAGACAAGACTAGACAGACAAGACTAGACAGACAAGACTAGACAGACAAGACTAGACAGACAAGACTAGACAGACAAGACTAGACAGACAAGACTAGACAGACAAGACTAGACAGACAAGACTAGACAGACAAGACTAGACAGACAAGACTAGACAGACAAGACTAGACAGACAAGACTAGACAGACAAGACTAGACAGACAAGACTAGACAGACAAGACTAGACAGACAAGACTAGACAGACAAGACTAGACAGACAAGACTAGACAGACAAGACTAGACAGACAAGACTAGACAGACAAGACTAGACAGACAAGACTAGACAGACAAGACTAGACAGACAAGACTAGACAGACAAGACTAGACAGACAAGACTAGACAGACAAGACTAGACAGACAAGACTAGACAGACAAGACTAGACAGACAAGACTAGACAGACAAGACTAGACAGACAAGACTAGACAGACAAGACTAGACAGACAAGACTAGACAGACAAGACTAGACAGACAAGACTAGACAGACAAGACTAGACAGACAAGACTAGACAGACAAGACTAGACAGACAAGACTAGACAGACAAGACTAGACAGACAAGACTAGACAGACAAGACTAGACAGACAAGACTAGACAGACAAGACTAGACAGACAAGACTAGACAGACAAGACTAGACAGACAAGACTAGACAGACAAGACTAGACAGACAAGACTAGACAGACAAGACTAGACAGACAAGACTAGACAGACAAGACTAGACAGACAAGACTAGACAGACAAGACTAGACAGACAAGACTAGACAGACAAGACTAGACAGACAAGACTAGACAGACAAGACTAGACAGACAAGACTAGACAGACAAGACTAGACAGACAAGACTAGACAGACAAGACTAGACAGACAAGACTAGACAGACAAGACTAGACAGACAAGACTAGACAGACAAGACTAGACAGACAAGACTAGACAGACAAGACTAGACAGACAAGACTAGACAGACAAGACTAGACAGACAAGACTAGACAGACAAGACTAGACAGACAAGACTAGACAGACAAGACTAGACAGACAAGACTAGACAGACAAGACTAGACAGACAAGACTAGACAGACAAGACTAGACAGACAAGACTAGACAGACAAGACTAGACAGACAAGACTAGACAGACAAGACTAGACAGACAAGACTAGACAGACAAGACTAGACAGACAAGACTAGACAGACAAGACTAGACAGACAAGACTAGACAGACAAGACTAGACAGACAAGACTAGACAGACAAGACTAGACAGACAAGACTAGACAGACAAGACTAGACAGACAAGACTAGACAGACAAGACTAGACAGACAAGACTAGACAGACAAGACTAGACAGACAAGACTAGACAGACAAGACTAGACAGACAAGACTAGACAGACAAGACTAGACAGACAAGACTAGACAGACAAGACTAGACAGACAAGACTAGACAGACAAGACTAGACAGACAAGACTAGACAGACAAGACTAGACAGACAAGACTAGACAGACAAGACTAGACAGACAAGACTAGACAGACAAGACTAGACAGACAAGACTAGACAGACAAGACTAGACAGACAAGACTAGACAGACAAGACTAGACAGACAAGACTAGACAGACAAGACTAGACAGACAAGACTAGACAGACAAGACTAGACAGACAAGACTAGACAGACAAGACTAGACAGACAAGACTAGACAGACAAGACTAGACAGACAAGACTAGACAGACAAGACTAGACAGACAAGACTAGACAGACAAGACTAGACAGACAAGACTAGACAGACAAGACTAGACAGACAAGACTAGACAGACAAGACTAGACAGACAAGACTAGACAGACAAGACTAGACAGACAAGACTAGACAGACAAGACTAGACAGACAAGACTAGACAGACAAGACTAGACAGACAAGACTAGACAGACAAGACTAGACAGACAAGACTAGACAGACAAGACTAGACAGACAAGACTAGACAGACAAGACTAGACAGACAAGACTAGACAGACAAGACTAGACAGACAAGACTAGACAGACAAGACTAGACAGACAAGACTAGACAGACAAGACTAGACAGACAAGACTAGACAGACAAGACTAGACAGACAAGACTAGACAGACAAGACTAGACAGACAAGACTAGACAGACAAGACTAGACAGACAAGACTAGACAGACAAGACTAGACAGACAAGACTAGACAGACAAGACTAGACAGACAAGACTAGACAGACAAGACTAGACAGACAAGACTAGACAGACAAGACTAGACAGACAAGACTAGACAGACAAGACTAGACAGACAAGACTAGACAGACAAGACTAGACAGACAAGACTAGACAGACAAGACTAGACAGACAAGACTAGACAGACAAGACTAGACAGACAAGACTAGACAGACAAGACTAGACAGACAAGACTAGACAGACAAGACTAGACAGACAAGACTAGACAGACAAGACTAGACAGACAAGACTAGACAGACAAGACTAGACAGACAAGACTAGACAGACAAGACTAGACAGACAAGACTAGACAGACAAGACTAGACAGACAAGACTAGACAGACAAGACTAGACAGACAAGACTAGACAGACAAGACTAGACAGACAAGACTAGACAGACAAGACTAGACAGACAAGACTAGACAGACAAGACTAGACAGACAAGACTAGACAGACAAGACTAGACAGACAAGACTAGACAGACAAGACTAGACAGACAAGACTAGACAGACAAGACTAGACAGACAAGACTAGACAGACAAGACTAGACAGACAAGACTAGACAGACAAGACTAGACAGACAAGACTAGACAGACAAGACTAGACAGACAAGACTAGACAGACAAGACTAGACAGACAAGACTAGACAGACAAGACTAGACAGACAAGACTAGACAGACAAGACTAGACAGACAAGACTAGACAGACAAGACTAGACAGACAAGACTAGACAGACAAGACTAGACAGACAAGACTAGACAGACAAGACTAGACAGACAAGACTAGACAGACAAGACTAGACAGACAAGACTAGACAGACAAGACTAGACAGACAAGACTAGACAGACAAGACTAGACAGACAAGACTAGACAGACAAGACTAGACAGACAAGACTAGACAGACAAGACTAGACAGACAAGACTAGACAGACAAGACTAGACAGACAAGACTAGACAGACAAGACTAGACAGACAAGACTAGACAGACAAGACTAGACAGACAAGACTAGACAGACAAGACTAGACAGACAAGACTAGACAGACAAGACTAGACAGACAAGACTAGACAGACAAGACTAGACAGACAAGACTAGACAGACAAGACTAGACAGACAAGACTAGACAGACAAGACTAGACAGACAAGACTAGACAGACAAGACTAGACAGACAAGACTAGACAGACAAGACTAGACAGACAAGACTAGACAGACAAGACTAGACAGACAAGACTAGACAGACAAGACTAGACAGACAAGACTAGACAGACAAGACTAGACAGACAAGACTAGACAGACAAGACTAGACAGACAAGACTAGACAGACAAGACTAGACAGACAAGACTAGACAGACAAGACTAGACAGACAAGACTAGACAGACAAGACTAGACAGACAAGACTAGACAGACAAGACTAGACAGACAAGACTAGACAGACAAGACTAGACAGACAAGACTAGACAGACAAGACTAGACAGACAAGACTAGACAGACAAGACTAGACAGACAAGACTAGACAGACAAGACTAGACAGACAAGACTAGACAGACAAGACTAGACAGACAAGACTAGACAGACAAGACTAGACAGACAAGACTAGACAGACAAGACTAGACAGACAAGACTAGACAGACAAGACTAGACAGACAAGACTAGACAGACAAGACTAGACAGACAAGACTAGACAGACAAGACTAGACAGACAAGACTAGACAGACAAGACTAGACAGACAAGACTAGACAGACAAGACTAGACAGACAAGACTAGACAGACAAGACTAGACAGACAAGACTAGACAGACAAGACTAGACAGACAAGACTAGACAGACAAGACTAGACAGACAAGACTAGACAGACAAGACTAGACAGACAAGACTAGACAGACAAGACTAGACAGACAAGACTAGACAGACAAGACTAGACAGACAAGACTAGACAGACAAGACTAGACAGACAAGACTAGACAGACAAGACTAGACAGACAAGACTAGACAGACAAGACTAGACAGACAAGACTAGACAGACAAGACTAGACAGACAAGACTAGACAGACAAGACTAGACAGACAAGACTAGACAGACAAGACTAGACAGACAAGACTAGACAGACAAGACTAGACAGACAAGACTAGACAGACAAGACTAGACAGACAAGACTAGACAGACAAGACTAGACAGACAAGACTAGACAGACAAGACTAGACAGACAAGACTAGACAGACAAGACTAGACAGACAAGACTAGACAGACAAGACTAGACAGACAAGACTAGACAGACAAGACTAGACAGACAAGACTAGACAGACAAGACTAGACAGACAAGACTAGACAGACAAGACTAGACAGACAAGACTAGACAGACAAGACTAGACAGACAAGACTAGACAGACAAGACTAGACAGACAAGACTAGACAGACAAGACTAGACAGACAAGACTAGACAGACAAGACTAGACAGACAAGACTAGACAGACAAGACTAGACAGACAAGACTAGACAGACAAGACTAGACAGACAAGACTAGACAGACAAGACTAGACAGACAAGACTAGACAGACAAGACTAGACAGACAAGACTAGACAGACAAGACTAGACAGACAAGACTAGACAGACAAGACTAGACAGACAAGACTAGACAGACAAGACTAGACAGACAAGACTAGACAGACAAGACTAGACAGACAAGACTAGACAGACAAGACTAGACAGACAAGACTAGACAGACAAGACTAGACAGACAAGACTAGACAGACAAGACTAGACAGACAAGACTAGACAGACAAGACTAGACAGACAAGACTAGACAGACAAGACTAGACAGACAAGACTAGACAGACAAGACTAGACAGACAAGACTAGACAGACAAGACTAGACAGACAAGACTAGACAGACAAGACTAGACAGACAAGACTAGACAGACAAGACTAGACAGACAAGACTAGACAGACAAGACTAGACAGACAAGACTAGACAGACAAGACTAGACAGACAAGACTAGACAGACAAGACTAGACAGACAAGACTAGACAGACAAGACTAGACAGACAAGACTAGACAGACAAGACTAGACAGACAAGACTAGACAGACAAGACTAGACAGACAAGACTAGACAGACAAGACTAGACAGACAAGACTAGACAGACAAGACTAGACAGACAAGACTAGACAGACAAGACTAGACAGACAAGACTAGACAGACAAGACTAGACAGACAAGACTAGACAGACAAGACTAGACAGACAAGACTAGACAGACAAGACTAGACAGACAAGACTAGACAGACAAGACTAGACAGACAAGACTAGACAGACAAGACTAGACAGACAAGACTAGACAGACAAGACTAGACAGACAAGACTAGACAGACAAGACTAGACAGACAAGACTAGACAGACAAGACTAGACAGACAAGACTAGACAGACAAGACTAGACAGACAAGACTAGACAGACAAGACTAGACAGACAAGACTAGACAGACAAGACTAGACAGACAAGACTAGACAGACAAGACTAGACAGACAAGACTAGACAGACAAGACTAGACAGACAAGACTAGACAGACAAGACTAGACAGACCAAGACTCAGACAGACTAGACGACAGACTAGACAGACAAGACTAGACAGACAAGACTAGACAGACAAGACAGACAGACAGACAAGACTAGACCAGACAAGACTAGACAGACAAGACTAGACAGACAGACAAGACTAGACAGACAAGACTAGACAGACAAGACTAGACAGACAAGACTAGACAGACAAGACTAGACAGACAAGACTAGACAGACAAGACTAGACAGACAAGACTAGACAGACAAGACTAGACAGACAAGACTAGACAGACAAGACTAGACAGACAAGACTAGACAGACAAGACTAGACAGACAAGACTAGACAGATAAGACTGGATAGACAAGACTAGACTGACAAGACTAGAGAGGCAAGATTAGACAAGCAAGACTAGGCAGACAAGACTAGACAGGCAAGCCTATACAGACAAGATTATTTAGACCAGACTAAAGAGACAAGACTAGACAGACAAGTGTAGACAGACTAGACCAGTCAGACAAGACTAAACAGACAAGACAAGACAGACAAGTGTACACAGAAAAGACTAGTCAGGCAAGACTAGACACACAAGACAAGACAGACAAGACTAGACAGAAAAGACTAGACAGACAAGACCTGACAGACAAGACCTGACAGACAAGACTGGACAGGCAAGACTAGACAGACAAGACTAAGACATCAAGACGGACAAGACATGAGCGACAAGACAAGTTCTGGAAGGAGACACCACCCGACCCGTGCCGAGTGGTATTAGGAGGCTGCCCACTAAAGGGGCGATCAACAAAAAAAACCCCACCATTCAAAACCCCCGAGCCAGAACCAGAGGAAACGTGATGGAATCCAAAATTTGGCATAACTAAATTAAGTTCATCCCCCTTTCATTTCCAAAGCATTCATCCGCATTCACTCGTTGTGCCGGGCGCGCCGTTATTCGCAGAACCTCCCTCACCTCAGTTACAACAATAAATTTGGGCGCCCCCTTCGCACGAAGTGGGGCCCGACGTTGGCACGCACGACTAGCGCGTAGCAACCCCTTGTACCGGCTTTTGCTTATCCTTTTCATCCTTCTCCTTTCTCCTCATTAAATATCCAATCACACCAGTCAGCACGCCGCATCCATACTCACTGCGGAGCATGATCCTCCCCATACCATACTTATTTATATTTTCTCCCACCTTGCATTCTGCTGCGCTACTCATGTTTACCCATCTCATACACATACCTTTGTCCTCAGTCGCTACCTACAGTGCGCCTCAACCAATTTCCCGATGCGCACCAGGTAAGACTCAAACAAGACCGTAACCGTCTGATTGAGGTGATAATTCATCCCCATGCACACAGTTGACTCATTCATCGATAGTCGGAATCAAATGCTTGTCCAACTTCCATTTTCCAACCCCTCCCATAGCTCTTGCCATACACTTATTGTTTTTTTCCTTCCAGTTCTAGGGTCATTACCTTTCCAAACTTTTACTCTTTCATACGCCAGAAGGTCTATCGGGATCTCTTCAGCAACGACCGTCACGGTTTTCGCAGAAACAGTCCTGTATGCGCTGTTTATGCGCTATTTATGCGCTATTTATCTATGCCAGCACCCCATACAGGAGAATGTAGTGCACGACGGCATATATAACCCTTCTTTTGGAGGCCAACGGCCATCCTATGTTGGGCGGCAGCCGTCCAAGGGCTCTCACACACACTGTAGCCTTGTTCACTACCCGCTGTTGTTCTGTTCGGATACCCTGAGATTTCGCTGAAGCTCTCTGCCAAGATCTTACAGACTTCCGAGCCGGTACGTCAACTGTCCCCATTCGCACAGCCAATTCACTCAACTTTCTTCTCCCAATTATAAGAACCGACTCAGTTTTGTGGGAAGCCAGAGTAAGTCTGCTTTGCCCCATCCACCGATAAATCCGTTCTTGCGACAGCACCAACCGCTGAGTAATCTGCGTACCCGACGAGTGTAACCCCGTCTGGCAGCCTCAGTCTCAACACCTCAAAATAAAATATGTTCCACATTATCGGCCTAGTACAGTATACCAGCGTATATTTGCTTCATTGACCTAACAATGGCGTTTGACAGGGTTTGTTTGGGAGACATTCTACATATATTAATAGAAAACAAGGCACCGGCGAACAAAACAAAGATAGTCCATAAACTCAATAACATTAAAGTAACAAAGGTTACAGCAGGAGATCAATTCACTGAAAACATCCCAACACCTTGGAGGAATTAGACAGGGTGATAGTCTAAGTCCCTTTTTGTTTAATCTTCTCATGGATAAAATTATAAATAAAGTAACAGATCTTAACCTCGGATGCAGACTGGGCAACAAAAGAATTGGTATGGTGTGTTACGCCTATGATGCAACAATTATTGCCGAATTAGAAAACGACCTACAGAGACAACTCTTCCAGTTCTTCCAAGTAAGCCGCCAACTCAACTTGAACATCTCTATCAAGAAATTCGCAATCCGCTCAGATGTGAGCTAGTGGTGGAGGACAATCCCATAGAACAGATGATGCAAATCAGATAGTTGGAAATAGGCATATCAAGCACTCACGACCCAGTTACAGACCTGAGGAGCCAGATTAGCAAAGCATCTGCACTATCAGGATGCTTACGAGATATAGTCAGGGCAAACCCGTACATGCGTAAAGATAGCAAAATTAGAATCTATAAGATTTGTATCAGACCGATCATGACGTACGGTACAAACGCCCGCGAAGACACCAACAAGACGAAACACACGCTAAGGGTGGCCGAAATGAAAACAATGAGAACAATAGTGGGGAAAACAAGAAGAGACAGAGTAAGAAACACAGATATCAGAGAACAATGCGAAATACTAGACATTGTGAGATGGAGAAAAGAACGTAAGAGGCAGTGGTATAACCACGTAAGACGAATAGACGAGAACAGACTTCCGAAAATAGTCCTAGAAAACAACCCGCCCGGCTCAAGACCTCCCGGGAGACCACCTAAGAGGCGGAGAGATAGTTCGTAATCTACCTGTCAGGAAAATATGCAGAGGCGGCTCCAGAATTAACAGATCGATAGATCTCCAAGAAGTAGGAAAAGTATCGGCCCAATAACCGAACCCTATGGAACACCCGCACTCATTTTGAATGTTTTGCCTCCCACATTCAATATCATTTATTATAGCTGCCCCACCATCTTTCAAAGGCTTCCCTTAGAGAGACAAGACTAGACGCATTAGACTAAACAGACAAGCCTAAACAGACAAGATTAGTCTGATAGGGCTAGACCGACAAGCCAAGACTCTCAAGAGGACATGTAAGGGCATGTAATTCAATACTACACAGGCGAGACTAGACAGTCCAGGTTAGATACAGAAGACTAAACCGGCAAAACTAGATTAACGAGAGAAGATGGACTATCCTTGGTACACAAGGCTAGGCAGACAAGACTGGTCACAAGTAAGAATTTGTGGTGTCCATGATGGAACACAAACATGTGTAAATGTTATTGCAATAAACATTCATGAAGGCGTAGTATGTTGACTCATATCAATAAATAATCTAATTTTAGAAAGAATATGAATTCCACGGTGTGGAGCTACCGAAGAGGTATGTTTTAAACAAATTGCTTACAGGTTTTTGGGATTTCGTTAATAATCTACAGAATAATTGTCAGTTTTAAAAATGGAGTTTAAACTTCTTACATTTGTGGAAAACTAATCAATGTACTACGAGATACATCAATATACATTCTAAGAAACTAGGCTGGTGATATACGCGAGGTAATAAGGACAAGTAATGTGAAATAACATTGATAAGCATTTGACAATATTTTGGATGAACAGGATATTAACTCATAATCTTCTTGCCTGCAGAATTTCTTTTTTTTTTCTCAGCAATGGCCAAATTGACAAAGTCAGGAAGTGAACAAAAACGTAACGAATAAACGTTAATCAATGGTTTAAAATATACTATAAGACAGGTTAACCAATTATTTACAGAAATGAAAATATATTGATTTGAAAACTTCAAATCGCTCTTCAGATTTTTTTGAGTTAATACCCTGTTCATCTGGACCGACGATATGTCGTAGTCTTTTCGCAAAATGCGTCATTTCATCAGATACCTAGGCCAGGGATGGCGAACCTATGACCCGCGGGTCAGACACTAACCCACACAGGATTTTTATGTGACCCAGGCTTTGATTTTAGAACTTTTATTATTTTCTTATTAAAGTTTCTTAGCCACAAAGGTATGAATATTAAATAAAGGGTGTTTTTTTAGCTGCATGAGAAGTTTCGATGGTTGTTGTCTATGGTTTGCCAGTTGAGAATGTCAAACTGTGTTGACATTTCTGTTCAGTAAGGTTTGGCAATTCATCAGGAATCGTTTAATGCCAGAACAACGCTTCCAATTGTGGAAATTTACTTTAAAAAAAATCTGTTCGCGAATTTGATAATAGAGCACTTTGTTCCTTTTACGGTCAACATAATCGGCTTAGTGAGCAAGCAATTATTGGTTGTTTCGCACTAATTTTACTCTTCTCGATTCAAAACCATCAACAAGACAAAGAAATGTGCGTACCGAAGAGAATATTGCTGTTGTAGCGCTAAGTGTTGAAGAAGGCACCGAAATGTCGATTCGTCGCCGTTCTCTCTTTGTCCTTCGACTACGTGGAAAATTTTGCGTAATGACTATGGCTTACGTGCCTATAAAATACAGCTCGTGTAAGAATTAAAGCTAAGTGACCATCGTTTACGTCGCAGTTTGGCAATTTTGCTTGGGCTAATTTGAAACTGGCCGAAGATGAGCATTTTTACCGAAGAATTGTGTTTAGTGATGATAATCAGCTAAACATCGATGACATTTGGTTCCAACAAGACTGCGTAATTTTCCATGGTTTATTTCCAGAAGTGGTTCTGTTAACTGACCTCGTTCGTACGACTTAACGCCTCTCGATTACTTTTTAAGGGGCTATGTTAAGTCATTGGTTTATTCCGACAAATCAGTAATCAGTAAATCCACCATTAACGCCATACAGCCAGATTTATTGGAAAATATAGTGAAAAATTGGACTGATCGAATGGACTATGTAACGTAGCCGCAGTGGACATATGCCGGTAATCATATTTAAAAAATAAATGCCATGAAATTATCTATCAGATTATAATAATAAAAAATAATTCCAACAATATTTCTGTCGTGTATTCTTATTTAAAGTTCTCAAGCTCTTAAAAACCACCCATTATATCAAAAAAATTTCTTCTCCAATTATTGTATTTTAAATGTTTATCTACTCGCACATCAAAATGAAAACATTAATACGTAAATTATTGTATGTGAAGGACCATTATTATAATCGTGTATAAAAGTATCCAAATCGTGCGTAAAAGTCCTATTTAAATCAAATGGAGTTTCATTATTAAACGATTTCTGCTTGTTGTTACTATGGCAACTACGCGCGTCATTAAACAAAAAACATACACGTAATCAAAATTTCCTGACTTCTATTAAAATTGAATTAATTTGAAGTCTCTTCCCCTCATTCTGAATATGTCTGGCTCTAACATAACTTAATCTATCGATAATCTAATCTAGATTAAATCTGCGTTTACCATGATTACATCGACAACGACCAAATAGTGTTCTAGTCACTCTGCATTTTTACTAGTTAGCAATTTTTGTCACAGATGCGCTGAACGTACTAAGAAACATTGGTTTTGTTCAATATCTTAAGCAGAATATTCCACATCCTTTAATCGGATTTTATTGTATAATACATCGGGAATTTTTATGGACTTATTCGTTGATATACATTTTTTGACTTCGACCATTATTTTTTGGTCACCATTTCCAAAGCAGAAGTTGTAAAACAAGAAGAAAACTTTAATTTTGCTAAAGCCTTTAAAAGTTAATGAAAGTAATCTTTGACCTCCCTCATCTTTTCCAAGTGATGCCACTGGCCTGGGTGACCCACGAGCTAGTACGCAAAACATAATGAACAAAATTTGATCCACTACTCAAAATGTTTCGCTATCCCTAACCTAGGCACTACCAGAAACGTCGACGTTTAGTGAAAAATATTAAAATTGCATTTCTCGCCTAGTTAATTCATGAAATGACCATTTGACGCCGGCATCTCGAGCTCAGAGCCGAGTTTCACAATCACACACATAATGTAGTTTCAAGGTAGAGACACACTGGTCCCAAGTACGCAACGTATGCGACGCAACGTGGGAGAACTGGTGTGAACACTCGTCCCGCGTATGCAACGTAAATTTTGCATCAGACCCTGTAATTTCTCAGAAGGTGTACTAGTTCGTCTATAAGTCATGCTTTCTGATTCTGATAGCGCGTTTGAGGATATTTTATTGAGTTTACTATTTTTAAATGAATATTTCCGCGCCACAAAAATAAAAACTAAAGTTAAGAAGAGAAGATATTGGGTTCATGAGATAAATAAAAAGAGAAAAAGTTGGCAAATACCATACATTAATGCAGAAACTGGAATTTGATGAAGAACGATTCTTTATGTACTTTCGCATGTCTAAAATGCAGTTTGAGGGGAACGCTTGCATCAAAGGTCTATTTGTTTCTGACGTGCTACGCATGGGTTCTAGAAATTCACTGATGACACGCGTGGATAGCGTACGAACATCTCCTCTACCTTCCCACGCCGATCTGGACATCCCAAATCGACGTTGCGTGTGCGGCGTGTGATTGCGTTGCATACGATAAGTGTGTTTCTATGGCATAGTTTTTCAGAGTCCAGTTACCGAAATACGTTGCATACGTTGCGTACATGGGACCAGTGTGTCTCTACCTTAATTCTTCTGTAATGCGTAGCGTGTTTTGGGACGTTTCGTAATAAAGAGTAATTATTTAACTTACAACACAATGGAAGGAAAAACCATAAATATTTTTGAAAAGCAGCGCAACAGATGACCTTATACTTCAGCTCAGTAAAAAGAGGTGAATATTAAATGAAATATTTTGAGCTTAAGACAACTATAAATAACTATTTCGGGCTATTTTTCATAATATTCATGATATTTAAAAAAACTATTATTTGTTTGCAGCTATTCGTTCCATTTTGTTGTAAATTAAACAACTACTCTGTATTACGGAACGTCCCACAACTTGCTAGGCATTACAGGAAGAATCAAACTGTATTGTGCGTTTGATCATGTGTCCTTTGCTTCTCAGCGGTCTTCAGCCTTTCGCTCAGCTATTCCGTCGTTTTTTTTTCTTTTGTTTCGTTTGTTTGCCGGTTTGTTTGTTTTTCTGTTGTGTTCCTCTCATGACCGGTTTTCTTTTTTTTTGTTTTTTTTGTTTGTTTTTTTTTTCTTCATCTCGCTGTTGGTCCTTGGTTCGTCCTGGTGTTGGTTGCTGGTTCGCCCTCGTGGTGTTTTCTGGTTCGTCCTTCGTCCTCGTGGTGGTTCCTTGTTTCTCCTCGTGGTGGTTCCTTGTTTGTCCTCGTGGTGGTTGCTGTGTCTCTTAGTTTTGTTCTTGTTGTTCCTGCCTGTTTTGTACCTGGGTGCTCCGCTGGGTTCGGGGATGTAGGGCTTTCCTGTGAAAAAGAAAGATCAGTTATTTTAGTTATTACCTATGTTGTTGCGGTTTTGGATGTTTCCAGTTGAAGTTGATGTTGTAGTTTACTGCGTTGTTGATTGTTGGGTTGTCATGCGTTTTCATGCGTTCGAAGCTTTTCTTTGCTAGTTTTTCGATGTGTTGCTTGATTGTCTCCATGTTTAGATCTCTGCGAAGCTGCTCGTTTGTTATATACCATGGCGACTCTGTTATTTATCTCAGTGTTTTGTTTTGGATGATCTGTAGTTTGTAGATTTTCCGTTCTTTGGATTGTATCCAGCACGTCGATGAGTACGTCATTGTCGACCGTATTATAGACTTGTAGTTTGTTCCTTATATTCAGCTTGCTTTTCCTGTTCAAGAACGGGTAGAGGTAGCCTTTAATTTGTTTTGCTTTTTTCGCTGTCTGATCAATATGTTCTGAAAATGTAAGAACTTTATCTAGGATTACGCCTAAGTATTCAATTCGGTTTTCCCATTTTTTATCCGTGTTGTTAACTCTCAAACAGCTGCTGGGTTCGTGCTTAATTTTTTTCTTCGTGAAGATAATTGCCTGGTTTTTTTCTGCATTTAGTTTAATCCTCCAGGTGTTACACTAGTCGTTAATCCTTTCCAGGTGATCTTGGAGCCGTTTTGTTATAGCCTCGGCCGAGTATCCTCTTGTGAAAATTGCCGTGTCATCTGCATATACCGCAATTTCTATGTCGTTTAGTATTGGTATGTCTGCGGTGTAGTTGCTGTAAAGAAGGGGCCCAGGACAGATCCTTTAGAGACAACGGCTGTCGGAGATGCTGTCGTTTATTTTGACTTGGAACGTTCTGTTACTGATAAATGACGTCACTAGTCTGATCATTGCTGTTGGGATTTTAAATTGGTGCAGTTTGTATACTAAACCTAGATGCCATACCTTGTCGAAAGCCTTAGAGACGTGCAGAAAGACGACCCCCGTTACTAACCCTTTGTTGAAAGCGTCGATTATTGCTTCGGTTATTCTTGTCGTCTGAAAGGTGGTGGAGTGCTCTGTCCTGAATCCGTATTGTTCGTCGGGTAGAATACGTTTGTCTTCACTTATTTCTGTCAGTCTTTTGTGTATTACTTTTTCTGTGATTTTACTGAGACTGTACTGTATACTTTACTGTTACTGTCAGCAGACTTATTGGTCTGTAACTGGAGGTGAGGTTTCGGAGTTTCTTCGGTTTCGGGATTAGGATCGTTGTTGCGTGTTTCCATTGGGTCGGAAACACTCCAAGTTTCAGTGCGGCGTTTATAATTTGGGTTTTTCTGTCTTTTGCGTTCGGTGTTAGATTTTTTAGCGTGGCGTTGTTGATGTTATGTTAGCCTGGTGCTTTCTTGGTTTTTAGGTTTTTAATTATTCCTTTTATTTCTTCCGTTGTTGTTTCCTCTATTTCCGTGTTTTCTACGCTACTATTTAGTACTTTCAGTACGGTTTCGCGGATTTTTTCCTTTTGCAGAGTAGGTGTGTGTCGGCGTTCGGCTTAAACTGCAGTGCAAGCGACTTTGCGAATTCCTCCGTTTTTCCTCGTCGGTGCTTGCTACAGAATCCTCCTCTCCATGTTTCTCGGATTCTTGGCTAATTTCCACGGTACCTCTATTGTTTCGTTGATGCGTTCTAGTTTGTCTTCCCATTCGGCGTTGTG
Organism: Phosphuga atrata; assembly: GCA_944588485.1. Taxonomy (NCBI): domain Eukaryota; kingdom Metazoa; phylum Arthropoda; class Insecta; order Coleoptera; family Silphidae; genus Phosphuga; species Phosphuga atrata. The sequence goes on along the minus strand of OX155903.1, from coordinate 10,728,015 downwards.
CTGTTCGCGCAGTGCCGCTTTCAATTGGTTTGTCAGTCTGTTTAAGACGTTCTTGTCCGTGGGTGCCAGCGTCCGTTGGAATACTTTGTTTGCTTTGCGCTTTTCTCTTAGTAGGTTTCTGATTTCCTGTGGGAGCGCGGTTGTCGTGTTGACTGTCCGTTTCCTTGTGGCAGCCTCGAGTGCTGCTTTTATTTCGTTTTCTATCGTCCGTATCGGCTTGTAATTTCTGTACAAGTGACGTTCGTCAGATTATCTTTAAATTTATTCCAATTTATGATAATTTTCTCGATTGTTTTCCTGGCCGTTTTCGCTTCGAGGTTTATATGCACTGGGTTGTGATCTAAGCTCAAGTCTTTGATACAGACTATTTCCACGTTTGCTGTGACGTTTTTCATAACGGCTATAACCAAAATATCAGTGCCACGTCGACGCTGTGTTTGTTTGGGTGTGCCACCAATTCCTGTTTCTTTTATTGTATTCCGTTTGTGTTCCAGAAAGTAAGTTTCAGATTGTCTCTAGTTCTTCTAGTAGTCATTGTTGAGTAGGCACATGACGGTTGTGATTCCTCGGGTGAATTTTTCTGTTTCCTCTTTGCTGTGTCCCATTTCGGCAAAGTCGAGCAGCATTTCCGTCAATTCTGCTGCGATTTTTCCGCTGTTCCTTTTGTTTCTGCTGTTGTTTGTTTTTACCGGTTTCGGTATTTGGTTGGTTGTCGGTGTTTGGGCTGTTTGTTTCGGTGGGGGCTTTGGTTTTGTTTCCTGCTGTCGTTGTTCTGCTTGTCTCGCTATTTCTGGTCTCACCGGGCAGTTTCTCCAGATGGTGGTGTGCTCGCCTCCGCAGATTGCACATTTCGGCGGCAGGGTTAGCGGTTTCTCACACAGGTTGGGCTGTGGTTTTGTCCGCATATGATTCATCTGCATTCGGCGTTGCAATGCTTCAGCACGTGGCCGAACAGTTGGCATCGGTGGCATTGTACAGTTTGTTCTCGCGTTTTTAGTGGTTCCATTTTCACGCACAATCCGTAGAAGCGTTCCATTTGGTAGAAGGATTTAAATGCGTTTGTGCGTTAGGTTGTGAAACTCGGCTTTAAGTAGGAGATGCTATCGCCGCGTGGTCATTTCATGAACTACTTAGGCGGGAAATGCAATTTCAATATTCTTCACTAAACGTCGACGTTTCTGGAAATGACTAGGTATTTCATCAAATGACGGATTTTGCGAAAAGACTACGACATAAACATATTAAGTCAAAATATTATTTTGATTAAAGAACAAAGCAATTTATTTAAAAATAAATTATTGCACTAATTGTAAAAAGCATCAATCAATCAATTGTTTTTTTGGAATATCGCTTTTGATACAGGGAGTGTCCGCAGTAGGTAAATCTCTCGGGAACAATGATCTCATTCCGATTCTTTTGTTCGTCGGCCACAAAGAGAAAATACTCCCATTAAAAGCATCGAGTGGCTGATAATGCACTAATTAGGCGACTTAATAAAAATGTGTAAAAAATTGCGAAAAATAAACTAGCACCGCCCTTTGTGAACTAATTTACGATCAAAAAAATAAAATCATAACAAAAGGGTTTTTTTCTTTAATTCGCTAGTTTTAATTTCTAATGGATATTAAATTTCAATTTTATATATGAATGATACATGAGGCTTAATTAGTTCATAAATATGTTACACAATACATATGTTGACAATTTTTCTAGCTAAGTAAGTAAATGTTACCACGAGACATTTTTTGGTATTGCAACTAAATAATGTTAAAATAAATTACGGGCACATTCACGAAAAGAAAAAAACCATTTGTAAAAAAAATTTCAAACATCATATTAAAAATCGACTGATTTTTTTAATTAACTAATCCTCAATTCCCTTACAAACTATTAGTATTAACATCTCTAGCCTTTGATGTAAACCCTAAACCACCATAATTTTTCTCACTGTAATCTTACGCGTTCCTTACTTTGAAGCAGCTTCGTTTTACACACAGTCTCGTAACGAGTAAAAGATGAGAACTATGCGGTGTAATGAGAGTCAAGTGAAGCCAGAAGGGCAAAATTTAAGACGCTGGCTGAAGCGTGGGCTTTATACGTAGATGTATTTTAATTGCAAGCTTTACTGGTATAGGGAAAGTTAATCGATGTTGAATCGGGAAATTCGTGGGTGATATATTTCTATTTATGGGTTGTTTTAGGAGATTATATTGTTTAATAAAATTATTAATTGTCGCTGGGGATGCGAGATATTTCCATTTATTTGAAGAGGGGAAGAGACAATATAGGATTTGAGAAGAATTGCGTAACATTAGGGTCTCTAGATGGTCTTATTACACATTTTTCTTTCCATAGAATTATTAATTAGTTTAAATTGTTTCTATCGTTAATGTTAATATAATAATAAAATTGCATCGATTAAACAGGTTATAAAATGCGAATTCGGTGATATTTTAGAAAGAAAAATTTCAAATTTTTGTGTCAATTAGGTTGACTATTTTGAAACTAATGAATAATTTTATTTTAAAATGTTGGCAGAACTACATTTCTTGATTTACACGCTAGTCCATTTACATGTAATCGGTTTCACACGATCAATAAATACTGTTTTTTACTTCACATTACCCAGTTTCCGTTTTAGGCCTAGGCCGCACTACGGTTTTTTCGAGAAACATACAGTACGCTATGGCATAAATAAGTCGCGGGAAAGTGAGGTCACTTGTATTAGCTTACTAGAGTCACAAAATAACGCGATTAAAAACCGCGGCGGTTTAGCCGTAATGCGGCCTAGGCCTTACACGGTTTTTCATAAAATTACAAAAATAGCCGGAAATGATGTGAGAAGATTTACGACGAGCACTTATTAATCGATGAGCAGCAAATCTATTTAAATTGTTGAACTTAGCGACTGGATAAAAATACATACACTACAAGTATTCTGCAGAGACTGAAAGTATATTTGTTCATTAGTCAAAACATTAGTAAATATTTCAGATGTAGAGGGCGTTTCGCGGGTTATTTAAATTCTATATTACATCTCAACACTCCCACAATATCTAATTTAACAATATTTATTTAACCCTACATTCATAATGTGTTCATTGTGTTTTAGTATGCACAAACTTTTTGTCAGTATATCTGCCATTTCTGCTGTTGGTAAATAGTTTATAGTAACACATTTATTTGTGACAGCCTCTCGCACAAAATGATGTCGAACATCTATGTGTTTGGTACTCTTATGGTGTACCGGATTAGTTGTTAGCTTCTGAGCACTTTGGCTAATCATTAAAGATGTTTATACAACATAAGAGACCTAGTAATTCGTTTATTAAATTTCTTAAATATATTGCCTCCTTTGTGGCTTCGGACATGGCGATATATTCAGCTTCAGTGCTAGATAAATCCACTGAAGGTTGCTTTCGACTTTTCCAGCAGATCGCTGGATTTGATAATTTTAAGACAAATCCTGTATATGACTTTTCTGTCTTTTGAGCCATTTGTCCAATCAGCATCAACATAACCTACAAACTCACTATTTCCTTTTTTATACCGCAAGCAGTAGTTTTTAGTGCATAGGAGGTATCTCAACACTCGCTTTGCACTCTTCCAATGAGATCCATTGTAGCAATTACTGTATTGGCTCAAGAAACTTACGCTGTGAGCGATATCAGGTCTAGTCAGTAATGCCAGGTACATTAAACTATTGTAATCTTCATTGCTAAAAAATTTTTTTCTCCAGGGTGTGTTGACAGATTTACTTAAATTTTTGCGATAACTGTTCAATGTACTTCTAATGATCAAGAGTGATGGTTTCTTTATCCTTGTTTCGAATGATGCTTAATCCGATACATCTATTCGCTTCTGCCAAATCCTTTATTTTAAAGTTCAAACCAAGTTCTTCCACCAACGATTTTGTCTCGTTTGAATCATTTGAAAATATAAATAAATCGTCAACATACAATGCAATGATGGTGAATTCTTTCTCACCTTATATATATATATATATATATATATATATATATATATATATATATATATATATATATATATATATATACATATATATATATATATATATATATATATATATATATATATAAATACCATAGTATATTTTCAACCAGGAAAACCACAAGTGAACGATTTATGAATAATAAGTCAAATGACCAAACCGTACCAGAAATTACAGTGGCAGATGAAGGGCGACTGGCAGTTACATGTGTTGGAAACATTGATATAACTACAATGGTAAACAATAATAGACATAGTGTAGTTGTGAAAAATGTGCTTTGTTTTCCCAGTCTAGCTTTAAACTAATCTTCTGTCAGTGAGCCAATTAATTAAACAAGGAAATTCTATTGAATTCTCAGGTAATTCCTTTAATATTTCCAACAGAAATGGTGTTCTCATTGGAGTGGCTGAACTTGTAAGTAATGTATATAAATTGATTATTGAAAAATCCAGCGAATGTTTGCTCAGTATTGCAAATAATGTGTCAGGTGATACAGCGCATAGAAGACTTGGCCATATAAATTCAACAGATTTAAACAAAATTAGAAATGGTGCTGTAAGTGGGGTACAATTTAAAGAAGACACTAATCGTGGAATCAAAAATTGTGTGGTTTGTTGTGAAAGTAAGCAGACCGTTTAAGTAAACGAGGCTCGAGGTCAAATGCAACATTAGACACACATCACACATCACACATCATTCACACAGACCTGTATGGACCAATGGAGAATAAATCTATTGGTGGTTCTAAATATTTTAAGACATTTTAAACATTTCAGGACAAGAATGGTATTCGTTTATTTACTGAAAACCAAATGGCAGGTTCTAGATATTTTTCAAGATATTTAAGACTGAAGTGGAAAACTAACAAGGGAGAAAAATCAAGATTCTACGATCTGATAATGGGTCGGAATATTGTAACAACGATTTCAAATATTATTTGGAGCAACATGGTATAATACACCAAAGAACTACTCCATACACTCCTGAACAAAATGGCCTGTCCGAGATGATCAACAGAACTCTGGTAGAAAAGGCGAGATGTCTTCTTTGTTGCGAAGTTTTGGGCGGAAGCTGTGGATACTGCAACGTCCCTGAGAAATATATCGATTTGTTCTGGGCTAAAGAACCAAATGCCATTTGAGATGTGGAATAACAAGAAACCTGATGTAAGCCATTTAAGAACTTTTGGAAGCCAAGTGATGGTGCACGTTCTAAAAGTGCAAAGACCTAAATGGGGCAAGACCAGAATGGGGATGATTCTTGTAGGCTACAGTGACCACACGAAAGATTACAGACTGTATAATGAAGAAAAAAATAAGGTAAATATCAGTAGAGATGAATAATTATGGAGAACAAAACAGATGGTGTGTTAGTTAGAATATTTGATTCCGTAGGAGCTGACACTGCAGACGAACAAAATCCTCCAGAAGAAGCAACTGAAGAGACAATTTTGGTAGAAAGTACAGACGATACTGATTGATAACAAGGTCAGCCAGAGCAATCAAACCGATTTTTTCTAAGCACTACATCACATATATGTGCACAATCAATACGGCCTTAGAATGTGTAACTATGTGTGTGTAATCCTCTTACAGTAACCGAAGCACTGTCAAGACCAGACACCGACTCTTGGAGGTATGCGAAATGCCATGAAAGAAGAGGTAGACTCTTTTCATGAAACACATTTCTGGGACCTAGTCGAACCACCAAGGAATGGTTGCGTAGTGGACTGCAAGTGGGTCTTCAAAAGGAAAACCGAGGTTAGTGGTGAAGTGCGTTATCATGCGCGTCTAGTGACCAAAGGATTTTCTCAAAAGCAAGGCATATACTACGATGAGACTTTTTCCCCAGTAGTCCGTCATTCTACTCTAAGACTTTTAATTGCACTTTCTGTAGATTTAGATTTAGATATAAGGTATATAGATGTTAGAACTGCTTTTTTGAACGGTGTTTTGGAAGAAACTGTGTGTATGAGGCAACCTGAAGGGTTTGTAGTACATGAAAAAGAAAGAATGGTTTGTAAATTGAACAAAGCTATATATGGCCTCAAACAGTCTTCCAGAACATGGTATAAAAGGGTGGACGGTAATAATTATGGAGAACAAAATAGATGGTGTGTTAGTTTATAGAATATTAGATTGATTGGGAGCTAACACTGCAGACCAATAAAATCCTCCAGAAGAACCAACTGATGTGACAATTTTGGTAGAAAGTGCAGACGATACAGAATTGATAAGAAGGTCAGCCAGAGCATCCAAACCGAAATTGTTTGAGCACTACATCACATATTTGTGCACAATCAATACGGCCTTAGAATGTGATCCTCTTACAGTAACCGAAGCACTGTCAAGACTAGACACCGACTCGTGGAGGAATGCCATGAAAGAAGAGGTAGACTCTTTTCATGAAACACATGCCTGGGACCTAGTGGAACCACCAAAGATTGGTTGCGTAGTGGACTGCAAGTGGGTCTTCAAAAGGAAAACCGAGGTTAGTGGTGAAGTGCGTTTTCGTGCTCGTCTAGTGACCAAAGGCTTTACTCAAAAGCAAGGTATAGACTTCGATTAGACTTTTTCCCCAGTAGTCCGTTATTCTACTCTAAGACTTTTAATTGCACTTTCTGTAGATTTAGGTTTAGTTATAAAGGACATTGAGATGTTAGAACTGCTTTTTTGAACGGTGTTTTGGAAGAAACTGTGTATATGAGGCAACCTGAAGGGTTTATAGTAGAAGAAAAAGAAAGATTGGTTTAAAGAATGATAGAGAGAGAATGGTAAAGAATGGTAAATTGAACAAAGCTATATATAGCCTCAAACAGTCTTCCAGAACGTGGTATAAATGGTTTCCTGGTTGAAAATATACTATGGTATTTATATATATATATATATACCATAGTATATTTTCAACCAGGAAAATATATATACGTTTAATGAGGGTGTAGTCAAAGCTTAGGTCGGTAAAAAGAAACTCTTTGTTATATAATCGAGCTTTCGGGAATGTTTGTTTATTCCCTTTCTCAAGACATCTAAAAATAATTTATTTGTTAGTTACACCTACATGTTAATTAAGATGGTTTGTAAACTTCTTACTAACGTGGGGTTGACCATAAACAGTAGCTTCATGACTGGACCAAATTCAACCACATTGAAAAAGGCATTGTGTAACACCTCACACAACAAAAATAAGATTTAGAATAAGAGAGTTAAGCCCTCATGTTTTATAATAAAACAGATTACAAAACAAAATTGAATTACCAAAAATCAGTTACTTAACAAAAAACCAAAAATGAAAACGTGTGCTCCAACATGGTGCCACGGTGATGAAAACGGAAATGGACTAGTTTTCTTATTAAATTGCATTGACATCTTTAAGTGGATTGTGTGCAATCCCGGTAACTGAGACTAATTCATAATGCGCATGAACCCGCACACGGGTGTTTGAGAAAAAAATATACAAGCTGATTCTTTCCACCAACAGATAGATTACATTACAATGAATTTGAGAAAATCTACAGAAACGTCTTTTTTTAACAAAACAGCAGCCAACAGTATGATCAAGAAAACACACGATTACGTTTTACGAACTAGATAGAAATTGATGTTCTAATTTTAGTATGTAATCATAGACAATGCTAAGATTGTTAACATCAGTCTTCTTGTTCATACTATTGGCCTCTCCCTTGATGTAAAACATTTCCTTAAAAATTCTTTTATGGTAATTTCTTTCTGTGCGTAACACTCTCACCATCTTTACTATATATAAATATATATATATATATATATATATATATATATATATATATATATATATATATATATATATATATATATATATATATACAATGTTCACGTTCTGACCTTTTAAAGTTCATTGAACTTAAACGATGGTCCACCCTTTTATACCACGTTCTGGAAGACTGTTTGAGGCCATATATAGCTTTGTTCAATTTACCATTCTTTACCATTCTCTCTCTATCATTCTTTAAACCAATCTTTCTTTTTCTTGTACTACAAACCCTTCAGGTTGCCTTATATACACAGTTTCTTCCAAAACACCATTCAAAAAAGCAGTTCTAACATCTATATGCCTTATATCTAAACCTAAATCTACAGAAAGTGCAATTAAAAGTCTTAGAGTAGAATGACGGACTACTGGGGAAAAAGTCTCATCGTAGTCTATGCCTTGCTTTTGAGTAAAGCCTTTGGCCACTAGACGCGCACGATAACGTACTTCACCACTAACATCGGTCTTCCTTTTGAAGACCCACTTGCAGTCCACTACGCTACCATTCTTTGGTGTTTAGAGTAGGTCCCAGGCATGTGTTTCATGAAAAGAGTCTACCTCTTCTTTCATGGCATTCCTCCATGAGTCGGTGTCTAGTCTTGACAGTGCTTCGGTTACTGTAAGAGGATCACATTCTAAGGCCGTATTGATTGTGCACAAATATGTGATGTAGTGATCAAACAATTTCGGTTTGGATGCTCTGGCTGACCTTCTTATAAATTCTGTATCGTCTGCACTTTCTACCAAAATTTTCTCTTCAGTTGGTTCTTCTGGAGGATTTTATTGGTCTGCAGTGTTAGCTCCGACTGAATCTAATATTCTATAAACTAACACTCCATCTATTTTGTTCTCCATAATTATTACCGTCCACCCTTTTATACCATGTTCTGGAAGACTGTTTGAGGCCATATATAGCTTTGTTCAATTTACAAACCATTCTTTCTTTTTCTTGTACTACAAAACCTTCAGGTTGCCTCATGCACACAGTTTCTTCCAAAAACACCGTTCAAAAAAGCAGTTCTAACATCTATATGCCTTATATCTAAACCTAAATCTACAGAAAGTGCAATTAAAAGTCTTAGAGTAGAATGACGGACTACTGGGGAAAAAGTCTCATCTTAGTCTATGCCTTGCTTTTGAGTAAAGCCTTTGGTCACTAGACGCGCACGATAACGCACTTCACCACTAACCTCGGTTTTCCTTTTGAAGACCCACTTGCAGTCCACTACGCAACCATTATTTGGTGGTTCGACTAGGTCCCAGGCATGTGTTTCATGAAAAGAGTCTACCTCTTCTTTCGTGGCATTCCGCATTCCTCCAAGAGTCGGTGTCTGGTCTTGACAGTGCTTCGGTTACTGTAAGAGGATTACACACACATAGTTACACATTCTAAGGCCGTATTGATTGTGCACATATATGTGATGTAGTGCTTAAAAAAATTCGGTTTGATTGCTCTGGCTGACCTTGTTATCAATCAGTATCGTTTGTACTTTCTACCAAAATTGTCTCTTCAGTTGGTTCTTCTGGAGGATTTTGTTCGTCTGCAGTGTCAGCTCCTACGGAATCTAATATTCTAACTAACACACCATCTGTTTTGTTCTCCATAATTATTACATCTCTACTGATATTTACCTTATTTTTTTCTGCATTATACAGTCTGTAACCTTTCGTGTGGTCACTGTAGCCTACAAGAATCATCCGTTTGGATTTCTTGCCCCATTTAGGTCTTTGCACTTTTAGAACGTGCACCATCACTTGGCTTCCAAAAGTTCTTAAATGGCTTACATCAGGTTTCTTGTTATTCCACATCTCAAATGGCATTTGGTTCTTTAGCCCGGAACAAATCGATATATTTCTCAGGTACGTTGCAGTATCCACAGCTTCCGCCCAAAACTTCTTATCAAGATCTGCATCGAAAAGAAGACATCTCGCCTTTTCTACCAGAGTTCTGTTGATCATCTCGGACAGGCCATTTTGTTCAGGAGTGTATGGAGTAGTTCTTTGGTGTATTATACCATGTTGCTCCAAATAATTGTTGAAATCGTTGTTACAATATTCCGACCCATTATCAGATCGTAGAATCTTGATTTTTCTCCCTTGTTAGTTTTCCACTTCAGTCTTAAATATCTTGAAAAATATCTAGAACCTGCCATTTGGTTTTCAGTAAATAAACGAATACCATTCTTGTCCTGAAATGTTTAAAATGTCTTAAAATATTTAGAACCACCAATAGATTTATTCTCCATTGGTCCACACAGGTCTGTGTGAATGATGTGTGATGTGATGTGTGTCTAATGTTGCATTTGACCTCGAGCCTCGTTTACTAAAACGGTAGCCCCGTCTGCTTACTTTAACAAACCACACAATTTTTGATTCCACGATTAGTGTCTTCTTTAAATTGTACCCCACTTACAGCACCATTTCTAATTTTGTTTAAATCTGTTGAATTTATATGGCCAAGTCTTCTATGCGCTGTATCACCTGACACATTATTTGCAATACTGAGCAAACATTCGCTGGATTTTTCAATAATCAATTTATATACATTATTTACAAGTTCAGCCACTCCAATGAGAACACCATTTCTGTTGGAAATATTACAGGAATTACCTGAGAATTCAATAGAATTTCCTTGTTTAATTAATTGGCTCACTGACAGAATATTAGTTTAAAGCTAGACCGGGAAAACAAAGCACATTTTTCACAACTACACTATGTCTATTATTGTTTACCACTGTAGTTAGGTCAATGTTTCCAACACATGTAACTGCCAGTCGCCCTTCATCTGCCACTGTAATTTCTGGTACGGTTGGGTCATTTGACTTATTATTCATAAATCGTTCACTTGTGGTAAGATGAAAACTGGCCCCTGAATCTATATACCAATCATCTCTTTTAAAATGTCCAGTCAAGAAAGTGGCACAAAACGCATTTACTTCTCCCCTTGAACAACTTCTGTCATACTTGAAAATGTTTTTCTTAGGGCATTGACTTTTAAAGTGACCAAATTCTTTGCATTGGTAGCATCTTATTTCTTTTTTGAAGTTGTCGCTAGATGTCGCCTTCGGTGCTACTACCAACTTGGTATTTTTTCTTGTTGCCGAATCTAGTGGCGGCAAACGCGCTTCCTTTACCAGCTCCATCTGTTTCCATGTCTAACAACTTGGATTTAATGGCGTCCGTACTAATGCTCAAGCCCGAGTGTTCTATCGCCATGATCATGGGTGAAAATTTATCAGGCAAACCCGCCAGCAGGAGAGTCCCTATCCACTCGTTGTCGATGTTGCATCCGGTGCCATCCGTTTTTGGCCCGTCTCCACCATATGTTTTACATATTCCGCCATGGAATTACAATCCTCTAACCCAGGGGTCTCCAAACTACGGCCCGAGGGCCACATGCGGCCCGCGGACAGATTTTGTCCGGCCCGCGGAGAGCTAGCATACTTAAAAACTCCTTTTAGAGAACATATATAGCAAATTTAATTTAGTTTACTGAAGTATTCTAATTGTATGTTAAATAATTATTAATATGACATCTACATTGATATGGTCATGGGCTAACTACTCATAGCATTGTTGTAGGCTTATTGTTTTTGTGATAAGTTGGATAAAGAAACACAGAATTGTAATGAGTAAAGACATGTATAATATGCAGAAAATTTAACTTCAGTATATAATAACTAACAAATTATTGAAATGAATCCAACTAACATTTTATACATTTTAAATAAAAACATAACTTATAACAAGCATAATGACATATGAAATACTAATGAGATTTATGTAATTGAGATTTTCCACTGACAATAGTTTGTAGTTGTGGACTAATTTTACTTGTACCAATTATTAAAAGAGATTTAAGATGCTAATCAGTTAATTTAGATCTGTAAACATTTTTTGTGTACTTCATTTTGGAGAAGGTCTTCTCACACAAATAAGTAGTACCAAAAACAGAAAACAGCCCAGGAGCAAATTTATGCAAATTATCAAATTGTGTCAGTGGATCATCCGGGGCTAGGGTTTCAATGTCAGTATCAAAAGGATTCTGAAAAATCTTAATTTGATTCGCAATGGCATCAAAGTCTGAGAAACGAGTATCAAAATTTATTTTCAAAGCACTCAAAGTTTCGATTGCAAAATCGATAGGAAACTCAGTCTCAGTGGTGTGGCTGAATATTTTACATGTTTTAAAATGTGAAAAACATTTACTTCGTAGTTGTGATTGAAACAGTATCAATTTCTTCCGGAATGATTTGATATTAGTGTATAAATCAGGAAGATGCTGGTTTTCTCCTTGCAATCTCAAATTCAGTTCGTTCACATGTTTTGACAAATCAACATAGAATGCTTCCACAGCCATGCGTTGTTTTGTAATTCAGTAAGAGGGCGATGCTTTTCATTAAAAAATTTCGATCACTGCTCGAAGTTCAAAAAAGCGCTGAAGGACTTTCCCACAACTAAGCCAACGTACGGCAGTATGATAAGGTAAGTCATTTTCTCCAATGTCTTCAATAAATTGTCGGAATTTTCGGTGATTCAGCCCAAAAGATCTGATAAAATTAACAGTTGATATGACTAGTTTCAGAACTTCAGACATATCCAAACATTTTCCGCACAAAGATTGTTGATGAATGATACAATGTAAGACTAATGGTTTTGAACCACCGTCATTTTCTACAGCCTTTGACACAAGAGCGACCACTCCTTTATCTTTCCCACTCATGTTTTTGCCTCCATCAGTTGTAATACATTTCAAGTTTTTCCATAGAAGGTTCTTTTGATTAATATCCATTTCAACTCCTTTAAAAATATCTGTACCAGTAGTTGTGCCATGAATACTATACATATCAAGAAGTTCTTCATGCACTTCATAGCTTTTATCTACTCCTCGAATATAAAAAGCAACACCTGAGCAGTATCTGACACCTCCGTTGACTCATCCAAGGCCAAAGAAAACCACTCAACATGTCCATTTTTGTCGAACAGTTGAGAGGATATATTTTCAGCGATGTTTTCTACCCTTCGAGCCACAGTGTTTGTTGACATACTGACAGTTTTTAATAAATTTACCTTTTCAGGGCACATTTCTTCGGCTACTGCAATTATGCATTCTTTGATCATTTCTCCATCGGTGAATGGTTTTCCACGTTTTGCAATTTCAAGAGCCACACGAAAGCTGGCACGAGTTCTAGCCTCTTGTTCAGTTTTGAGTTTTGTAAATGAAGATTGCTGCGATTTCAATCCGCGCTTCATAGCTTCGAATTTTTCTGTCCGCAAACTTCCTGTATATTTTGAGTAATTTTGAAAATGTTTTGTTTCATAATGACGTGTAATGTTATATTCATTGAGAACGGCTATGCTTTCATTGCAAATCAAACATAGCGCCTTGTTACTGGACTCAATTACGAAATACTGAATGTTCCACTGATCTTTGAATTTTCTGCATTCACTATCAATTTTTCGCTTCTTTTCCATACTACTAAATCACACACAAAAGCAACAATTCAAATCAAAATACTGTTACAAAGATGTCTTGAACTTAAACACGCAAAACACTTTTTAAGGAGGTACGCACTATTTTATTTCACAACAGTGTCATAGGAACTGACTTGTGGTTGCGCCACTAGCCTTCTTATATATTCCAATTACTGCCATCTAGAAGTGAGTGGAAGACACCAGAACTTTCTCGAACCAACGAGATTATTCTGTACGTGCTATTAGCGCCATCTGTTAGCGATAGAAGGTACTACCTATTTCCGCTTGTGTCCACCAGATGTCGTGTCACGTTACTCCTCATGGCTCGTACTCTACGACTAATCTAGAAATTACAGATATTGACAGGAAAATTAATAATATGCAGTGTTGCCGTTTTGCGGACTTTAGTCGATTTTCAGCCTTTTTTAAACGTTGCGTACTTTCTCGGACTTTTTTTTTCATCAGTGGACTATTTAACTTTTTACCACCGGCAACAATGATAATATGGTTTTGGCCCTCGGAACTTACTGGAGTAATCAGTATGGCCCTAAGGCTGGAAAGTTTGGAGACCCTGCTCTAACCGAATGGAGATTAATGTACGAAGTAAACTTACTCTTCGTGTAAACCCAGAATCATCATATAATTTATTAAGACGGTCCCATAATTCTTTCGTTGTTTTTAGTTCTCTAATGTGAACATACAAAGAAGAATCTATAGTACTAGCTTGGCTTTCGCTTTAACGTCCATTACTTCTTTGAGGCATTATTCTAAACCTTCTAATACTAGAAAATTTTCTGCCGCAAAAGCCCAATCACTATAATTTTCTCTTCGCTTCAGCTTGGGAATACTTAGTAAATAGTTTCCAGCCATTCTTGTGCACTTTATAAACTGTATCTCTTTTAACACGTGGGTTCTGGGCCCATAACCTGTTGAACCTGTGGAACAGCGACTGTATAAAAGAAACACACACTACAAGAATTCTACACAGACTAAAAGTATATTTGTTTAATATTCAATACATTGGTAAATATATCAGATGTAGATGTTATTTAAATTCGATATTACATTTCAACAGAAATACACTTAAAGAGAGGTCAAGGGTACACTTGCTATTTTCTGTTGAGCAATTGTCTAATTGCATATTTGTGTCATATGGAGTGCTCTGGATATGCGCATACATGCAACTACAACTAAACTACAAGTTTCATTACCTTTTTTTTCAGTGTTGGAGGGGAAATGCTTTATGCACACCATACTTGTCTGGTAGTGTGGGAGTCTCCAGTAGCCTGACATACCTACTAAAACCCCTCCTTGCCTGCTACGACCGCACGGGTCCGTTTTCCACATTATTCTCAGATAGTCGCCGGCTGTTTCTTTGTTGGTCTTTCATGTCCTTTCTTTAGCTCCTGCTTTTTCGCCTTTTTCTTTTTGTTTAATGACTTTTTCCATGAATGTTTTCCTTGCTTCCCAGTTTTCTTTTCTATGTAACATTTTTTTGACAAGGTTTTCGCTATGTATTTCTTCTATTATTATTCTGAGTTCCGTTCTATCGCTTTCGAAGCGTGGGCATTTAAACAATGTATGTTCTGCTGTGTCTGCTTCTCTGTCGTACATGCAGGTGTCTGTTTGTCTTTTATTGATTCCCTTCAGGTATGACATGAAGCAACCGTGTCCTGTGAAGAGTTGCGTCATGTAATATGTTAAATTTCCGTGTTTTCTTGTGCTCCATGCTTTTAGGTTCCTTATAAGTGCTCAATGGACCAGAGCTTTGTCTTGGTGACTAATTTTATATGCGTGGAGGGTGTTTTCGCGCTCCTCTTGCATTATCACTGTTTTGTGTGCTTTTATTTCTTGTGGAACTTGTGTTTGGATCGCTGTGATTCGTTTTTCTATATGCGATCTTTCCTTGATCAGGAGTTCTATTGGTATAACTCCCGCACATGCCGTTGCTGCTTCTGCCGATATCGTGCTGTATGCGCATACTACTCTTAAAAGGGTTCTTCTTTGGAACATTTTTAACTTTTCTCTATATTTTATTTTTTGTAGGCCTTTTTCCCATATAGTTGCCGCCTATAGTAGAATTGGCTGCGTTGTCAGTGCCAGTACTCTTCTTTTGAAGAAGCTTGGACCACCAAGGTTTGGTAGTACTGATGAAAGTGCTTTTGTAGCTGTGTCCGCTTTGTCTATTACATATTCTATATGATTGCCGAAAGTCATTATGTAATCTAGGACTACACCTAGAGACGTGCATTCGTTCGGTAGTTTGATTTCATGGTCTCCAAATTGGACTTTAATTTCTCTACGTTTCTTGTAGCTGTTCGAGGAAACGACTGTTGTGTTTTTTTAGGGTGCGACTAATAGTTTGTTTGTTTCCATCCATTTGCTTATGCATTTTAGAGTACGTTCGGCTTTTCTTATAATATCTGCGGTTGTTTCAACCTCTATGCATGCGCATAAATCGTCTGCAAACGCATAAAGTTTAATCTGGTCTGCCCGGGGCAGGTCGAGTGCGTCAACATATAAAATATTCCACAAGTTGGGGCCTAGCACCGATCCCTGTAGGGCGCCAGCGAATACAGTTTTTGTAAGTCCATTTTCTATTTCTATTTCTCTTTCTTCGAAGTAGGATCTAATTGTATCTATTAAGTAGGAGTCGATTCCTCAGTTTATTTGTTTTTGTTTGGACCGTGTCTCACGAAAATCAAATTTTCCCGTTTGAAACAGGGCTAGTCTAATCACTTACCTGTTAAACCTGTGAGGAAATGAGGATAATGGGTGGAACGAGCCCTTAAAATTGGTGTCTTCCAGACGTTGGATGCCGCTTCAGCCCTTTGGGCTCGTGATTACACCCCTGGTTAACTTGACCTGAAACGCTAAACTTAAAAATGCGTGCACGTGTCGGTCGAGCTTGGTTCGCGCTTCGATTCTTGTCTATACGCTTCTCACACTCGAAGCATACTACTCGCATATATACAAATTCGCGACGAAATTAAGAAGTAAATCGCGCGATTTAGGCCCAGGTCGATATACCTTTCCCCTTCTGTTGATCGGTGCCGAAATCGATTAAAATGTTGAATTAAAAATACAGATTTATTAAAATTACAAGTTACAAATACAAGTTTAAGTTTTAACAAGTTTAGGCGTTGTTGAATGCATTTCTGATATCGACAAAGATAACAAGTGTTGTCTTTTTATCTTCCTATTTCGATGAACTGTTGTACACGTTTTATGGCGTTTATTGTGGAGCGTCGTTTTCGGAATCCGTATTGTTTTTAGTTTAGTCCTCCTTTTTCCTCCAGGTTCTTTTTGAGTCTCTGTTTATTATAGTTTCTAACAGCTTCTCGATTATATCTAGTAAATATATTGGCCTGTATTTTAGTTTGTCATCCGCACTTTTCCGTGGTTTTGGTATGAGCACAAGTTTTGCTATCTTCCAATGTGTTAGGAAAACTCTGTCTTGTAGACACTTGTTTAGTATCTGCATGATCTCGTTTTTGAGTTGCTGAGCTATAGTTTTAACCACTTCCGGAGTAATTCCGTCGGGTGCAGGTGCTTTCTTTGTCTTTATGCGGTGTATTGCATAGTTCATATCGGTTTCTGTTATTCTATGTTGTTTACGGTGTTTTCGGTTTTTTGTCTTTGGTATATTTTTGCTGCTCTTGTGATAAAGAGTTCTTCAAAGATCTTCTCCTTTGGTCTGTTTTTAAAGTTATCTTTGGGTAGGTAACGTGCATTTGTTGTCTAACTACCTTGTACGCGTCTCCAAATTTGTCATTGTCTAGGTTTTTGCACAGTTCCCGCCTTTTTTTTCGCTTAGCTCTTGTAATATTTTCCCTTAGTGCTTTTTTTAATTTCGTGTAGTGAGCACTGTATGTCTCTCTTATTTCGGGTTTTGTTGTCTATGGAATTTTCGTCGTGCAGCCTTGCCATTTTCTATTTCCTTAGCTATTTCAAGTGTCCACCAATATCATCTGCCTTATAGAATTTGGCTGTAGTGCAATACGTCTTTTTTACGCATTGTGTTTGACCCTACTGGCCTGTTTGACCCCACTGACTTGCAAAACTTTCCAATAGCTTCTCATTATTCATTATGTGTCGTATCCGTAGTTTTTTCTGTTTGTTCCCACTTTGCCCGAACTTTGTCTGGGCAAAATGAAGTCATGATCAGTTGTTAAGTTTTCTTCCTCGTCGAGGACCTCCCAAGTGAATTTATTTTTTATAATTTCTTCAGAGACTATAGTGAGGCCTATGAATGAGGTACCATTTTTATCGGGCGTGGGTTTTTCCCTTCGTTTAAGATCACCAAGTTTAGCGTTTGGGTCATCTCCAGCGTTCGGATGCCTTTGTCGTTTTCCGGCCACTATTACAGGTTTGGCTCCACCTGCTATATCAGCACTCAGTTCAACAATGTGTGTCTCAAAAGTATTTGTTGTACAGTTTGAGATTATGTAGACAGAATATAGGAACGCGCTTTGTAGTTCCACACAGGTAAAGCCTTTCCTTTTCGAGAATCTGTATATTGGTACTTGGCTTGCATTTATGATTGCTGTGTCTATGTCT
The DNA here is from genome assembly GCA_944588485.1 of Phosphuga atrata. Classification (NCBI taxonomy): domain Eukaryota; kingdom Metazoa; phylum Arthropoda; class Insecta; order Coleoptera; family Silphidae; genus Phosphuga; species Phosphuga atrata. Next base: position 10,710,185 of record OX155903.1, on the reverse strand, counting down.
GCATCGTGGTATTTGTGTTTGCCATTTTTTTTCTTGTTTGGCTTGCTAATTATTATAAGTACCTTACTACTGGAATGTCGCTAATTAATATAAGATCGCAGTTGTTCTTTTTTCCTACAACCTATGCCCATCGTCCATATATGTCACCGCACTGATCCACTCCTAAACTTACCTATTGTTACTGCGGCTGCGTCTTCGGGACCTGTTGTGGTTCCGCGGATTTCCTTGTGGATGTCCTCTGCCTGTTCTGCCTCATGAAAGCTTGTCCACTCTCAGAGGCCCTCTGCCTGTTCTGCCTCATGAAAGCTTGTCCACTCTCAGGTATAAGCTAGAAACCGTGTCCAACACTTTTTGCCAATCGGGCACTTGGCTCACTGGTGCTATCTCTCTGGGGAACGTGTTGATTTCGTGAACGCGGTCGGCCATGGTCGTGAGTTCCTCAACGGCTCTGTCCAGCAAAACGGCTAACACACCTTGCGTTGACGTGGGCAACCTTTCCATTCACATGGTCTTGATGAAATCGTCCGTGATTTGGCCTCCGGCGAGGGATTTTATCTGGCGTAACAGCTGTGACGGAGTTTGGTCGCCGAGGTGGACGTTTTCGAGTAATTGTCGAACCTTCTTACTATTCGACGAGGACAGTCGTTCTATCAGGGTTGTCTTCACCAGTTCGTATTTTCCGTATGTGGCCGGGTTGTCCAATAATTCTTCAATTTATGCGCTGTATTCCTGCTCCAGCGAGGCGAAGAGGTGGTTATATTTCGTACCTTCACTTGTGATTCCGCTGCTCCTGAACATGGCTTCTATTCGGCGAAACCAACATTCAGATCTCTGTGGCCAGAATGGAGGTAACTTTTCGGACGATGCGGCAAACTTCGGGCGCGCTTTCTTCCATATTGGTGTGTCTAAGTTTCTCTTATCGATCACGACGACCAATTTGTAGATGATCGGATTCCTCTTATAGATCACGTCGGGGTCACCAATTTGTGGGTGATAGGTGTTAGGCATAAATTTATCACTCACGTTTTGTAATAAGAGGAAATATATTTACAATAATTAAATAACACTAAATAACTCTATAACACTATACAACGAATTCGCGAAGCTGCAACTTACTATAAACTTGTTGGCGCGACTGCGGCTCGGGTGAACTGGGTGAGCTTGTCGAGTGAACGGTCCCGGTGAACTGTCTCGATGAACTGATTGTTTTTCGGTGGTGAGCGTACTTATATTTTCCTTCGGGTATCTGGACCCGTTTTATTGGGGAAGTTTTTCTTCTCTGCTCTCGTAAACTAATTTTTCTTAGATTTGTATCGTTCGAAAATTGTAATACTAATCCTATCATAAAACACAAATATTAAATCTTCTAGAATTTGTTCGACGATTGTAGATTGTAGATATGGTGGTGACGACTTTTACTGCGACCTTTATAGATCTATTGTACTCCACCCTCCTCCTCCAAGTGTTGATGTACTTACCCATTTAGAGCGCCTCCTCTAATCCTGATTCCTTTAGGAATTTCAAGATCTGGGTGGGATTCAAGGCCTGCAGCTCCTCTGTGTTCAAGCAGTGTGCCCCAAGGTACATCTGTCTCTTGCGGAGTAATGCTCCGCAGTCTTTTAACAGATGTATGGGGGTTTCCTCTGCTGAGCCACAGAATCTGCATCCGTCATCCTCCTCTAGGCCTAGGGCCTTGAGATGTTTCCTAAGTCTGCAGTGTCCCGTCAGGACTCCTGTCAGAAATCTAAGCTTGTTCCTGCATAGTTTCAGGCAGGCTTTTGTTTTCTTCTAGTTAAAAGATCCCAGCATCACTTTGGTCCTCTTGTTTCTTCATCTAAACTTTTGTGAACGGTGTTCACACTCATGCCGCAAAAGGGTTTCGGACCTATAAAGGGGCTACTGGATTCCTTGTTTGCTAGGTGATCGGCTTCTTCATTTCCGTCTATACCAGTGTGTCCTGGTACCCAGTATAGCGTTACTTTATTATCCCTGCCAAGCTTGTTCAGCCTACCCACACAGTCCCAAACCAGTTTGGATCTGATAGTGTATGAGCTAATGGCCTTAATAGCTGCTTGGCTGTCTGACAGGATAGCAATTCGTTTTTTGCGATAATTCCTGTCGAGGTTAAACTGTGCACATCTTTCGATTTTGTTCCCTGCTCTATAAGCATGCAGACTCCTGTGTAGTGGTGTACCTACCAGCACTATAGTCCTAAGGTAATTATCAATCACCTTCTCCATTGTCTTTAACATAAAAGATGTTAGACTAATGGGTCTAAGTGACTTCGGTTGAGTGGTGTCTTTCTTCCCCACCTTCGGTATAAATACCACCTTAGCCCTTCTCCATAGCTCCGGTATATATCCGTGCGCGAAACTACTTCTAAAGATATTTAGAAGATACGGCATTAGTTCTCTCTCTCCCTTTTGTAGGAAGGCAGGAACTAGTCCGTCCACACCTGTCTTTCTTCCCCACCTTCGGTATAAATACCACCTTAGCCCTTCTCCATAGCTCCGGTATATATCCGTGCGCGAAACTACTTCTAAAGATATTTAGAAGATACGGCATTAGTTCTCTCTCTCCCTTTTGTAGGAAGGCAGGAACTAGTCCGTCCACACCTGGGGCCCTAAAAGGCTGGAAAGTGCCGATAGCCCATCTGATTCGGTTTTCCGTACAGATGGACGCTGCTCTTCTGCAGTCGGCCCGACTTGGTTTCCGTGTTTGCATCAAGCCCTCGGTCTCCCTGTATCCTCTACATCCCGGAAAATGGGTTTCTAGTAGAAGGAAAGCTCTTCGCTCTTCATCCTCCTTGAAGGTCCCATCTGGTTTCTTGAGAGTGGTTGTCAATTCCACTCTATCCTTCGCTAGTGCTTTGTGCAGTCTAGCTTCGTTGTAGGTGGTAAGCACCTCGGAGTATTCTAGAAAATTTCCGTATTGCTTGGCTTTGTTGAAACCCTCCACTTTTTAATTAGTTTACTTACGTTAGCGCTACCTACCGTAATATCCAGTACCTCATTTCTGACTTTAGTGACAAATGTTGTTGTGTTCCCAATGTTGTACACAATTAAGTTTTCTTTAATGAGGGATTCTAAAAGGTACTCACCTCTCTTATTAGTATCCGTGCTGCCCCACATCTCATTGTGTGCGCTCGCGTCACATCCCAAGATGAGTGGCAGCCTTCTCCTAATACAGTGTTCTACCACCTTTTGTACTTCAATGGGTGGTATGCTGTTGGTTTTCCTACGGCTGTCCCATACCAACTTACATTCCCTGTTGCTTAGGCCTCTGATCTTACTTCCGTTGGTCCAGGGTTCTAGGAGCAGCGCTAGCCCTAGGTGCTGCTTAGTGAACATCCTAGCCAAAACAGCTGAAGCTGCTTTGGCATGATGGATGTCCACTTGGGCTATTTTGGTGCGCCTGCTGGTCATTCTTGTTTTGTGACAAGAGGCGGCAAGTCCTCCTCTGTCCCTACCAGAACATCTACCTCTGCCTCCGTAGACATGGCTGGACTGCTCATGTCTACGAGTGTGAGGTCAAGGTCGTCTTCCCGGTAATCCGGTCTGACTTCCTTTTTCTCTGTGTCGGTTAGGTCCCGCACACATGGATTATTTTTACTTTTGGAATTCATATAAATCTCCGTTAGCGATGGCCGGTTGCCCTTGGCCACCAACCAGTCCTTTCCGCACGGGTCGCATGACTCCTTGGATTAAAGGTTTGGAAGTTCTTGGTTGTTGGCTCTCCGCTGACCGCTCCGACCGGAGTTGTACTCCGGTCGGTAACGTCTAACGGTTTCTTGCGAAACTAAGCCCTCACACCGCGACAAGGTGACTTCCAGAGTGGGGTTTGTTCGACGATTACTGTAATGACCCTGTTATAAAACATTCCACGAAATATTTCTGAAAGCCCGTTCGAGTGATTACAGTATTAATCCTATAACACAACAGACAAAATATTTTTAGAAATTGGGTATTATAGCAACGACCCTATCGTAAAACTAATTTCTTTGAAAAGCCTTCTTCGGAAAGGCCCGTTGCCGCTACAGTCACCAACATCCGGAACGGATAGACACAAGAAGAATCATTGTTGTTTTTACTTTTCCTCTACTCTATAATGTGTGTACAAACCAAATATTATTAAATATTAGTTAATCTTTATTTTCTTATATCATTGAACATACTAATAATAATAATTTTAAGTTTTTGATTAATTATTTGATAAATCATGACAAGAAATATTAATCACTTTCAGTGAATTTACCCCATAGTTCTTGTGAATTTTTGAGTATGCAGATCCTAATAGGTAAGGAAGTTATTAAATTGGTTTTTTTATCTTAGTGTAACTGAAAGCCGCTCTTCCGGAATAATACTCCTTTTCAATTTCGTGTCCCGTCGAGTAATACCAGACCGAATGAGCTCAAGAAGCTCATCAAAAGGTTTTAAACTCATTCGATAGTATTTAAATAAAATGATGGGTGATATTCTTAAATCTGCATACAATTTATGGAATTGCCCCTTCTCGCCACGCTGTATCGTCAACTGATGAAGCCAAGCCTCTTCGATTTTAGAAGTAGTTGCAATTCGCAACTAGTTTATGATTATATATGCAAACCAAAACCAAATTTTGCAGTTGCAACCAAACTGTTGGGTTGCTCCTTAGTTGCAGCAGAGTGTCCAATACATTGCAACTGCGACTAAACAGTTGCTCAACTGAAAATTGCAAGTGTGCGACCGGCATTAATCTAGAAACTTATTGTTAGTTGCAGAGAGTTGGTTTTCAAAATCAAACATCCGTTTAGACTAAAACTATTAAGCAGAAATCGTTCAGAAAAAGGTGATTATATTTTTTCAGTAATTTTTGAAATACAGATAATATAAGATATTAATTTTTAACATTTAAACAATTTTAATAATTTATTATTGTTTTTGATTAAAATGAAACATTTCAATAATTCATGTTCAATTTTTACTAAAAAAAATATAAATGATAATTATATAATCTTTAATATATTATATAATGATAATGATAAAATATAATGATAATTACATAATGATAAAATATAATTAATATTATCATTTGAAAGAAATTATTTCTTTTTAAATAAAGGGGGAGCTTTTATTTAAAAACCGTTTTGCCAAGCTAGCTCGTCGCCCCCTTTCCTTATAATTTATTAACTGACTCAACCGAATCAGGAAATTTGAGAGGGTTTTACTGTATCAAAAATGCAATTAATAATGCCAATAATTGGCATAATTTTCAATTTACTGTCATTTCCGGCGAGTCTAAAGGAAGTGACCAAAAATACAAAATGGGACCACCATGTAATTCAAGAAAATAGTTCTTCGACGGACAATGAGAGAAAGGCGAAATTGATATTTTGATTGTTAAATTTAAGCAAATCTTTTAGTTAAATTTATTGATATTGAAATGAAATGGGTAAAATAAGGTAACTATACTCAATGTGGCCTAACTAAGCTTTACATTTTTTTTTAATTTTGTACTTTTTTTTAATTTTTTTTATTAAAAAAATATTGTAAATTGTAAATGTAAATGTAAATAATTTATCCGTCAGAAAAAGTCAGAAAAACAAATTATTACACAAACCTTGCAAATAGGCCATATTGGGTAGTGTATGTATCCAATATGGCCTATAACGTTTAAATGAAGAGATTTTTTTTTGTGGGGGTCGTTTGGCTGATAAGCCTTTCTACACTGCGACCAGCTTGATCTATTGTGCTTGACCCTACTACAATTACTCTCCCAGGAATTCAACTTCGTGAACGAAGTCTAAGATATTCCTGAGAGGCTTGCTACTCAGCTCCAAGGTAGTCAATCTTGCGTCCCCGAAGTGGGCAAGCCTTATGTGTGCTAGCGCTACAGATGTACACATTATGTGTTCAGCGGTTTCTTCATCTGATTCACATAATCTACAGGCAACTTCCTCTGCCTATCCCATTTTGTGTAGGTGATATCTCACCGGACAATGTCCTGTGAGTATGCCTACCAAAGTTCTGATTTCTCTTCTAGAGAAGCTTAGCATCTGTTGCGTTATTGCGCTAGAATAGTTTATGAGCATGTTAGCTTGCCGCTGTCCTGGCGTGTTCTTCCAGTGGGTTTGCTTTTGCTCTTCTTCCCATTTCTTAGCCCCCTGCCTTAAGTGGGCCTTGGAGTGGGGGCCTTGGAGTGGGCCGTGGAGCCTCGGCCCCGCTTTTGGCGAGTGCGTCGGCCATTTCATTCCCATATATGCTCTGATGATCCGGTGACCACATTAGCGTGAGTCTGTTACCTTTCACCAGTTGCTTTAGGGTTTGTTTGCAGTTCCAGGTTACTTTGGAATTAAAGTTGTGGGCTTTTAAATTCCTTAGAGCTACCTGGCTGTCCGTTAGTATGTAGATTTGCATACCTTGAAGACGTTTCTTTAGGCATATGAATATAAATGAAGAGATACTCATATTTAATTCTGAAAATGAATTAATTTATTTTATATTAATTTTATTATTTTAATTTATTTTCACATTTTGGGCATCAAAAATTCTCCTTGTCGTTCTTTGTCAACCCAACGCAATCTTCATAAACGAAAACATTGAATCGATCCATGGTTCAAAGTGGGGTTTTTAATTATTTTTTGTCCCTGCTTTCGCCGGCATACAAATATTTTTATCGAGCATTTGGGTAAGATATAACTTACACTTATTTCCTTATTTAGTTGAATGCATTTTACCAAGTTGCTTATTTCTTGTATGTATTTTAGCACTGAGGCTGACTTGTTCATAAGGCGAAAGCGCTCTGCCTTTTATTCAATAAACGTTTTTTTTTATAGTGGGCTCGATATTTCTATTTTATTTATTTCTACATATTGAATTAAAAACCCTACTTTGAGCCATGAATCGATTCAATGTTTTTTATAAAACTAGTCAAACTGTACTGATCCAAAACTAATTTAAACTACTATGCGAACGTAAGTCACGTCTATTAAAAATCTGGTTCATCCAATCTTGCATTCAACTTAAGATCGTCTCGAAGTTCGTCTCCTTCAAAACTTCTTCCTCCAACATGCCAGCTGAGATTGCCCAAAAAGCGGCGCAACTGATCTGGATGAAACAAGAAGTAAAATCCTATTACAAACGCCTCAACATGGTGAACGCATACTTGAAGTTCCTGCATTTCAAGCTCAACTCTGCCCTCCACAACTCTGAATTCGACCTTGGACTACAATGCCAGGGATTCAGTCCGTGCAAGTTCTATGATTTTACATTCCATGTTAGAGGGTAAGATTTCCAGACTGTTGCATAACCAACAACATTACCGTTATGTCTGCATCCCCATTTTTGCCCTTTAGGCTCACATCATCCGATTTTCAATTCACGTCACACTCAATATTCCTACCCAAGCAACTCCTTTAAATCTCCAGATTTACAACTTCCCCGATCCTCAGACCCGAGTACCAATGTGGTGGTCTTGCCTAACACATTGCCTCTCCCACCCTATAATTCAGATCCATCTGACTTTGTTTCTACCAAACCTTTTACCAAAACACCCCCCCTTACCTGAGTATATGAACAACCCTCTATTCACCGAACTCCAATAAAAGTTTCAGCGAACTCCAATAGACCTTTGCCTAACTTTCATCCCTTTAAATTTCACCCGACCGTACTCTATTTATCCTCGTGTACCTTCTCAGAAAGCCAATTGAGCTTACTTGAGAAAGGTCTTGAGTTTGCTACTAATACATCTCCTAGTCATGATGATCTACATCTTCTGGCTGTTGACTGTGTAACGATCATTTCCAAAGTAGAGCTTCCTCTCCAGCACTTTTTGATTTCTCGTGTGAATTCTATTTTACTGAGGGCTTCTGGTTCTGTCTAGCGGGGCGCCGTCCACGAGAATTTACCCACCTCTAACCTTTTCAAAGTCATCAACAAGAAAAGAATTGATGAAAACCTTATTTTTACCAAAGCTGACAAAGGCAACTGTCTTGTCATTTTGAATAAAAAAGGAGTTCCTAAACGGTGGCGGTTTCGTTAACGCTGGTCAAAGAATCCCTAACCTCGGCTGTACCCACCCTCAAACATTTTGACATGGGTAGATTCATATTGTGTCCCATGAACCCGGTCATTCCCAGACTCTATGGCTTACCCAAAATCCACAAAGTCAATTATCCCGTTAGGCCTGTGGTCTCTTATACCAATTACCCTTCTTATTTCCTAGCTAAATGGCTTAATAATGTATCCCTTTACTGTCTTAAGGGGGGACATCACAGTTGAGCACGGTAAAGGAGCTATATTTTCGGTTTTTTTTTTAATCAATGAAAAGATCAATCGAAAAACGGTAAAGTAAGTTTAATAATATTATTAGAAAACTACAAAAAACCTGTGTGGCACTTGTGGCACTGTGTGGTACTTGTCCGGAGACGCCTATTTTTGGAAGGAGGTCCACGGGCGGACATCTAGACTCCTTAATTTTTGACCTCTAACAAAAACACTAAGTTTTTTAGTTCCTATATATCAACAGCTATGGAGCTACGTAGGATTATTTCGATATATTGATTTTTATCGAAATGGTGCACGTTTTGAAAAAAAGTTGAAAATTTAACCAAAAAAAAAAGTCATTAATTTGTTCATAAAAAAAAATCAAGTAGTATAAAAAAAATCCTACGTGGCTCGATAGAGTTAGGTTTTTGGAATATATAACCGAAATTTCAGATCGATCGGTGAAGATTTGCCCGAGCAATGTGTCCGCCCAGTTAAGAAAAACTGGTTTCGAGAACAACGCGTTTAAAGTTTTAAGTACTGTAAAATCATATAATATTTTAACCTCTCTAATCTGCGATGCCTGCACCATACAACTGGCCTTATAAATCTATCTCCTCCTCTTTTTTGCTATTCCGAATTGCTTTTAAATCGATGCGGGCTTGTTTTACGCCGATACTCGGTGATCTCTCCGCCTTCTGTATGCGTTTCTCATCCAGGTCCATGCATAGTTTTTAACCCAATTTTCATGTCCATGACCTGGATTATACGTAGAATTGATATTAACCCGTCATTAAAAACACACGAAGTGATATTTGTAGCAATATCGAGGACTGCTTTGCCTGAATGCGTAGTTTTTGGAGCCAGCGCCCACACTGTCGAGTTGAAGCTTTCATTGCTGTTTTGTGTGAAACCCCCGATGCAGCGAGTGAGAAGATCATCCGTTGTGAGTTGTTGATAAACTGACTGAATAGTTTCATAAACTTCATCACACATTGGTGCTTTGTGCGTATAAGCATCCAAAGTGTACGAAGATTTCGCCCTTTGCCACGAGCACCATGAATTTTCTCCAATCGGACAATCGTCGTGTTTCGGATGGTCATTCGTAGATATTTTGTGAAGCAATGTGGCCCTTATAGCTTTTTTCATTTGTTCAACTGATTCACAATTTCTGACGCCTGACTGACGCCAACTGATGCTACACCCCTATTCTTGGAATGTATAGTACATATGTGACCCCCATAGACACTCTTAAATACGCTAGACTTTTCGGAGGGCAGGTCTCTCCCAATCGACTACCGTTATACCTGCTCCCGTACTCGAAAATTACAGCGCGCCCCGGGATCACAAAAGGCGCTCGGCGCATACCTGAGAGGCGTTGCGGTAGAATGGAAAATTTGGCCATTTAGACATTTTTGCCCGATTCCATCTTTTGGTATGTTATTTTTAGAACCCTAAAGCAACTTTTAAGCGAATAAAAAGAAGCGATGTTTTCTGAATTTTACTGTGATGTCCCCCCTTAACTTCACCAATCCTCACACTGTCAAAAACTCTTACCAACTAGCCGACAAGCTTCGGAGTGTCCACACCACATCTAATTCTTTCTCGTTTCATTTGACGCGTCTATTCTTTTCCCTTCCATCCGCCCTAAGGACTGTATACGGATCCTATCAGATAAATTGTATCTTGATTCTTAGTTACCCTTTACGGTCATCAATGACTTATTCATGTTGACGGAACCTGTTTTAGACCAAAGTTTCTTTATTTTTAAAAATCAAATTTGGTCACAAGTTTCAGGCTTAGCAATGGGCTCCCCCTTGAGTGGTTAAGCTTTAGCAGCTTTGAGGCTGTCGGTGCGCGATGACAATGGAGAAAGGGTGACAAAAAGGTTTTCTCTTTTGTCATCCTGCATTGATGGTTTTGGAGTTGTTCACTTTCTTAGAGTCTTTAAAGTTTTTAACTTTGTAGACTTTGGGAAGGCTTTAAAGTTTTTTATAAAAAAAAATTTTGTATTTCATTCTACCTTGGTACTCTTCATTGATAGCTCAAACGTTGTAAAGTTTTAGCGTTTTTGGACTGTCGGTGCGGGAGGACAGGGAAGAGAGTGTGGCAAAGGGTTTTCTCTTTTGTCATCCTGTACTGATGTTTTTTTGTAGTTGTTTACTTTCTTAATGTCTTTAAGGTTTTTGCTTTGTGGACTTTGAGAAAGCCTTAAAAAAAAATTTAAGTTGTCGTTTTGTAATTAGACTACTATGTTTAAAGGCAGATTTTCAAAATTCCCCCTATTTTTACGTTTTATACGCCGCAACTTGGTTTTTATCGCTTATATGCATGAAAACCATCCTGTTTGAGGAAAATCTTCGCCTTTCCAATCTACACCACCATTTTATATTAACATGTCGAGGTTGTCTTCACGTAACTCCTCTTTAAATTTATTTTATTTTATAATAATTTTTGCTGTTTTTATTTTATAATCATTACAAGCTGTTGTACTAAGCCTTTTATTTAATTATATTGCAATTATTTTTTGTCCCTGCTTTCGCCGGCATACAAATATTTTTATCGGGTATTTCGGTAAGATATAGCTTACACTTATTTCCTTATTTAGTTGAATGCATTTACCAAGTTGATGTCTTCTTCGCAAATGATCTTCTTTGCAAATGTCAATACCAGGATTAATTTTTTGCAGATTTTTTTTATTGCTTCCTAACTGTACGCTTTGAAGATTTTGATAATAATTTTTGGGTTTTACTTCTTGTTGATTTTGTTGTAGGATTTCTTCAGTACAACTACTCTACTATGTATAGCTTTCCGTCTATTAGTAACCTTAGGAGTGTTTTGATCGGACTAGGTAGTAAATTAGAGAATGTGCTGGTATTGGCATCTAACTCCTCATCTTCAGATTAACCTTCTTCATAAGAATTAATGAAGGCGGCTCCAACAGGTTCAATTTTTTCGTGGGGAGGAGCTCTTGGGTGTTTGAATGTTGACAAACCTAAAGTTCCTGATTGCGGAGAAGTTATCGGAGTCGATGTTGCCTGAGATTCTGGAACTGGTAAGTTGGTGGCTGCACTCGGCTTAAAGTTATCTTCAGGAATTGAATTTGAATTGTAAGGATATAACTCTATAGCTCTAAATCCTGATGTGATGTTTGATAGTGTCATAGGTAGATCCCGCGCTGGAGTTAAGACTCTTCCAAAGCGTTGTTTAGTTAATGTTCTTTCGCCATAATTGTGCCAGAACAGCATTAGGTGTTGGTCCCATTGATATTCGAAAGATTGAAACACGGATTTGTCAAGGGGCTGAAGCTCATGTGTTGTATTAAATGGAAGGCAGTAAGACAATATTGTACATCAGTACTGATCACAGCAGTCTCAACAATTTCATAGTTCATGTGGCTTTTGGCTCCATCAAAAATGAGCACGCAACAACCTGAAGGTTTATAGCATCCAAAAAGATGCAACAAATCGACAAAGCATATCGATGTCATAGAACCTTTCTCAGTCATACGACAAACTGAACTAAATTATCTGAATATTCTGCTTTCATTCTTTTACCCTTGAGCAGTATCATGGGAGGAATTTCTGAACCTATTGCGTTTGCGTAAGAGACGACCGTCACGTTTTTCCCATGTTCATTTCCGATGATATGAACTCTGCGTATACCTTTTTTGGCTAGAACTTTGAGTAAATCTTTGGGTTCTTTGAGTAAATTAAGTATACAGCCTTTCTCGTCCATATTAAAAAGACTTTCAGGTTTACCAAACATATCATTATCTTCGATCACCTGTTAAGGTTTTACAAAATGGTCTTCAACAATAAATTTGTTTAATTTCTGGACTCTAGCGGGATTTAGGTTTTGAGATTTTCTGATAGAAATATTAAGGTTTGCATTCAAAAATTGCTTTGAACATTTATTGCATGTAATTTGCTCTATATCTGAAATCTGATGTTTTATTTTATTTTGTTTGCAGTATTTGAAAACACATAACCTCAATATTTTGGTTGTTATTGGGTAGCCCACTTCTGCCAATCGACAAAGTTCGGGCACCGAGTTCAGCATTTTGTTGTTCAGAAAGCGTTTCGCCCTAACTTAGCCTTGGCATTGTAAGCTGATATGGTATATCGGCGAGTTCTGCGGGGAATAACAAATTTCTTTACTGCTTTATAATCGAATTAGTAATTGCATCAAAAGCTTCCTCAAGGCCATTCTGATTCCACTTGCTGCGCTCCTTACCAACTGCTGAACTCATTACTGAAAATAAAACCAAACGAATTGAAAAACGAAAAATAAATTACATATGCAGGTATGCCCTATATGGCCTAGGTAGGTGATATTGATTCCTCTCTACATATTTCTTTAAAAATTAATAGACGACCAGTAGAAAAATAAAAAGTGGTTATATCATTGGAAAACACAGTAAATATGTTATGCATAGGCACAATATCAACTTCCTTACATGCTCTATCTAATTAATAAAAGCAGATACTTACTCTTACAAAATCATCTCTTACAAATCTCTTACAAAAAAAGCCAGCAACTGTGAACAAACACTCGCTTGAAAAATAATCGCTCAGAGCACAGTCGTGCACTAACACTGAAATAGGAATACATCAAATCAGTTAAACGAATGCTGTAAACATGCTATTAACACCGTCTTGCTTATCCATCAAGTACTAACCGAGCTCTAGTGATTAGGTTATATTGAGTTGTAGCCCATATAGGGTATACCTACCTTATATATTTTCTTAAAAAGTCCATTTATGCAATGATTTTGCTTCCTTAAGAATTTATCATGGCTGTAATTCAGCCCTTCTTCATAACTTGATTCAATTATTACATTTCTACATATTAGGTCAGACATACCAAATGGATGAAATATGAAGCAGTATTGGAATACAAAATATCTTGGATTATGAAGGATGATACATTTGACACCTAAAATAATAAATAATTTGTACATAAGAACGAATACAATGCCTAAGTTGATTTAAAATCGTTCTTATAGTTTCATTTATATGATGATATTGTTCTTTCTCTATATTAAATTTAATATAATGGGTGACAAATTAAGTGTGTCCTAACTTTCACTGCAATTATCAGAAAACGAAATAAGTTAGACACCAAATTTTTTGTTGAACATTGTAGAGTAAAATATAAAGTTTAATAATAAGTTAAATAGTTGATCCTAAATTTGCAATTAATACTTAAAAATTGTATCGATTAGATCAGCGAATCCCAAAAGGTGGTCCGCGGAATGCTGGGGTTCCGCATAATATTCACAGGAGTTCCGCCGCAAAACTTACTTAATATATATTTTTTTCATACTTAAATTACCTTATACATTTATAAGCAACGTGCATCGCAAGTTCGTTCTTAGCTTTCGATTTATTTTAAATTGTTCAGTAAATCACTGCGGTTGTTAAGACCAACAATTTTATTTTTATTTTGATCTTAAAACTATTTAAATTTTAGTTTCTAAACGTTTTAAAAAAGAGGCAATAGCAGTATACATTAAAATTACGGTAAAGCGACCAATAGGTCCCAACATCTGGTAGTGGTGGTTTTTGAGTGCGTTTTAAAGCTGTTGTTGGCGGCTACATGTAACTTTCTTGTCACCATGAAACCAAAATATACAAGCTGGTGAGTTACAAAACCAACACTAATATCTTAGCTAAAATTCAATCAAAGCTCATTAACATATTTTCAGATCGCAAACGTGTTCTAGGAATAAGTGATACACTTATACTCGAGTCATTGTGTTATCACTACAATAGTTGTAAATATGCGTACGAGAACTATAAAGGGAAATCTAGAAATAGAAGTATTCCGTTACCCAAAGTCAGTAAATCTATAGCATTTAAAAACTCTTCGATTGTGGCAATAAAACACTTCCTTACACTACCTGGAAATGATACCTTCGCTAAAATTAATACCGAATAGTAAAACAAACAAGTAAGAATAACACTGAGAAATTGGCTTGCAAATACTTCCCTTTCTTAGACTTTTTGTTCTCTTACAAATACATATTTTGTTATCTCCAATCTCTTTCAATATTTAATTATCTTGTAGTTTATTTGTTAATACTTAAACCTTCAACTCCTCAAATACCTTATTATGTTGTTTATTGCTTATGTTTTGTATTTTATTTATACCTAATACTAGAATGTTACCTGCAAAGTTTATTTATGTTAATAAATTACTTCTCAGGCCTATGTACAGGTGAAACTGATTGGGAACTGCTGGATTAGATGACCTCTCTGGACAACATGCAGCAACGCACTCATTGCACGCTGGCACATTCATGACGAAATCTCTCCAATAGCTTGTCGAATGTTTCGTTTTAAGTCTTCCAGGGTTGGCCGGTTCTGATAAACCTAGATTTAACATGACCGCATAAGAAAGCATCCAATGTCAACAAATCCGGGAGCGAGGAGGCCACAAACGACAAATCAAACGACCAGGAAAGAACAGTCGTAACACTACCATAGACATGTTAAATACCTTTCTGATACCTAATATCACTTATTGGTAATAGTAGTTGAGAGATGGCGTCCATTAAGAACATTTGTAGCATCTCCACATAACGTTCACTATTGACAACTACTGTGCTTCTTAATTCTATTTACCTTTTGATAATGCAGCTCGAATATATCTTGAGACTTTTCCTAGACCAGTAACGTAAATTTTGTTTGTTCATTTCTTCATGTGCTCCGTCACTCTATTTGAAAAAGAATTACAAAAGAGTTAGGCAACCAACGATATTTAAAATTTTGTTCAGGAAGTGGCGCGCCTCTAGTTTGTATTTTTTTATTAACGTCAAGAGCGTCACTAGCGACTTAAAAACAAAAAAAAAAGAGAAGAAGAACGGTTTCTATCAACAAGATTAGAGGAAAAAAAATTATTTCTTTCTCGAACAGTGTTAGTTTTTGTATTTGTATTTAAGTTTTTCATTCTGTTTGTTGTGCATTTTATAATTAAAAGTTATTGGTTCGTAACCACTATATAATTCATTCCAATCTCCACCAACACCTTGGCCTTGGCCGAACCTTGGCCGAAAAATTGCCGATAAATTTGGCTTGTTGTGGGGATCGAACCTACGATCGCCGGATTTGTAGTCTAGAGCGTTGCCTCTAGGGTCTAGAGCAGGGGTTACCAAAGTTTTTCTTGGGCAGGCATTTAATATTACTGAATTTTTCGGCGGGCCAAAAAAAACCAGAATAAAATCAAAACAATAACCACTATTTTTTTTAAATATATTTAACTATTTCTTATTTTTTTTTTATTAGTATATTAAATTTATTATAAATATAAATCTTAAATGTTAACTCTAGCAACAATTATTATAAAATCGCACAATTTATTAACACGAAAGTAAAATCACTCTTATGGGAAATACAGAACTATAACTATAGCAAAACATATTACAAACTAATAATCTATTACTACTATTTATTAACAAAAACAAATGTAACTGGAACTAAACATATAATTATGAATATTAATTAACACTAACAAAAATAATGTGAATATAAATACTTGTAATAAATTTATTCATTTGTGCGACGTGTGTAGTTGTTTTATTTTAATGATGTCATTACACTTTGCTTGTATGTCCGTCGAATGTATTCTTAATACTACTTGTAAATGATTATCATTCAATTTTGATCTTAATTTCGACTTATTTATGCTCATAATTGAAAAAAAAATTCGGAAATATATGTGCTCCCAAATAATGAAAATATTTGTTGAGCATGTTTTCGTATTTTCGCAAAATTCACGCATGATAATCCTTTATAAACATCAATTAAGGAATTGTCCTATAGGATTTCTTAGCATCAATATTTTCCTGTAATTCTATCAATTTAAATTACATGTCTTAAATGATTAACAGTTCTGTATCTATTTGAGACTACTATATTATATTTCTGTACAAATGTGTAATAACTAGACTACACATACTAAAATAATTTTGAAAATATAAACTAAACAATATTTTATTAATACAAACGCTTATGGTTAAAACTCTGTAAGAATTTTTTTTAAATATTAAAATATTTTATTCTATCTTATGTATAATATTTATTATTTATTTTACTATTTACTATTTTATTTTATAAAAATATAATATATCGTATCGATATCGCGGGCCGAATTCAGGAGCTTTGCGGGCCGCATTTGGCCCGCGGGCCAAACTTTTGGAATCCCTGGTCTAGAGGCAAAGCTCTAGACTACAAATCCGGCGATCGTAGGTTCGATCCCCACAACATATAATTTTATTACGCCGGCCTTCGGCGAAATTATGTTAAATAGACGTTCTGTTGCTATTCTTGTCTAACACCTTGATAATGCTGTATCTGAGCATCTCGCTTGCACATTATAAGTTTGAAGTTCGCTAGTATACACTACTGATACCTATTCGCTAGATATTATACGATTGAAAAATGAAAATATTTATTCGACGGATAAACAGACAGATAATATTATACTCCAGATGGTTATTCGACGATTTATCTGAGGATTGAAAAATCGGCCCTTAGTAAACTAGTCGTCGGAATAAAATTTTTCTTGAACAAATGAAATCTGTAAAGTACAGGAAAACAATTTTTTTTCGCATTATAGAAAATTCGAATTATAAAAAATTCGAATTATAGAAAATTGGAATTATAGAAAATTAGAATTATAGAAAATTTGAATTATAGAAAATTCGAATTACAGAAAATTTGAATTATAGAAAATTCGAGTTATAGAAAATTCGCATTACAGGAAATTCTAAGTATAGAAAATTCGAATTATAGAAAATTCTAATTATAAAAAATTCGAATTATAGAAAATTCGCATTATAGAAAATTTTGCATTATAGAAAATTCGAATTATAGGAAATTCAAATTACAGAAAATTCGAATTATAGAAAATTCGAATTATAGAAAATTCGTATTATATAAAATTTGAATTATAGAAAATTTGAAATATAGAAAATTCGAATTACAGAAAATTTGCATTATAGAAAATTCGCATTATAGAAAATTCGAATTATAGAAAATTTGAATTATAAAAAATTCGAATTATAGAAAATTCAAATTATAGAAAATTTAAATTATAGAAAAATTGAATTATAGAAAATTTGAATTATAAAAAATTCGAATTATAGAAAATTCAAATTATAGAAAATTTAAATTATAGAAAATTTGAATTATAGAAAATTTGAATTATAAAAAATTCGAATTATATAAAATTCGAATTATAGAAAATTCGCATTATAGAAAATTCGCACTATAGAAATTATAGAAAATTTAAATTATAGAAAATTTGAATTAAAGAAAATTTGAATTATAGAAAATTCGAATTATAGAAAATTTGAATTATAGAAAATTCGAATTATAGAAAATTTAAATTATAGAAAATTTGAATTAAAGAAAATTTGAATTATAGAAAATTCGAATTACAGAAATTTCGAATTATAGAAAATTTGAGTTATAGAGAATAGTTTAATTTATAGCTTAACCCATGGGAGACCGATTGAACACCGTGTGTGCAATTGATTTCCGAACGACTATATACTTGACAGATAAAAAATTTTATTTTGATTTTAATTATAACTATTTTTATTGAATTGGGAATCGTTTGGGAAGATTTATGAATATAATTTTATTATTTAGGACTGATTTGTTATCATGTAATTAATTAATCTTTTTTGAGCGTATTATCACGTAAAAGACGGATTTAGCATTTGGGACAGTATAATTAATTAATTACACCTATTTACCTCCTAAGTTATATAAATTATTTTAAAAGGAGCAACGTTTGAGTTTTGCAGCCATATTCCAGTCAAAAACGTGTTCTCCCTTGACCAAAATAACGAACCAAAAAATAGGTGTAATTAATTAATTATACTGTTCCAAATGCTAAATCCGTCTTTAACCTGTTTCCCAAATAAATTACTATCAAATAACGTAAAATTAATATTGATTTAATTTCTCATCTGCTAACTATATGGTGAAAAAAGATTAATTAATTACATGATAACTAATCAGTCCTAAATAATAAAATTATATTCCTAAATCTTCCCAAACGATTCCCAATTGAATAAAAATTGTTCTAATTAAAAATTTAAAAAAATCAAGTATATAGCCGTCAAATCTGTAGTACGGTGGCGTTTTTTACACGCCACTGGAGGTTTCATGTCAATTTCCGTTAGTTTCAATTGTGGCACAGAGGGCGCTGATGTATGATGCCCCATATATCAAAATAACTATTTATTTTTCCATCTAATATCCACAAAAAATAAAATTTTATAACTACCTAATCTAACCCGCCCAGTTGGTTTGGGCTAAACCAACAGTCTAATAATTTTCAACTTGTCAAATTAATTCTTCGTACTAACCTTAAATAATGCGTGGTAAAAATGTAGTTTAAAACATCACTTGAGATGACATGTGAAATCCACCGAACGCATTATACGCATGCGCATAGGGGGCAAAACACAAAGGCGTAGGGAAAATAAATTTGAAGGGGGTAGATAAAAATTCTTTAAAATTGCAATAAACCCCACCAACTCTAACCTAACCAGTTTCCATGTTAAAGTTTCCAATTTAACCATGTCTCCTTTATCCTTAAATAGATTTATAAAATAATAATAAACTTGTTATATGAATTCGTCGTCGTCACCTTAAATAATAATGCGAATCCAACCATTTACACGCCACTGGAGGTTTTATGTCAATTTCCGTTTGAAAACCCACCTATGCGCATGCGCAGAATGCGTACGGTGGGTTGCCTGTACATGTCATCTCAAGTGATGTTTTAAAGTACGTTGTGTTTCGATTAGTAAAATAATAAAGTAAACTAAACTTGTAATACGAATTCGTAGTCGTAACCTTAAATAAAAATGCGTATCCAACGGTTTACGCGCCACTGGAGGTTTTATGTCAATTTCCGTTAGAAAACCCACCAAGGCGCATACGCATAATGCGTACGGTGTTATAGCACAGATTAACCCTACTTACCTTTTGATAATGCAGCTCGAATATATCTTTTTTTTGTGTTTGTCCGTTTCTCCATGCAATTCAAAATGTGCTCCGTCACTCTGTTTGAAAAAAAAATACGAAAGCCGTTAAAAAAGAGTTAGGCAACCAACGACATTTAAAATTTTGTTCAGGAATTGGCGCCACTAATTTGTATTTTTTTTATTAACATCAAGAGTGTCAATAGCGACTTGAAAACAAAAAAAGAGAAGAAGAACGGTTTCTATCAACAAGATTAGAGAAAAAACAACATTAATTTTGCTGCAACGCTTTTTTAAGTAAAACATTATAAGTTTTTTTTTTCTTTCTCAAACAGTTTTAATTTTTGTATTTGTATTTAAGTTTTTCATTCTGTTTGTTGTGAATTTTATAATTAAAAGTTATTGGTTCGTAACCACTGTATAATTCATTCCAATCTCCACCAACACCAGATAAAACTACTAAGTAACTGAAACACACTCATAATTAATTTGTTGACGAAATTATCTTCTGCCCAAAATTCATCGACTGTATTCTAAACGTGAGTTTCGGACTAGGAAGAGGTTTTTGCATTTTTTGCCATTTGTAAGGCCGAAAGGGTAAATCTTTCATTAAAATTGTTCTTGCAGACTCACATGAAATTCCTACTTGCTGCAATAAACGTATAGGTATACGTAAAGTATTTTAAGTCGTATTTAAAAAACTAGGGTTTTTGGTCAGATATATTTAAAAAATAGCCTTCTTTGGATCTGTTAAAACGGTATAATCCTATTTATGCAGAAAAATGTT
Source organism: Phosphuga atrata (assembly GCA_944588485.1). NCBI lineage: Eukaryota > Metazoa > Arthropoda > Insecta > Coleoptera > Silphidae > Phosphuga > Phosphuga atrata. The sequence continues at coordinate 10,690,150 of OX155903.1, read as the reverse complement.
ACAAGTAGGGCTGCTGAAAAATATATGATACCAAATACAAGGAAATGCGATGATTTAAAAGACTTTTATTACTAAAAACCCCACCAACTAAAAACTTTTTTATTACTAAAAACTATTAAAACATTTAACAATTTATAAACTTATAAATTTGGATCCTCTGCGCAGACAAACAATAATATTTCAAAATGCGCCAAAATCTTTCATGCGTCATTTCCCATAAATGTCTAAACTGTACTTAAGCCATTTAATCCCCGACCACAGAATTGTCTTGCAGTTTGACGGCTCTAGAAAATTAAATTGTTGTCATAACCATCATATAATGAGTTCTTATAATGGAGTTTGTTCTAATAATATTCTCTACACAAGCAATCTTTTTTCAATCGGACATCGCTTCATTATCAAAAAAACTTATAGGTTCGCTGAATGTTACATTTAAAATTATGGAAAATAAGTCATTACTTCATTTTGTTTTTGTTAAGTGACAACAGAGCACTCTTAATAACCCTTCACCAATCTTTATTAAAATTAGTCTGTCACTTTATATATAGAATCTCAACAAAGGAGAATGTACTGCTCAAAGAAGAGCTGCGCAGGCGACCAGCATGGAAGACTTATAAGTTAAAATAACTATAATCTTTCACTTCCAGAAGTATTTCATCCTGTTCGATTGCGCAGCTCTTCTTTCCGCAGTCCATTCTCCTCTGTTGAGATTCTTCTTCTCCCCGACAAGAATGTTGAGGCCAATTTTTTTTTTTCTGTACTGTATTCGATTTAGACAATCTTCTTAAGTTATTTTTGAATTTTTAAAGTTCTTTTATTCGTTTTACATAGCCTCCTTGCACATTATAGTTTTTTGCTCATACCAGATTTTATCAAAAAATTGTTTGTTTAACCTTGAGCAATCCATGCCACATTATATGGTCCACCATGGACTATATGTCCGTACAACTGAAGTCGCCATTTTCTGATCTTCACTTCAAGGTTGTCAATTTTACTATAAATTTCTGCATTGGATCTCATTGTCAGTCGATAACCTCTCTGTGTTTTCCTAGATCCATAAATCCTTCTTAAAATTCTTCTTTCTATCTTCAGCAAATTCACCATTCCGGATATATTTGTAATTTCCATACAAGATGTATGGATGTAATACATAAGATGTATGAATATTGTACAAGACGTACAAGATGAATGGTCTAACAGCTGTATTAAAATGTCGTAATTTTGGATTGATAGACAGGTTCCTCTTATTGTATATAATTTTTGTACAAAAATTTAATCTTTTCAATTTTTCTTTTTTGTCTTCAATTGCCAATTTATCCTTCCCATTGCTACTAATTATTTCTCCAAGATATTTAAATCGGTCAGTGACCCTGCTGCTCCGATCATCATCTCTGTTTTTACCAACGATCTGTCACCCTTTATTAAAATAAAATTATATATTAATATAATATTAATATAAAAATTTATTTAAATAAAACTTTAATGAAATATGTGTCCACTTCCTACTGCTGCATATATTCATTTCCGCAGCAAAAAAATGTATGTAATACATAGAGAAATTAATTACAAAGCTTCCAATGATAATTAAAAGGCAAATCAAATTAACTTTAATTGTTCATTAATGTAAAAAAGATTTTTACTGTGTTTAAATGGGAAAAATTTACATTAAAATAAAACCATTTACTTTGAGTCTCTTACTGTAAAATGCTTGTTTAAAATTATTTCCTTTTTGTCAGATTAAATAAACTAAATGTTGAGAGAGAAAGAAAAGCTGTGATATAAATATAATGAATTAATTACATATTTTAATTTGCGAAATATTAAAGGTAAAGTATAGATTATTTTTTACATTTGTTCGTTTATGGTTTCATTTGTAGTTAATGAGAATGTATCAGGTGTGCTAAAATTGCAGACGTTTTAAATTCTAGGCCATAATCAAAAAGCTGAGAAAACTTACACACAATCAGCTGTAACCCTTTTATCAATACCCGGCTACCCTTTTCCATATTCTTACTTACATATCTTTTGTGTTTAATGAAAAATTAACAAATTCTCGTTATTTGAGTCTATTTACATCGATTTATATACGTTAAGATATTTATATGCAAAAAAAAACTTATTGGACCTAAAGTCAAGTACCCAATAGATCAATACCTGGGGTACCCGGGTACACATATATAAATAACATTTATTATATAAGAAAAAGATATTAACTGCACGCGGTTGCGTGCAGTGTACTATAAGGCCGGTTCACATATACGCGACACTTAGCTACACGACGCCACATGTCAAATAATGATTACATGTATTGTTTTGATTTTTGATGATCATGACATGATTATTGTTTTAAATGGACACGTTCTCACTATGGCTACGCGATGTGCCTATTTAAAACAATGTAATCATTATTTGACAGGCGATGTCGCACGACGTCCCGTAGCTGAGTGTCGCGCATATGAGAATCGACCATTAAGCGGTGAACATGATTCCAAGTGATAGACTCATTCGTAACAGAAAAAGAAAATGGTTTTATAATTTCTAATATACTTACTAAAATGTATTGGGAACAGATTTTGATAAATTAAATTGAATATCTTTTTTTGTTGTAAATTCGATTTGCATTTCACCGACCAAAAAGATTTGTTTATCTTGTTTTAAAGATTTTATTTAGAAATTCTGTTCACATTACATGCTGTGTAATTTATTTGTGCACCTTAGTTTAAATTCTCATCCAACTAATTAATACGATTTTGGTGATATCATGTTCGCCCTTTCGAGAAACATAATTCGTGGGAAATAGCGGTTAAAGTTTGGTGTCATCTAGAAATCATTTTGCGGCTTCAAACTTTCAACAACCGCTTTATCTTACATTTGCTTCTGAGAAAGTGGCTTCTAGACATCAGGGCGAAGAGGTTCATCATGGACGTACTTATATTACCCTCCGTTTCAGCTTTTGAGAGGCAATCGAGAACCACGGTCAGAGATCACCAGGCATATAACGCACTACCTTGACGCTCGCTTAACTTTCTCATTATAACTTCGGCAATTTTTGGAATTTTAGAATGCTATGGTGCTTAAAAGCTACGTAAAGCATCTATGTATATGAATAAATCGATTTTCTGAAAATTTCCAGGGTTTTCGCTAGTATTATTTAAAAACATATCGAATTATTTAATTTTTTTTTATATTCATTTGATATAAATATATATAAAATTATTGTTAAAAAAAAACAGAAAAAACTTCTTCGTTTTTGTTTTCTTGTTTGGACACCTTCTCCTATGTCACCTATGACAACTTTTCAAATGTCTATCCAGTCAAATATACCGTTAAAATTATGAATAGCTTACTTCACATAATTTTTATAAGAGCAGAGTGGCGCAGTGGAAGCGTGCTGGGCCCATAACCCAGAGGTCCGTGGATCGAAACCATGCTCTGCTAACTTTTTTATAAATAACAAGAACATATATCATTTTGTAGTCAATTATATTATATCTACAATATCTTGCATTCCGTTTACAACTGAAATATTCAACTCAATCAAATTATCTACACGAAAAAGTTTTATAATACACATGATCAGAGCCTTAAACATTTTTTTTATAACTTAAAATCTGCAAAATAATATTGGATTTTGAAATTTAATTATAATGACAAAACAAGAAAAATAAATACTGTTTATTTGTTTTGCACAAGAAAAATAAAACAAAGTAAAATAAACATCTATCTTTTCTTCGTAGTAAGTTGCGAAAAATAATGAAAAAACAATGTAAAATATAAACTAATACAAGATAAAAAATTAAAAAATTGAACAAATACAAAATATATCCAAAACATATACCATAAATATGATATAATATATATATATACATATATATATATATATATATATATATATATATATATATATATATATATATATATATAGTTAGTAATATAGTGTATATTAAATAATATTTTATTATAACCAGCACGCCGTTTTATTATAACCAGCATCTCAAACGCTGTTTCGTTCCGGTGTACTTGGATGACGTCAAAAAAATAAAAAAAAAATGTGCTTTGACTGGAGCAAAAAAAAAACGCCCAAGTGCATGTCGGGCTCCGCGCAATGTTGGGTTCCGTTGATTCCGTAAACACTTGACTCTGAAATATTAGCTATTTAAAGCTTAATATTTCACAAACGGATTTCTTAATCGAAATATTGTTTTTACTAAGCTGTAATATTTTTGACCTATCCAACGACACCCTACACCAGGGGTGGCCAACCTTTTTGGAAGCAAGGGCGCATTACAAATTTGCATGAATGTTGCGGGCGCAACAATATGTAATAACATCATATATGTTTATTGTTAAAGTTATTCTTTTTTTTTTTAATTCTTAATTATTCTTTCTTGATACTTTTTTAGGGTTCCGTACCGAAAACGGAACCCTTATAGGATCACTTTGTTGTCCGTCTGTCTGTCTGTCTGTCTGTCTGTCTGTCTGTCTGTCTGTCTGTCTGTCTGTCTGTCTGTCAAGACTTTTTTCTCAGGAACGCGTATAGGTAACAAGTTGAAATTTGTATCAAATACTCGAGTCTGCAGTCTCTTTCAGCTGTGAAAAAATCAAACTTGTAAGTCAACGCGATCAAAAGATATGATCGTTTATGTCGCATATTTTGCGATTTCACGAGGGAATCAAAACCTATAGGGTACTTCGCGTAGACCTAGAATCATGAAATTTGGCAAGAAGCGATGTCTTACAGCACATGTCAAGGGAAAAATCTGAAAACCGTAAATATGTAGTTTAATTACAAGAAAAATGCGAATTTACTATTAGAAACTTATGAAAATTCACTAATGTTGTCGTAGTGGTATTGTCAGGCTCCAGAAGCATATGGGTTGCATACAGTTAGGTCCTATTCTATGTTTATTCTGAATTTTCTTTGTTTATATTCGTTATGCATTTCATCACGTACGCTTTATATACATAATATATACAGGGTATATATTATGTCTAAATTTTGCTTTTTTATAACCGACATGCGACATACTCAAGTCCCGTAACATCCTGTATATATTATATTTCGTCTAATTTTTCTTTATAATCTACATAATATGTTGATAATCTACATAATAATACTATACTAAACAAGTTTGTACGGAACCCTCGGTGCGCGAGTCACAACTCGCACTTGGCCAGTTTTTTTCATTTAATTGTGATTTATACCTAATTTTGATTATTTTTTATTTTATTGTATAGGTTAAAATAATTTTAAAAAAATGTAATAACAATTTTATTGAAGGACATTTATTACATAATAAATGAAAAATTATTATTGCTTAATGAGAAGGTTGAGACTGTATTTCTTGACATAATTTTTCAAAATCAGGACAGTAATTTGATACTGCTACTCTTAAACTGTCATTCAAATTTTCATCGATAAGACGTGATCTAAACTTATTTTTGATAAATTGCATTGAAGAAAATGTGGCTTCACTTAAGTAAGTCGATCCAAAAAGAGATTTAACTTCAGTGCACATTTTTTTAATATTGTATATTTACGTACTTCAACTAATTTCCAAAATTCCTTGTCCATGTTAATGACTTTTAAAGCGACGTCATTTTGTAATTCTACAATTTCCAGTTCTAAATTTTCTAAATTTGTTGCATAAAATCCATTTATTTCTGTACTTAAAGTAGTAATGTCAACATTAATCAATGGGTTTTGAAAGAAAAATAAAATCGATTCCAAGTCGTCAAATTGGGTAAATCTTTCATTAAACTCATTATTTAATTTTGCTAAATAAATAAGATATAGATATGGTAAGTGCTAATAAAGCATTTAAGGGTAAATTAACCCTATGGAGTTCCCACTTACAAAGGGTTATTTACCCTTAAATGCTTTAATAGCACTTACCATATCTACAAGATCTTTATTTTTACGTTGTAGTTCCAGATTTAACTGATTTAATTTCTGACAAATATCAGCTCAAGAAACTGGTCTAATACTTTGCCTTTGCTTCCAATCTTCCAATAGCTTTTTAAAAAGTCTGTGCTGTAATGGTGCAGCTCTTATAGAATTTATAATTTTTCTTATGAGATCCAAAACGTGGCTAAATGAAAGAACTTTAGTACAGAGAGCTTGCTGATGTATTATGCAGTGGTAAGCAAAAAAATTTGGAAATGATCCATCTTTTCTACATAAAGTTATAAATCCTTTATTTTTACCGATCACTGCTGGAGCTCCGTCAGTTGTAATTGAAGATAATTTATGTAAGGGAAGTTGTTCCAAGAGATAATTTTTAAATATTTGATAAATATCTTCACCTCTCGTTCTTTCCTTCATTGGCAAATATAAAATATATATATAAATAAATTTATATATAAATTATTATAATTAATTATTAGTTTTGGCACACTTTGTTTTTTTTGCACTAGCCATGTTGTAAGTTATAATAGCTGTTTTATTTCGTTTTCCAATTCAAAAACTCAGCCAACAACATTTCCTTTTGATAACGAACTGTAGTTGACACCAGTGTAGAAAAGAAGAACTTCGTGATCAGAGTTCATGTTTTTGCATAGTTCTTTGAATCTTGCAGAGTAATCATTTTGGTTTGTGTGCTAGCTCTTTAACTTTTGGCTGGTGCTCCATCCGTACTCAACACTCCATACAAGTAGATATATTGAATCACGTCAAGTTTAAATTAATAAATAATAAGAGAATTAATCACAGGTAGTCAGCACATACAAATCAGAACTCTGTTTTGATTTTAGTTGAACGTTTCGTCCTTTTGTTAGGACTTCCTCAGCAACTACAAAATATAAACATAAACTATAACGTCTGTTTACATAATAATATAAAAAACATATAAAATAAAGTATGTAAAAAATATAAAAACATAATAAACATATAAATTATACCTCAATCATACAAGTTCAAAACAATTAATAAGCATCTATCAATTCTATTAAACAATATACGGAATGTCTCGATAAATATATCTGGCATCATAGACATATACTACACTACTAACACAATCTTGGAAAATGTGCAATAATCACGTTGTATTATTACTGTAGCGTCATCTGATATTTAATGTTATACTTATATCTGGCGGTTAAATTTTAAAATTTCATTGTAAATACTACTTAAATTATTAGTGTCAGTTCTTAAGTTGATTGTATTATTTCGTTTTGTATGAACCATTTCACTAATATTTCTCTTGAACCAATTTTCTTCTAAATCTAAAATAGTTGTTAAGTCAAAATTGAAATTGTTCCCAGTTTGGAAATGGTGTTCAGCCAAAGCTGTGGAGTTTGTTTTATGTATATTAATCGGTTTACAGTCGTTTTTATGCTGATCTAGTCTTTTCTTTAGTTTTTGTCTGGTTTGTCCTATATAACATCTATTACATTCTCATGGTATTTTATAGATCAAATTCGACTGATCTAATGTATCCACTTTATTCTTCTCCATTTATTATACCTCCATATCATCATACTCCATTTTTAATACTTCTCCATTTATTATATCAAAGCCAGGTGTTTTTGCCAGGTTGCACTTATTTTAGTTTGGATTTCTTTCAGCACTTCCTTTGGGGTTACAAGCATAATTGCTTCTTTGAAGACGAATTGTGACGGTCTAGCAATAGTATTGTAACCGATCAAACAAGACACTAACTAGCAACAAGCTATTCATATAAAATTATACAAACAACAAAAAGGATACTGCAACAACACTATATAACAAACCTACTAAAGCGAAATATAGCTTCAATATATAAAAACAAGTCAAACCAAAAAGTTTTATTAAGACTATGAACAAATCTCATGTTGAAACAAGTAGCTGGCTAATATCACACAGAATGAATTATACAACAGAGGCTTGCATGTTATTCCTAGAACCAGCTTCATGGCACTACGGGGGCTAGAGAAATAACATAATTTTTTTATTTTTTTTTTTTATACAGGGTGTTTACGGTCTTGTGATTTACTTTTTAATTAAATTAAATGAATTAGCCATCTCCAGACGCGTTTCGAAAACTATCTCTCATCTGTGCAGCTTTGCTCTATTGAATTATAAAATGGAATATACTTACACTAGCTTGAACACTATGTGCCGGACTGGCAAGGGGTTAGTTAGGTTTTAATTTGACATGTGTGTAGAAAGACCTGAACTTAGTTTCAGGTATTGATCTAAATGCTAATTGTATATTGAGGTGAAACCATACTAATTATAGATAGAATCATACAAACCTACTAAAGCAAAATATAGCTTGAATATATAAATTTATTCAACCTTGAATATGTAAATTTATTATAACAATCAAATATGACACATCTTGGAACCAAATATGGCAACATCATACAAGTTAAGCACTTCAAGTACCTAGGTGAAATAATTGGAAACACTGGTAAGGAAAGAATGGCTAACAAAACACGTGCAGAAAAGTTATGCAAAGCCTATGCAATCACCTGGAATATGTACAACAAGAAATCACTCTCTACCAAAGCAAAACTCCGTCACTACCATACAGTTATCCTTCCAGAAGCACTCTATGCAATTCAGAATTTATCATTAACCATATACATCAATGATATTGAGAAAATAGAACATCAAATACTGAGAAAAATATTTGGACCCAAGGTACAAGATGTTATCTGAATGAGTAAAAGCTAACAAGAACTGTATTCCCTGACAGAACGATTTTCCTCAGTTGCACGGAAAAGACGTCTGAAATTCTACGGTCATAGAGTACGAATGGATGACTCTCGATTGACCAAGAAAATCTACTACATCATCAATGGAACCCGACAGTCCAAAGTACGCTGGCTGGTAGACACCCAACATGACCTCACAGTAATCAATATAGACCCATTGGCAACTACGCGAATTAAATACAGGCAGGAAATAAATTCACATAACTTCACATCAAAGAATCCAACAGCTAAGAGTTTGAAACTAAAAAACGTATGGACGCAAGAAAGAAGACAGGCCCAGAGCCAAAGGATGAGGATGTTTTGGGAAGATAAAAAGAACAAGATTACTAAGTAATGGTTCTACGCGCTCCTTCGTTTAGGGCTAAACGAATAAATAATAATAATGTATTCAACCGGTTCGTAGCTCTATAATGCTCTATGATGAGAGATAGATCTCGAAACGCGTCTGCAGATGGCTACTCAGCTAATTTAAAGAGAAAGAAATGAATTTAAAAAACATGTTATTTCTCTAGCTCCGTTAGTACTATGAAAATGGTTTAGTTCTAGGAATAACATACAAATCTTTTTAATATAATTCAACATCATGTGTGATATTAGCTAGGAAGTAGTTGTTTCAATATGGGATTTGTTCATAGTCCTAATAAGTCAGTCCTAATATTAAAGAGCTACGAACAGGTTGAATATATTTATATTATCAAGCTATATCTCGCTTTAGAAGGTTTGTATGATTGTATGTATAATTAGTATGGTTTCACCCCAATATTCATTATCACTATGTAACAAGTTTACCGAGCGGATTTTGGATCCCAATACTTTGTAGTAATTTTCCGATTGTTCTCTAGAGCAGTGGTTTCCAACCTGTGGGGCGCGCCCCCCTAGGGGGGCGCGAGACTATTGCTAAGGGAGGCGCGCAGCTGTTACCAAAATATAATTTTTGAAGCTGTCGCGTTCGCTAAAAACTTATCGTACAAGTAAAAGTAATTAAAATAGCGGGAATATAACTACGCTAAATAGTAATTCTAAATGTAGAAAATATGATCCAATGTACTTATCATTGGGATTTACATGTAAGGTTATTAACAGCCAAGAACCATTAATATTTTTGCTCTGTATGAATATTTTGGCCGCAGATAGCATGAAACCCAATAAATTAAAAAATCATCTTGGAAGAGTAGATGCGGAAAAACCACGTTGATCCGAGAAGACCAAAGAAAATTAGAGGTTTTAAATCAACAAAAAAATATACAATTTTTAAACACCATGTCTGTAATATCAGAAACATTGCTTGCATCATATAAGGTTTCTTATAGAATTGCTAAACGTAAAAAACCATATTCAATAGAAGAAACTTTGATGCTAGCAGCGGCTATTAACATGGTAGTTAGGACGCTCGGCGAATTAAATTTGCTGATCAACTTATAATGATTCCACTTACAGATAATACGTGATAATACAGGTAATACGTGACAGATAAAATCTGAAGATCTTTGCGACCAATTAATTGAAAAAATAAAACTATCTTCTTTCACGTAGGGAGTAGATGAAGCAGCAGATGTACTTAAAGATGCTCGCTTGATTACATATGTAAGGTATGTTGTAGAAACTGATATTAGAGAAGATAATTATGTTATTTTGTAAACCTATTGAATGCAATAGTACAGCAAGTACAGCAAGTGGGCACGTTTTCAAAAGATTTATAATTGTTTTAATAAAAATGATATTTTGTGTGAGAACTGTATTGGAAACAAGTCACATCACTGGTCTACAGGCACTAGGTCGAAAGTTGGCTCCTCATGCAATTTGGACTCATTACATGATTCATAAACAATCTCTTTTTTCAAAAGATATGGGTGAAGATCTACTAATAATATTTGAAGTTATTATAACAGTTGTAAACATTATTAGAAATAGCCCATTAAGAGCATTATACAACTTCGGAAAGTTGTGTGGTGACAAGGACTCAGAATATAGGGCACTTCCATATTATTATGAGGCACGATTGCTATCTCATTCCAAAGTAATTCAAAGCATGTTTGAGCTAAAAGAAGAGATCGCCATATTTTTTACTGATAATATTAGAAATGAAGCAAACTTGTTTAATGACACAAAATTCTTTGAAAAACTTGCTATTTAGTGGATATTTTTCAAAAACTAAGTACTTCTAGTACAACTAAAGAATAAACTAAAGAAATCAATAAAAGGACCACAAGTACATGCTCTGATTGAAGGAGAAGATTGCTGCAGTTATGAAAAAATTGGAACTCTGCTTAATAAATTTGAAAAGCAATAACTTTCATTTTTTATCTTGACATCTCTAGTCTTGACATGTGAAAATACGAATGGATTATAAACCCATTTTGAAAAATATGACTATGGCTTTCCGATAGCAGAGCAGGAAATGATAATTGATTTATCTTGATGGCTCATTAAAGCAAATGTTTCAACAAGAAAATAACATTGTTACGTTTTGGCTACAAGTACAGAAAGATTTTCCTACTTTGACAAGAAATCTTTAGGAATTTGCCTAACTGGTGAAAATACGAAACAGGTTTTCATAAAGTGACTGCTGTAAACACAAAATACCGATCTAGATTACTGATTGAATAGATACTAAGAATAGCGATATCTTCGAAAACAAGTCAACCCTCACATTAAGTTATAATGATAATGATAAATGTTATTAAGTACTAATTATGACGACCATGTATTCTGTTCTTTGTATTTTTGTAAGATTTGTCTTTAAAAACAATATGGTAAACAATATGGTATATTATTTTATAGCCCATAAAATAAATGAAGATAAACTATTTATTATTATTTATGAAATTAGATTGTAAAAATTAAGGGGGGCGCTAGAATTTTTTATAAAAAAGGGGGGCGCAGGTACAGAAAGGTTGGAAACCACAGCTCTAGAGGCAACGGAGTGTCGCGATTATTTCGGATTATACCCGGCTAGTTTTCCACAGTCAAATATCACTACGCATAAGGAGAGGTGCGGGCGCCTGCCGCCCACTGATTACGTTGCATATCTCGCGTGTTCCATGCATAAATATATTATTATCATTTTTTTTTCCCCAAATAAGCCAAGACGACCCCCCAAAAAACTAAGGCAACCTTCGGGTTGGGAACCGCTGGCCTAGGATATCTAATGTGGTCAATCAAACAAAATCTTGCCTATAAACAAAAAATTTAAGAACATAGAATCATAGAAATAGAATACAAGAAAATACAATCATAGAATATTGAAACATAAAAGAATTAAAGAACATAGTTTCATTAATTCTTTTCTTTTAATATGTAATTTCACATAGTAATTTTTTTATATTTTTTTATATTTCTCGTTTGTACAACACAGCGCAGGTCCGAGAAGGCGTCTTGCAGAAATAAGTGAGATAATTTCATTTAGGAACACGACATACTGAGTTAATTATTATTATTTTTTTATTATTTATTTATTAAACAGGTATATTTACATTATACCAAGGAGTCGTTAGTTTACATTCAATTTTGATTCAATTCGAGATTATATGATAAGTTCATACTCATAGAGCCAAAAGGCAGATATGCGGTTATGGATGTTCATAATTATTTTCATTTATCGAGTTATGGCTTTTCTTTGGTTTTCTCTTAGCAGTAAAATGCAGGAGCCACACCGTACTAATAATTATATTTTATTTATGTTATTAGTCAATTTGTGAATTAAAAAACATAGTTTCCTTAATTCTTTTCTTATAAAATCTTGTCTGATTAGTATTGTCTGTGTACTCTTGTCTGTCTTCTTCAGCTTTAATTATTAAATATGAAATAATTATTATTTACTCTAACAGCAGTGAATATACGTTGACTATTATTGAATTAGAAATTGGTTGTTTATGGATGTTCCACATTTGGTAGTTTGCTGATTTTAAGATATGTGGGAATAATGCTTATCGATGGAAGCCGTTGATACGGTGTGTAAACCAGGAACGGAACTGGAAATGTGTCGGCGTTTGCAATTTTAGAATAAACAACGCAATTTCCAATTACTCTTGACTGCCAGCCAGTATTTTGCTTCAATACCGAAACACAAACATTTCTGCAAATAAATTATAGTGAAACGAAATACACTTAATCCATTCATTTCCCACCAATTTCCATGAAAATTGAAACGGTGTTTCTTGTCGAGGATTATCGGCAACCACGATGAATACTGAATAAATATATTTTCCTAACTCCAAAATCCTAAGAATTTTTTAATTAAAAATTCCATATACATTGTACGTAAAAACAAAATTGATATCGTATTATAACTTAAAGAAACTCAAATCAAATAAAACTGAAGCATATCTAATCTCTTTAATTTGTGTAGTCTTGTCTTTAGTCTTGGCTGTGCTGATCAAGATTTTCTAGCTTTTTGGCGAAGTCTAATATTAGGCTTGAATATTTTGTTTTGTTTCTCATCATCTTGTGTCTATAGTCTAATTTGTTTTACCCCTAACTCCTTTTCTACGGTCAATTTGACTATTGCACTATTTGAAATTTAAATAACGCGGTTAATTTTCTAGTAACCTATTCATCCGTCAGTGTATTTTCTTACATGCAGAATGTCAATTGACTGATATACGCGCTGTTGTGTAGTCGTGTTATTTGTCAAGATATTCATCAATTTCCTTTCCTACCGGTGAATTTGACCGAACGCAGAAAGTACATAGTATACATTTTTAATGTTTTATTTTATTTGAGGTCGTTTTATTATGGAATCACGCCACAGTACGTCCAAACGAGCGAAGATAACCGATAATGAAGAGTTTGACTGCGACACTGTACCGGATAATTAATAATTAAACGAACTAACCTAAGTGAAGTTCTATTATAATTATACGAAGTGCTTCGTCCGAAAAGATTAGTATCTGAAATATTTAAACTACATGTAGTAACACGCAGTGTTGCCACGTATTCACTATATTTGAGAGTAATAAATAAAAGAACTCTGAATACTCCCTGACACCCTCTATTTCCGCCTCCGCGTCTTTCATTTCATTTAGTTTAGAGATAGTTTAGCCTTGATATTTCCGGAACTGTTGGAACCATATGTGTTCGGGTGGGTGGGTGTTACTAATCTTTTCGGACGAAGCACTTCGTATAATTATAATAGAACTTCACTTAGGTAAGTTCGTTTAATTATTAATTATCCGGTACAGTGTCGCAGTCAAACTCTTCATTATCGGTTATCTTCGCTCGTTTGGACGTACTGTGGCGTGACTCCATAATAAAACGACCTCAAATAAAATAAAACATTAAAAATGTATACTATGTAAATTCGTTTAATTATTAATTATACTCGTGCTTCGTCCTCAAGATTAGTACCTACCTGGAATATTCAATTTACCTATCTGTAGATCTTTCGAGTATAGGTTCAGGAAATATCCTCGAAATCAAACAATAGCATTGAATTAATGTCAGTTTCTTCATAGAGAGGATCCAAGAAGCTATCTACAGATTATCGCACTCGCTAATCAAGTACAATCCTCCTCCAATTATTTGATTATAGAATTTTCGGAATGTACGAGAGGTATCACTCCCAGTCCCCAGTTCTCCTTATTTCGTCTATATTTACTCCTAGCTAATAGGCCTTTGATGCCGCCGCGTGGCGCTTAAACACATCTATGGACACATCTATTCCACTGTCCTTTAGTGTGAATTTAATCCAACGCAACGGCTTAAAGTATGGGTTAACACAACCTTGTGCGGTTCTTTATAACTAATAGAATGATGATATTCGTGTTTTGTATGTCCTTGGACCTACTAATGTAATCAATTAGAGTTGTAGCTGGGCCAACTTCTAACTATTCATGGAAAAAAAAGGCAAACATAGCACTGGTTGGTTAGCCTCTACTCTAGATGTCTTGATCGAAACTGGTATCTTTATAATAACTTTACATGAATTAATCTCAACGCTTCTTATATTTATCCTTGAAAGGGTTTGTACTCTATGAGCTCTCTTAGCCATTGGGACGGGCTAATAGAGTTATGGATTTTCTTGAGAGCTTTTCCAGCGAAAGTTCTTCATTCGGGTACCACTCAACCAGGGAGTGTAAGACAACTGGTGTATCCCACGTGATATTGTATTTTGGAAGAGATTGGTGCAACTTGGAAACTACCATACAGAATCTTTTAATTCTGTAGTGACCTGTAGAGACCTTGTCTGTTACTATTAAGGATAAAGTTGCTCTATAGTTGTTTTAGGGACCCGTTTTGGCTACCATATCGATTGCCTCCTCTTGATAATGACTAAACCATCTTTTCATGCGCACATCGTACTGCCTTAAGGAACTATCCGCCATTGATGTTATCAATATTATATTTATTGAATTTAATGGGACCTTTCCCCTTTAGAAATCCCGTCCTGATAACCCTCTAGCAGCCAGGGTAACGTGGGGCTGCAGGTTGCTGCTGCTAGGAAAAAGTGTAACCAATGTGATTAAAATATAATTCGTTTAGGCACAAGAAGTTGAAAAGTTGAAAAAACTGAGTACCAAGGTTGTGTGACCCAAAACGGTACATCCATAATACCCTTGGCGTTATCTGAATTATCTTTCTAATTGCTTTAAGTGTAATAGAGCATGGTAGAAAAAAAACATAGAAATACGTCTTGGACTAATTTAAGGTAAGTATGTTTACAGCGAAAAAAGCACCTGGGTCTCTCCACCATAATAGACATGTCTTATACGAGTCAATCTCAGGTTCATTAAAACATTAAACTATCCTCTCGAAAACTGTAGTGAAAAGTCCATTCGAAATTTGGATGAAAGCGCCTAGACTTCTTGTCTACGCTTGTTATCTGCTCTTCAGTCTGTCATTGAAGCATCGGAAAATATTTCCTCATAGCAATTGTCACATATAATTTTACGATCTGGGTGCTTCATGTCTTCTAACCATTAACTGAGATCTGGCAAAATTACCCTTGGAACACACTTATACTTATCATAAGTATCGTCCCTTAAGTTCAAGGACTTACAACGTTCTAATTGATTTGTGTACTGGCAGCCATATTCCAGGGCTGGACAAATCGATATCTTATAATCTCATTATTATAATCTTCTTATCTCATAATTTTATTTAAATTGTTTCTATTTCTGTATCTGAGAAGTTTGGGTGAGGTACATATTTCTGTACTAAGAACCCGGAAAACTTCCTTTGTACATCTTGATCCCTTGTATAGTGTTTCATTTGCAATCATATTCTTATATAATTAAATATAATAAATTCGATTTGATTTTAATCAAAGACCATTGTTTATAAAAGAAACAGGACAGTAAATCTGCTTACTTTACCGAGCTTAACGGCCGTAACAGCCCCTCATTTGATTGCGCTTATAAGAATGAGAATCTGATGTGCAGTTTGTTGGACCCTCTGTGGTACCTGTTGTCTGCATGCCGGAATCGGAGCCTTCCAGTTTAAACTCCTTGGCATTACGCGTTTGATGGACTTCTTAACTGCCTTAGGGTTAGGGTAAGAATTAGGATAGACCTTTGTTTCGTAGCTAGACTTTGATACTGTCTTAGCTGCCTTCAATAAATAGTAAATCATATCGGAATAGGTATGTATTAATTTTGCTCTCCCTTAGTTGATCCCTGGTCTCTTTTCCAGCAAATACAGAGCAAAATTACGTCTAGGAGTAGGCTTGGAAAGAAGGAGGTCACACAAAACACGATCTGTGTCCATAAGCAGTCTTAGTAACTCACTATCCTTGTTTTCTGCTCTTAATTGGATTGAGAAAGTTTTGCCTATACAAGCGATTGTATTAGCTAATAATGCCTATTTCATCTCAATAACTCCCCCCCCCCCCTTTTCAAAAATTCGGAAAAAATTGCAGCCCTAATTTCAGGATTCAGATATGGAGCAGCAATGTGATTCCAATTTTCCGGTCTTAGGTATGTTCTAATACGATAGATCTATTACGATGGATCTATTTTCATCGTTGTCATCGAATACTTGTGCAACTTGTGTAACTGTATACTGTGTAACCACTAGGTGTATTGTCATGTTCCCGGGTGCAATTCAACGTCGATAGGACAGATGGCGACAGATTCTGGGTATCGTCAATCTTTCTCACACCATCAATATTACTCTAGTAACCTAAAAAAGTGGAAAGGGCCACCAGATCGGCGATTGTAAGGTTCAGCAAGGAAGGAATGGGCAGAGGTAAAATAATCGGTAGCAGAGACCGAAACAGCCTCGCTGCCAAGATCCCCTGGCTGGAAGTACCAGAGGACGAAATGGTATGCAAATACCACTTTGAGAAAAAATACACAGCAATGTGTAGTAGTAAAGCCGACTGGAGCGACGAATCCTCAGCATACCACATAGAGCAAAATGCTATCAAGTGGTATACAGATGGTTCGAAGACAAAGGAAGGTACTGGTGTAGGACTGTTTGGACCTCGTACCAAGTATTTCGAATCCATGGGAACATCCCCAAGTATCTTACAAGCAGAAGTACACTCAATGGAAAGATGTGCACAGTTTAACCTCGACAAGAATTATCGCTAAAAACGTATTGCTATCCTGTTAGACAGCCAAGCAGCCCTTATGGCCATTAGCTCATACACCATCAGATCCAAACTGGTATTGGACTATGTGGGGAAGCTAAACCGATCACCTAGCATACAAGAGATCCAGTAGCTCCTATATAGGTCCAGAACCCTTTTGCGGCATGAGTGTGAACACCATCCACAAAAGTTTAGATAAAGGAACAAGAGAAAAATGGATGAAAACCTGGAAAGAACTTCTAGGGCTAAGGCCGACCAAAGTGATGCTGGGGATCTTTTAACCAAAAGAGAAAAAAAGCTTGCCTGAAATTAAGCAGGAACAAGCTTAGAATTTTGACAGAAGTCCTGACGGGACACTGCAGACATAGAAAACATCTCAAGGCCCTAGGCCTAGAGGAGGATGACGGAAGCAGATTCTGTGGCTGAGCAGAGGAAAGCCCCATACATGTGCTCAAAGCCTGCGGAGCATTACTCCGCAAGCGACAGATGTATCTTGGGGATCATTGCTTGAACACAGAGGAGCTGCAGGCCATGAATCCCACCCAGATCCTGAAATTCCTAAAGGAATCTAAATCAGGATCTAATATCAGCGCTCTAAATGGGTAAGTACACCATCGCTTGGAGGAGGAGGGTGGGGTACAATAGATCTATAAAGGTCGCAGTACAAGTCCTCACCACCATATCTAAAATAAAAACCTAAAAAAGTCACAAAACGGCGTCTGAAGAATATTAAATATTCGTCCATTTTTGGAACGCTTTCCTGGAAGTTGCGAGATGGTCCCGTAAACTGCTCAGCATCCCTAATTAGAAATCGTATGTGCCCTATGGACTTATTTGTTTAAATTCTATATCGACGCAGTCCCACAAACTGCTCTGTATATAATTTGTTTTCCCCTCAAAAAGGGATATGTGATCGTACTTACAAACATAATATTATTATGAAACCATCCTTGGCCCATTTCCTAATATTATATATTGAGACAGTCCCACAAACTGCTCCGGCATATAATAATAATAAAAAATGCTTGAAACAATCCCAGAAATTGCGATATGCATTTATAGGGTATGGTATATGTATCGAGACAGTCCCACAGACTGCTCTGCATATGATTTGTTTTTCTCCTAAACTAGGGATATGTGGTCGTACTTGTACTTATATATCTGGCATCCATCCTTTGCCCAATTTCCTTATGGTATATATTGAGACAGTCGCACAAACTGCTCCGGCATATAATAATAATAAAAAATGGTTGAGATAGTCTCACAAACTGCTCTGTGCATTTATAGAGTATGGTATATGTATTGAGACAGTCCGACAGACTGCTCTGTAGACTGCTCTGTAAACAAGGGATATATGGTGGTACTTGTACTAATATGTAATAATAATATACGTCCATCCTTAGCCCATTTTCTTGCATTATATATTGAGACAGTCGTACAAACTGCTCCGGCATATAATAATAATAAAACATGCTTTAAATATTCCCGGAAACTGCGATGTGCATTTATAGAGTATAGTGGCAACGAGCCGTTACATTTTTATTGCTTAGTTTTTCGGGGGCATTACAATAATTACCCAAATATTTTCGGACAATTTCCGAAAATATTTATTAGGGTCGGTAATGTAATCCTCGAGCAGATTAAGAAATATTTGTACTTTTAGTTTTACGAAGTCATTACGGTGATTACCCAAATATTTTCAAAAGAATTTCCGAAAATATTTTATTAGGATCAATGATGCAATCCCCGTGGAATATTTTTCACGAGAATCGGTAATCACCAAAGCGACAAATAGCCGAAAATAGAAAAATAATCACCCCCCGACGAGGGACCAGTATACCTGGACATAACATATAACAAATGCCTGAACCCCCGAACAAGGAGGCCAGTTCGATCCACACAATTCCGTCCAGACGGTCAGGCGCAACCAACCAACGACTACAGTTCGATCCAGACAGTTCAATCAACACAGTCAGCGATACCAATCCACCCAGTGGACTCAGTCAGCAAGTCGCCTCCAGTTCCGTCCCGATAGTCAGGCGTAACAGTTTAGCACTAGATCAGTTGATTAAGTTGATTCAGTTGAACAGTGAGGTGCAACCAACCAACGAGTCCAGATCAGTACAGCCAGTGGACCCATTCACACCTGTCCAGCCAGTGGACCCAGTCAGCCAGTTAACCACACCAGTCCTGTTCAGAGAGTCCAGCTCCACTCATTCCCTCACAAGTGTTTGTATCTCTTGTACATTTGTATATATATATATATATATATATATATATATATATATATATATATATATATATATATATATACCTGCTCTCGTACGCCTCAGGATGCCGCTTCCGTCCTGCAACAAAAAACGACGCCTTCAGCACTTTACGAGGACGCCGGCAACAGCAACCTCTACGATGACGCCTTCAACCATCTACGAGGACACCGGCAAGAACAACGTCTACGACAATGCCTTCTACCGTCTACGAGGCCGCTATCACCTTGCTAACATTTCGGATCGACTCATACTGATAGGTGCAAGTTGGTTTTACTTAGAAAACCGCCTATCAGCAAACGACGTCCACGAGAACGTCCTTCCAACAAACCAGCAACCACAATCAACGTCCACGGTAACTACTTCAACCGTCTACCAGACGTATATTTTATTAGGGTCAATGATGTATATCATATATGTATGAATGATCCTCGGGGAAATTACGACAAGATGTTTTCCCCGAGAATCGGTAATCATCAAAGCGACAAATAGCCGAAAAGAGAAAAATAATCACCCCCAGATGAGGGACCAGTATTCCTGGACATAACATAAATAGCTGAACCCCAGAACAAGGAGGCCAGTTCGATCCACACAATTACGTCCAGACGATCAGCGCAACTAACCAACGACTACAGTTCGATCCAGACAGTTCAATCAACACAGTCAGCGACACCAGTCCAGCCAGTGGACTCAGTCAGCAAGTCGCCTCCAGTTCCGTCCCGATAGTCAGGCGCAACAGTTCAGCACTAGTTCAGTTCAACAGTGAAGTGCAACCAACCAACGAGTTTAGTTCAGTCGAGCCAGTGGACCCATTCACACCGGTCTAGCCAGTGGACCCAGTCAACCAAACTCCGCCAGCAGCTAGTCAACCAGACAAGTCCAGTTCAGAGAGTCCAGCTCCACTCATTCCCTCACAAGTGTTTGTATCTCTTGCACATTTGTATATATATATATATATATATATATATATATATATATATATATATATATCGTCCATGTAAATAAAATCCTCTGCAAACCGTGAGTGATATACCTTTCCTACGGCGTGTCATATCACCACAAATTGGTGACCCCGACGTGATTTACAAGAGGAATGCGGTCATCCACAAGAGTATGGTATATGTACTGAGAGAGTCCCACAGACTGCTCTGTACATGATTTGTTTTTCCCTTCAAAAAGAGACATGTGGTCGTACTTGTACACATTTCCTTGGCCCATTTCCTTATATTATATATTGAGACAGTCCCACAAACTGCTCCGGCATATAATAATAAGAATAATAATAATAAATGCTTGAAACAGTGACATTCTCACAGACTGCTCGGCATATGATTTGTGTTTCCCCTAAACAAGGGATATGTGGCCTTACTCATAAATAATATTAATATGCGTCCCTGCATTCTTATTAGTTACTATAATAGATTATTAGAATGCACTGCTGAGTGCATTCTTATAGGGTTAGTTATTTTGAAATGGGTACCTTTGTTTATCTACTTTGGCCTTGAATGGCGTCACTCGTGCTCTTTGTCTCTCCTTATCCTCTTTTCCAGCTTTTCTTGTTTGTTTTGATTTGCAGATCTTTTTGGATAAATATTCATGATCATACTTGGTCCCGCTGTGTCTTGCAATAACTTGATCTTAAAATAAATTTTCTTTTTTCTTTCTTTGATATTAGTCGCTAAACGTGTTAAGTGGTTAAGCACTGAAACGTGAATGAAATGAAGGACGAATTAGCAAATGACATCAGAACGACGAGCAGTGAAGCAGAATCTGACCGCGAAATTGTCATAGAAATTGATGAATCCGTTTCGATTGAATATTGAAATAGAGAAGGAAAATGAGCAGAGCCACGAAGCCAGCGGAAATTGTAAAGAAATTGTCGATGATCCTGATAGCAGTAAGGAACGAAAAATACTGGATCCTACATTACCCATATCTTCTATATTTGAATATTTTGTAACAAATTGTCAAGAACTTTATGGTATGGGAGAATGTGCAACGATAGAATAAATACCGAGTAAGTTTTCGTTGTTTTGAATGGTTAGATATATATATATATATATATATATATATGTATATATAATGTATATATATATATATGTATATATATATATATATATATATATATATATATATATATATATATATATATATATTCCGGAATGGACTCAGAGGATCAAACTCTTTCACTAAAAGAACAACAACTATCTAAATCGACTCAATCTGTAATACGACTTTTAAAAGCATTTCAAATGACTAACCGAAATATAACTGCCGATAATTGGTTTACATGAATAGGCCTTGTTAACCTATTGAGGACAAAAGTCTTAATTATCATACCATAAGCAAGACCTTTTGAAATTGTCACCATAACATAGAATAAAAAAGAAAATCCAGCAAAATTTCAGCCAAGCAAACACAGACCAATTGCTTCAAGTTTGTATGGCTTTACATCAGATATCGCTTTGGTTTCATATGTTCCAAAGTAAGGTAGGGCAGCTTTATTAGTAAGTTCTATGCTTCATTCAAAAGTTGCTGACCCCGTTACAAATAAACCATAAATTATTATGTATTACAATTTGGCTAATTGTGAATTAGGCCCTGGGTGAGAAATGCGCGATTTATTGTTCTGGACGAAGAACAAGATGATGGATTATGGTCATATTTGGTCAGAATATTGGATAGAAGAGGCATCAACGCATTCATACTTTATAGTGAATGTAAAAATAATTTACCATTGAAACTAATTGATTTCATAAAAGAACTGGTCTTTCAATTAGTAAAACCAGACATGGAACGCCGTTTGATGAATCCCTGTGCACCACCAGAAATTCGAATCATTATTAGTAAGCCTCAACTAGAAGAATCGGAGAGTCTAATGATGTAATTAGTGAAACGTACCCCTTTTTAATACAAAGATAATATGGGTAAACAAGATTTAAGCGTGCCTGTCAATTTGACCGGTAAACATTGTATTCCGGATTTAAAATGGCTTCACAGCAGTTTCGTCTCGTTTGTCCAGCTGTTACTAAATTAGAGTTCTTGCATTTTCTGTTATTGCTGCTTACTTAACTTATTGTTTGTTTCCAAATATACTTGCTTAATATAATTATGCCGTTCAACAAGTTAGTCTAGTCACTAAGACTTATTGTATCTCCAAAGTTTTTCTATAATGTGAAATAATATCCGGGAAAATATGTTCTCAGGCTGTTTTTCTGTGTGAAATAATTTGTTAAATTAGAACTCCATGGTGAGGACGAATGTTTGTACTGCCCACTATATTTTACTTAGTCCCGGAAACTCGTAAATTCGGTCCTTGGGGATATGAACCCAAACTTACTCATAACTTTAGCAAGATCGGTATATTACTAATTAATAATAATGTTTCTTAATGAAAATGACATAATAACAAAACTAGTTTAATTATGATACATTTTGAGTTTTTGTTAGGGGTTATTAATGGATTTCGTGATAATATTTCACAAAGTAAAATAATAATAAGTTTAAATAATATAGACTACATAAACAACCCTGGAAACTATTTAAATTGAAGTTGTCTTGTAGTCTTAATATATGTGCTCCTTATATACAGGGTGTTTACGGTCTTGTGATTTACTTTTTAAGACATCTTAAAAGAAGATCATTAACCTTAAAATATCGTAACAAAAGTTGCATTATAAGCGAGATATTACTGTTAACATTTTTAAATTCAAGCTGTTGAGTTCCTTTCAAATATACAGTGTCCTTATTGGTCGCCTCCTCCCCATCTACTGTGGAGAGAGATTGATTGATTGATTGATTTAGTTTATTTATGCCAAGGCGTATGGCCAAATGGCAATTTAAAGAATACAATATAAATACAATATATCATTTTTAACATTTTGTTGTAATAAAAACCAGGACTGGACATCTGTGCCATTAGCGCACATTCCAAAACGTGCCCTTTGTTCCAAGTTTTGGATAAATGCAATTGTTTTATGGTTTGTCCAGAAACTAAGGGTTTTTATTACCACGCTAAAATTTACCTCCCCCATACATATTATAAAAAGTGCGAAGGCCTATAAAAACCTTCTTATAGAGATAACCAGAGGACCAGACATTTTCAGGGATTTAGAGAATTTAAGCCTCGAATGTTCATGGGAGGAGCCAGGAAAATTCAATATCCTCCTTATTTTAACTAGAGGGATGATTTAACCCCTCTTACAGAGAATATTATACTAGGAATGGTATAAATACCATTCCCCAGTTGTCAGTAACAAGTAAGAAGTAAGAGAAAAGAGAGTAGGGTGGTAAGCTATAAGTTCTTAAGTCTTAAGTTATTTCGTTGTATTATTGTTTAATTAAATTGTTAAAACCAACTCGACTATTATTCGACAAACTACGTGCCTTGCGAATCCCGGTGAACATTACAAGATCCCGAAATATTTAGATATATCTCAGAGTCCGAAGAATTGTTGGCCAGCAGTCCTTCCCTCTCAACATTGAAGTCGGTGGTTCACACCACAACCCCCTTCACAACATTGGTGGCAGCCTCACAACATTGGTGGCAGCCTCACAACAATTTGTAAGTCTTACAGGTCAGACTCCCAAATATAACAAAATATGATATAACAAAAGAACAATAACAAAAAATGATAATATGATAAATAAATGATAATTCATAAATGATACATAAATACATACCATAATATAATACATAAACACAGATAGATTTGTAATGAGATTTAACCAATATACGACTTATGTTAAGAAATTCTATACTAAATTTGTACTAGATCTACTCAATTTACAAGATTTGCTTAGATAGAAGACGCCATAATTTTAAGGTATCACAATTTAAGGTATCACAAAATGTCCACGTTACTTTATACAACTCAGGTTTTCCTCTATCCGGTTTATCTCTATAATACAGAGTCAAAAGCCCAGATTCAATAGATAGTCAAATATTTTGTTTTTAAATACTTCCAGACTACTAGAGTTTACAATTTCACTGGGCAATTCTTCCCACAACCATATAGCAGTTACTACTAATGAACACTCAAGGTAGGTGGTATCAAAATGAGGTAATCTGAAGTAAGAATTCTTTTTTGATGCTAATCTATCCGATCGTCTAACTTCAGTCTCCTCCACAAATGATTCATGTAAATAACTTGGTTTGCCTATTTTCAATAATTTATAAAAGTAACAAGCCATGTAGTACCATCGACGACGTTTGATTGATAGCCGCCCTAGCTCTCGTCGATAAGGGGTTATGTGCTCATCTCGTTTCAGACTAAAGATAAATCTTATAGAAGAATTCATTGCGCGCTGCAATTTCAAATTATTTTCTGATGTAGAATCAATAAGCACAATTGTGCAGTAATCTATGAGCGGTAAGATAGTTGCTGAAACTAATAACTTTCTGATTGCCGTTGTAAAGATATTTTTGCAAATTTTAATAACTCCAGGACAAGTTTTGACTTATACATAATTCTAAGCACTTTGCTGAATTTACATAAGGTAGTGCAAGACTATCTATTATAATAGGAGGTATTTCACTTTCTTGTAGTTACTATTCGAGCCCAATATCATTACTTTGGTTTTACCAAAGTTCAACTCCAAGCTATGTTGCCTAGCCCAATTTGCTATTGATTGTGCATCATGAGTGACTTTACTAACGGCTTTCTCCAATTGGAACAATAAAAAATGCAAATATATATACTTGTCATCGGCAAATAACCCATGCTTGCAATAGACAATCCACCCAACAACTGAATTCATCACTATCAGAAACTATATCGGTCCCAGAACAGATCCTTGGGGAACTTCAGAAAAAGTTTTCAAGAGCTGAATTGGAATCCCAAAATCATTTAAAATTAATTGAGACCGTTTTGATAAGTAGGAGAAGAACCAAACTATCGTTTCCAGTGAAAAACCAAGTCTAAATAATGCGGTTAGTATAGTTTTGAGGTCAACGTAATCAAAAGCTTTGTTTAAATAAAATAAAACTAATAATGTCAAATGATTTTTGTCCATTGCATGCCTGATATCATCAGTAAGTTGAAAAAGTGCTGACTGGGTACTGTGGTGTTTGCGGAAACCAGATTGAGAAGAATCTAATAATTCATTATCTTCCAAATAGTGTACCACTTGATTTGCAATAATTCTTCCAAAAACTTTAGCTAAATGAGACAAGTTTGCAATCGGTCGAGTATCGGAAGGCGAATTAGGCGGTGTGCTTTTATTTAAAGGTATGATATAGATGACCTTCCATAAGTCAGGAAATACACCAGTCTCAAGAGATCTATTGAATAAAGCTGTGAGATAAGGTGGTATTGAATAAAGCTGTGGTATAAATTTGAGGAAAATGATCTCTAAGCCATTTCAGATCAATTCCATCAGGACTTTTACCTTTCGATTTTTGCAGAGTAAGATGTAAAGCTTTAGTTACATAAAAAAATGTCTATTTTTGACCACTTAAATGAGCATTCAACTTCAGTACTGTATTTTAAAGGCAAAGTGTCTATAAAGTCAAAGTCACTGCAAGGAGGACATTTTCGAACTATATTGGCATAATACTCATTTATTTTAAGTGCATCAAAGTGTTTTTGCGGAGAGGAAGGATTTGACTTTATAACAGTTGAACGAAGTGGCAATATTGACAAAGCATTCTTTAGATATTCTTCACGCACACGATTCAATTGGTTTCTTTTCTTTTTAATTCATAGAGAGTAAGAAGATTTTGGTCGCGTGTTCGCTTAGCCTGTTTGTACATTTTATCCCGCTCACAACACTTTGCCTTTAACCCTTTAGTAAACCGAAGATTACTACTTCCAGTGATCTTTCGGGTAAGCATCGGAGCAAACGAGTTATAGACAGACAGTGTCTTAGTTAAAAAGAAATCGAGAAATTCATTTGGGTGCGAATTTTGAAATATTTTACTCTCAGTATCAAGAGAGTTCGTTAAGGAATTTGACAAGGCAGTATGGTCACAACTTTTGAGATTCTTATAACTGATGATTTTTTCGGTTGTTTTTGGACTTGTAAGTAAATATTTGCACAGTAAATAATCATGGCCGTCAATAAATGGAGTAATACACTTCGAGTTGCTGGATAACTTATCCTAATTGTTCAGCAATACTACATCTCCAGAAATACTACAGAGAGGGTAGTTTCAGTTCGTAAAAATAAATAGACGAGACAGTGTTTGACAAGACGCAAACCGAACGTTTCGAACGCATTATTCTTTATTGTTCCCGAACGTTTCGGTAAATATTTCTTTGTTTTTTTATGTATTTTAAATAAATGTTTAAAAAACCCACCATAGATTTTAAATTGGTCCATCGAACAAAGTTAGAATCCGTGATTCTAACACCACATTCCCTAATTCGTAACACGATTCATAACGATACATTATTAGTACATTTTTATTAAGTAAGTTGATGATGGTACTTTTCCCATCTGTCAAGCTGTTTTATTTTTACTGCATTGTTAATTGAAAAAAACTCTTGTAAAAATGGTCCATAGCACCAACACTGCATACCTTGACATCTTGTTAATTTATGGGGAGGTACTTCAGACTTCTGCTTCTGCAAGTTTATTGTACACTGAGCAATTTCCTAACAAACCAACACCTATTCAAAAAAAATTCACGGCTCTAGTAATCCGTGCACAAGAAACTGGTGTACTGTAAACACGTTAAGATAGGGATGGTGGACCTGGCCGACACCAACGGATTTTGGATGCCCAAGAATAAATGTTAAATTTTTTCGAAGTAGATCCTTCTAGTAATCGTGGTGATTTTCGACGCGCGCTTTCGCTGAACAAGTTCCAGCGGTGACAGGGCATCTGCCTCTTGTTCGACCGCGATCCGTGGGGCTTGCCGTACCGCATCGTCACCGGTCGGTTCGGGCACCGAGGGAAGGTTGGGGGTGACGGGTGGGACCGCAGCCGTGGTTGACCACCTTTTCCCCGTCAATGCGAGAGGAGTGGGACGCGCTGTTGTGGGGCAGTACGTTGGGGTGACCTCCTTCAACGTGGAGCAGGTCCGCAGAGCAGTAGTCTCACTACCCGCGAAAAAGGCATCCAGCCCAGACGGGCTGCCTAATGAGCTGTTTCGCCTGGCAGCAGATAGTACCTCGAAGGACTTGCCAAGTTTTTACTAGTTGTTGGATGAAGGCCATTTTGGCTCTTCTTCTAAAATCGGGTAAGGATCCCTCGACACCTGGTGCGTACAGACCGATCTGTTTGTTGGTCAGCGAGGCAGAAATGCTAGAAAGGCATGCTAAAAGTGGGCAGGTCTACTCGCCCCGGATCAGTTCGGATTTCGGAAGGGGGTTGGGACGAGTATGCCATTTGGGCTCTCCTCCGTGTTGTGGCGGGGGCCAACAGCGGAACGTACCGTACCATGAGGAATTGTGTGGTCTTCTACTTTGACGTCGCCAAAGGCTTCAAGACGGTACAATGGTGGTTCGTCCTCGAGGCCCTAGTAGGGTAGAAAATACCGAAGACATTGTTGACGCTTACTACCGATTACCTGCGCGACAGAACCATTAGGTACCTCGAGGATGAAGACTGGGACTGCCGCGAGCGGGGGTTGTCTGCCAGGGTATTGTAGGGATCGGTTTTAGGACCATTCCTGTGGAATGTCGCCAATGACGGCTTTCTGCGGACGCCGAGCCCGTTACCGCCCACAGGGGTGGGTATTGTGGCGTATGCGGACGACCTGGCACTTGTCTTCACCGACAGGCGCTGGGATATGCTGCGTCACAGGGTCACGCGCGTGGGGAAACTAGTTCGACAGTGGATGGAGACGACGGGCCTTCAGCTCGCCGCCTCTAAAACACAGGCGGCCCTGCTCTCCACCAGGAGGTCAGGGAGGGGCAATCTGGAGGTCGAAATTTTGTGAGAGAGGATACCGGTCGAACGGTTGATCCGGTACCTCGGTGTAATACTCCAGGCGGGTCTGTGGGGATTACACGTGTACCGCGCCGCCGGCAACGGGGCCCGCGCGTTTGAACAGGTGGCGAGACTCATGCCAAGGACCACCGAGCCTGGGGAGGGCAGGATGAGGCTAATGGACAGTATGACTACTCCTATACGCGGCTCCGGTGTGGGCAGGTAAGTGCTAACGCCCGTAACAGGGAGCGATTGCGACAGAGACTGCGCCCAGTGGCCATTAGGGTCGCCCAGGCTTACAGTACAGTCAGCGGTCTAGGTTATGTGGAGGCTATGTGGAGGTTGTATCGGGAACTCCTCCCGTGGACCTCCTTGTGATGGACCGCGCGTCGGCGAGGGACGCAAGAATATCTGGTGGGAACCGCGGGCGGCAATGAGAGCTGTTCGGGAACAACTCCTTGCCTGCTGATAGGAAAGGTGATCACGCGGAGGAAACGGCGTCTTATCCCAGATTTATTTCGGTAGATGGGGCGAGGGCTGGATGAGGTGGCATCATATTTCCTCACCCAGCTTCTTAACGGACACGGTTCCTGCGGAGCGTATCTCTACAGGATTGGGAAAGCCCCATATAACAGGTGCACATCGGGTAGAGATGGCGTGCGCGACGACGCGGAGCACACACTGGTGGCGTGTCTTCGTTGGGAGAGGGAGCGATAGGCCTTGGTGCCGTGCGTGTGTGGAAACATGGGCGGTAGGAGTTTTTGTTTTTGTAAATGCTATTGCAAAGCATCTTGTACTTTTGTGTAATTCCTGTTATACTTTTATTCAAGAAAGTTCCTCTGGTGCTCGTTATGGGAAGTCTCGAAGGGTTAACAGAAACAGTAATGCCATCGTTGGCAGTCCCTCTGTCCATCCGTTTCAGGAGAGTCACTTGAGCCAGCGTAGGCTGACTAACGTTCCCAAAACAAAATTAAAAAAAAAACCTTCTTGTAGTTCTCGAAAAATATCTCGCCAAGTAGATATCTCAAATTGAATTATCTGGCGAACACTGCGCGAGAACCAATTGTATCCTTTCCATATACAAATAGTACAGGCTTTACAACTTGAAGATCATCCTTTTCGTTTACAATTTTACTGAAGGTTTCTGCAAAAGCGTGAAATTACAAACTTTTCTTTCATTGTATTGGCGACTGATAAAGCAAAGTTTACATGTAACGGCATAATTAACAATCATACTTGTCTTATTTGGGCTGTCGATAATACAAATGCTGTTTGACGTAATGATTTCCAGCACATTTTTTGGATAAAAGACTGGTCAATGCACAACTTATTGACCTCATGTGTTGCTAAATCGATTGACTGCAAATTACTATCTTTGTTATCTCATTATTTTTATCTCTTCTTTTTGCAAAATCAGTTTAGATAGAATATAGGAAGAATTTCCGTTGAATGTACGTCGACAAATATGGCTTCTTCAAGATAGGCATTTTATTCGTTTAGTTCGCCAATATTTAGATAATGTGTTTGAAAATAAGTGGATTACTCGAGATCCTGTTCCTGTTCTCCTTCGGCCACACGAGCTTAACTCCCTTGTTTTCTATTTATGGAGCGTTATGAATACGCCAACGAAATAATTGATTTAGATGATCAAGGCGCAGTAGATTATTCCAATTCATGGATAAGTCGAGTGAGACTTGCGTTCAACAACACGGCGATAACTTTGAACAACTAGTGTAATGTGGATTCCATTTTTTTTTAAATAATGTTTTACTTAAAAATAAATTCCCAACGCCCTGTATATATTATTTATATAAATATATATTATTGTTGGTTAACTTTTGTAACAATTTCTCGCTGGAAGTTTTCTTATTGTAACTGATTTAAGCGTTTTATTAATTTAATTACATTTCTAATGAATCAACTTATGGCTTAAGTTAAGAGATTTTAAAATGTGTTTCATATTATACTTACTTATATGTATATATGTACTTCATATTATTCCCGTTGATTTGATTTATTTTGTGTCTTATAATTCTGAATATAAAGATTATTGAAAATATATACAACGTATAGTAATACAAATTATTCGCACAATTAAACATTTATAAAAGATTTTAAAACTTTTTTAGGACGCATGCATAAATCCAAAGCGGGAAATGTTTTGAAATTAATAATCGGATTCGATGTATAAATATTGTGAAATGCGATGTAAAGTGCTAAATATGCGCCCACAGTATAATATGGAGGACCAAATGATATTAGCCGTTCAAAGGATATTGTGACTTGCATTTACATGAGCAGCCTTTGAGGTATTTAATGTCAAACATTATGAATTGAATGAAACATATATAGTATGTATGGTTAGCAGTTAGTTTAAAGTGAATGCGACATTATTGATGTGAAAACACGAGGGAACGGATTCGTGAATAATATGTGTTTTTATTTAACATATACATTTACGCAGAACATGATACATAAAGAAATAAAGGCAGAGAAAGTAATTGAAACTACAAAAATGTTATAACGGGGAAAGGCAGGGTGTTGGGAATTTATTTTTAAGGACATGCTGGAATAACAACGGAGATGGTAAAGAAAATGGACAACGTTTTAGCTGATTAATGAACTGACCGTCCGCGAG
Organism: Phosphuga atrata; assembly: GCA_944588485.1. Lineage (NCBI taxonomy): Eukaryota > Metazoa > Arthropoda > Insecta > Coleoptera > Silphidae > Phosphuga > Phosphuga atrata. The sequence goes on along the minus strand of OX155903.1, from coordinate 10,659,138 downwards.
ATTCTGCTCTCCATCGATAAAATGAAGGAGGAGGACCAGAAGGTCCAGAGTCAATGGGAGTATTCTTTGAGGAAGGATCGATACCAGCTGATGCTTTTCGAGCAGGCGGAGACCACCAGGTACGTAGAGATGGCCGTTCAAAACTTCAACCTTGCTGTAGAGCCCATATTTTAACCTTGTCAAAAGCTTTTTGGAACGAAGTTCCTTTAGGGAGCTCTCGGTAGCAGCGATTCGGCAGAAAACGTTACGTTACGTACGATGTCCTCGTACGCTGTCCTCGTTCGCTGTCCTCGTATGCTGTCCGTTACGCGCCCTTTCTCTTTTTCTCAGTGTAAATTTTTATACCGCGCTCTCTCTCTCTTTTTTTTCTCTTTCTCTCAGTGTATATTTCTATAATGCGTGCTCTCTCTTTCTTTCGCATAGTAACATACAAGCGTGGTCTATTTATAATCTTAAAACTAAACAAGATTAAATAAAAATTGTTTACGTATTTTCCTTTTTTGTTGTTTTAATTCATAGGAGAGTTATATTTATATTATACTCATTAATTTAATTAGATTTTGAGAAATGGAAAGTCAAGAAAGGATGCAAAATACTGAAAAAAAGTAAGTTTATAAAAATAGAACTGTACAATTTGAAGCAATTGCTAACTATTTACATATGTTTATCGTACATGTAATTTGAGTGATTGATATTTACTATATTTGTATATGTCGTAGTCATATATTAAAATCAGTCAGATTGTTTTGAACTGAGCCATTATTGCATGATCTCTGTCGGCAGTTCGAGTAGTTTGATAGTAATCGTACTGATGCAATTTGTAATTGCTTTTAAAAACATTTTGTAGGTTTGTGATAGCAGACTGATTGGTCGGTAGATTTCAAGGTTTCCGGGTCCTCTTTCTTATAAGAAAGTACATAGTACATAAATGCAACCGTACTACAAGGGAGTTTGTCCAGTCGTCCGGGATGTCTTCAGATTCGAGACATTTGTTAAATAGAATTTTTAGTTGGTTTTCTAGTTATACGCCTCCAGTCTTAAACATTTCCGTCAGTAGTCCGTCAGGGTGTTGGGTATTTATTTTTAAGGACATGCTGGAATAACAACGGAGATGGTAAAGAAAACGGACAACATTTTAGCTGGTTGATGAACTGACCGTCTGGGAGATTCTGCTCACCATCGATAACATGGAGGAGGAGGAGCTGGAGGTTCAGAGTCAGTAGGAGTATTCTTTGAGGAAGGATCGATATCGGCTGAAGCTGTTCGAGCAGGCGGAGACCATCAGGTTGATGGAGATGGCCGTTCAAAACTTCAACCTTGCCGTGAGAAACATGCAACTGAAGAGGATCCCAAACGGTGCCGCGTCTAACCTGTTCATACTGCACATGTTGACCTTGCACCAGGAGTTCATGATTTTGAAGGATTGCGAGTCGAAGGAGGACTTATTGCCAGGAAACTTATTGCCATTGAGAATTTGTTTGGCTTTAATTTTGGTATTTGGTAGACTTTTGTACCGAAGCTAGTCGCTTCGGTATCATTGAAACGACTAGTTTGTGTCAACGTATCTTGTTAAAACTTAGAACTGGCTGAAGATAAACTATACTTAAATAAACTGGGATTTTTTTAAATTTAGTTCTCGGGGACTTACAAAATGTAAAATTTAATTTCCTATGTATTATCTCTGTTAGTATTTTTTCGAATCTTCAACTGTTTTCAAGATATTTGACAAGTCTTAGACACAAACCAAAAACATGAAGATTCGTGGTTAGTTAGAACAAATAAGATAACTTTTACAAATCTCAACGAATTTACAAACTGCTTACAGATACTGATTAAGAATCAATTTTTGTACAAATCATCTCTCTTATTATTTTCTCGTATCTTCAACTGTTTTCAAGTTATTTGACTAGTTTTAAACACTAACCAAAAACATGGAGATTCTTAGTTAGTAAGAGAAAATAAGTCATAACTTTATACAAATCTCAACGAATGTACAAACTATTTAGAGATTATTATTTTGAATTAAATTTGTCACAAATTATCTTTCTTATCATATTCTCGTATCTTCAACTCTTTTCAAGATATCTGACAAGTTTTAGACACAAACGAAAAACATGAAGATTCGTGGTTAGATAGAACAAATATGTCATAACTTTTACAAATCTCAACGACTTTACAAACTGCTTACATATTATTATTAAGAATATTTTTTTTACAAAGCATCTGTCTTATCATTTTTTCGTATCTAGAACTGTTTTCAAGATATTTGACAAGTTTTAAACACTAACCAAAAACATGGAGATTCTTAGTTAGTAAGAGCAAATAAGTCATAACTTCTGCAAATCTGAACGAATTTACAAACTGTTGACAGATTCTTATTCAGAATAAATTTTTTTACAAATTATCTTTTCATCATTTTCTCGTATCTTCAGATACGAGATATCTGACAAGTTTTAGTCACACACCAAGAACATTAAGATTCGTAGTTAATAAGAGCGAATAAGTTATAACTTCTACAAATCTGAACCAATTTACAAACTGCTTACAGATTCTTATTTAGAATTTTATTTTCTACAAATTTCCTTAATCCATAATTTTCTCGTATTTTTAACTTTTTTTAAGATATTTGCCACGTTTTAGACACGAACCAAAAACATGAAGTTGTTAGTAAGAGCAACTAAATCATAACTTCAACAAACCTCATCGAATTTACAAACTACTTACAGATTCTTATTAATAATTAAATTTTCTACAAATTACCATTCTTATCATTTTCGTGTATCTTCAACTTTTTAAAGGTATTTGACATGTTTGACACACAAACCAGAAACATCTAAATTAGTTTTTGCCAAAGACATGGACGTAGTAAAAACGTCATAACTTCCACAATCCTCAACCGATTTGCAATTTTATACAAATTCAAAGAATTAAATTTTCTATAAAATTTTTCTCTTGCCAGGTTCATACCAAAATGATGGAACGAAACAATTCTCGGCAGACATGACTGTGTAAACAAAACTAGATCAATTTGACAGACAAAACTGGATAGTCAAGACTAAACAGAGAAGACTGGGTAGCTAGATAATTTAATTTAACAATCATTTCTTTAGAGATTAGATACATAGGACTAGGCAAACAAGAATAGACAGACAAAACCACACACGCAAATCTAGACAGAAAATAGTAGACAGAAAAGACTAAACAAAATAGACTGGACAAACAAGAGTGGGCATTCAAGACTACACAGACAGGAATGGAAAAAAACAAGAATGCACAGACAAGACTAGACAGGCACAATTAGATAACCAAGACTGGACAAATAAGACTAGACAGATATGCCTGGAGAGACAATACTAAATATGGTTTTGGAGAATGCTCTCACTAAACCCTCCATTCCACATAGGCCTTTAGTATGCGCCAGGGTGGACAGCTCAGTCGGGTAGTGAAAACCTCCCTAGTCGTAGCCTCCCCGACCGGGAATCGAATAAAAAACATAATAAATATGTCTAGATAATTTGAAAAACTCGTAGGTCAAGACTTGGAAAGGTAACATACAACCAATATATAAGGAAACAATGCTATTCTGGCAAGACTAGCATGATAAGACACGTCTAGATAGATAAGACTATAATTATACTACACGTCTCGTTCTCGATGATAATTTGTAGTAATGCTCATCATTGCTAAAATTTCACACTTTTTAGAGATTGAAATTTGGCGCCTAGGCTGGTGTTGCCGGCCGTGCGCCGTCCACAGTCATATTTGTTTGTTGTGTTTGACGTTTCACACGTACTGAGTACTCTATGTGCAAAAAATTAACAAATTTAAATAAGAATAAAAGGTTTATAATGTCAGGAGATTTTGAAGAGAAAAGCATATTCACGATCACGAAAAGAGATCAAATGGCTCAAAAACGCCGTTTGTAAACTGGCAGAATTAAATAAAACCACCATAATTACTGCATTGAAAAAATAGGAATTCACAGACAAATCGGAATATACAAACCTAAGCAAACAAGACTAGATACACAGAACAGAATAGCTGAACCATACTGCATTGTCAACACTGGTCCGAAATGACTGGAAAGCTAGGAATGGTCAGGTTACACTAAAATACCGAACTGGATAAACAAGACCAGATGAGACTACACAAACAAGACAAGAGATATAAGACTAGATACACGGGGCTGCACAGACAAGATAATATTAAAAACATCAGACAGACAGGACTGACAGAAAAGATTAGACGAATGAGACTAAACAGAAAAAGCTAGACACACAAGATTAGACACAGAAGACTGGTCAGACAGGAGTAGTATAGTAGATAGATCAGACAAGATTAGACAACCAACAATAGAAAAACAAGAGCAGATAGACAAAGTAAACACAGAAGACTAGACAGTCGAGATTTGACAAACAATACAAGACAAACAAGGCTAGACAGTTGAGACTGAATAGGCAAGCTTAGAAAGTAAGACTAGATAAACAGAACTGAAGAGACAAGACTAGATAGACAAGACCATATAGACAAGACCAGATAGAAAAATCGAGACAGAGAGGATTAGATAAGAGATAAGACTACTCAAAGATGATGAAACAGACAAGACTAGTTAGAGATGGCTACAGAGTTGTAGAAATAACACGAGATAAACAAGAATTGATTCACATGATTATACGATGAAGAACTGAGAGAAAAGTCTTAACAGACAAAAGGCAACAGGAGGGGTCACACAAACGAGGCTAGGCAAAACGAATAAGAAAAAAGCAGATAGAAAAGACTAGACAAATAGGGTTAAATGTACAAGACTAGATAGACAGAATACGGGAAACAACACTTGAATTATTATTATTATTATCGTATGGCTATACGTGCCATGGGTTTTTCGGGTCCGAGTACCCGGACCCGGACTCGACGAGTCCAAGGGTAAATACCCGGTAGCCGATACCCGATCTAAGACTTGACGAGTCTCGGGTCTTGAATGTTTGGCATTGTCTAGTACACTGCGTTGTAAAGAAGATCGGAGATTTAGCATTACACTTGATGAATGGACTAGTATGCAAAATCGAACATTTCTAAATATTAAATTGCATGGAATTGACTCTGAAGTGTATAATCTGGGTTTATTGAGAATTTTTAACTCATGTACTGCTATACAATTAGTCGAAAAAGTAGAACAACACTTAAACACATTTAATATAAAATTATAAAAACATATAGTTGGTTCAACCGGCGACTGTGCCAGTGTAATGAAGATATTTGGACGAGAATTTTCCAGTCTTTATAATATCTGTTTGAATCACACTATACACTTATCTGTTTGTGATGTAGTATATAAATAGAAAATTATTACCGGCTCTTCAGCCGGTAATAATTTTCTGGCTTTAATAATTTTAAATTATTACCGGCTGCAAGATGAAGATGACCATGGTCTAGATGTTATTGATGACGATCAAATTGAAAATTATTATTCTGACGGGAGAGTCTATGATGTCGAAGAATACGGACAAGTTGAATTATCTTTAGAAAATTTAGAAGGGAATTCATCCATTTGCCTTCCGCTCTTAGCCTCTTGTGGAGTTTTGTCTTATTTACCTATTTACCATAACATTCTCCAAATCCCTTGTTTATCTAAGTCCCACTAAACATAATCGGCAAGTTCGTACAGTATCGCTTGCTTTACCATATACGTGAACATGAAAAATCCTTTCGGGTTTTTGTTTAAATTGTGAGACAGGTTAGACCCGGACCCGGACCCGAAAAATCGGACTCGACTTGAACTCGCCGAGTCTAAAAACACCGGGTATTCCCAAACCCTAACACGCTTTCAGCATCAGCTTAAGGTGTATGTGTGTGTGTACAATAAGAGGAGTTGCAAGAGGTACAACTCCTGCTAAACAAAATATTTGCTGATAATTCAATCATTTTAAATGATTTTAATGCTGTCACGTTTGTAAAATAATATAATTTTGACACTTTTGAAATGAAATTAATCATATAGTGTTGTCATTTGTCTGAAATCAAAGTTACTATAATTAAAGGAATGATATTAGAAAAGAAAAGCTGCCAATGTTCATAAAAAAGTTACTATATCTAACGATGTGATATTAGTTACAAAGGCTTACATGGACGAAACAAAAATCAGCTGTGGCGTGAAAGTTACTAAAAATCTCACTAAAAATGTCATAACCTTTAAATTAATTAAGTGACATTGATGTTGTCAACTTTGACGTTAAATATAACCAACATATTGTTTTAATCAAGTTGGTATCTTGTGTTGTTGAGTTACCAACATACTCAAACATAATCTCACCAACTATTTGTGGAAGTTACGTTGTTGTTGTCAAGTTTGACAGATAACATAACCATTCCTCCAATTATAGTAAGTTTGCTTTTAGACAATTAGCAACACTTAGCAAAATTATGTTACTAAACTTTGTCTTGATTTATCTGCCCGCTTCGCGGCGGGCAACCTAATATAACCGGGGTTAAACCAACGGTCGTTGCAACACTGTCCTATATTGGATCGAGAGTTCCCGCTGCCGACTGTATGTTGTCTTGATTTATCTGCCCGCTTCGCGGCGGGCAACCTAATCTTACCGGGGTTAAACCAACGGTCCTTGCAACACTGTCCTATATTGGATCGAGCGCTCGCGCTGCCGCGCGTATGTTGTGTTGATTTATCTGTCCGCTTCGCAGCGGGCAACCTAATCTTACCGGGGTTAAACCAACGGTCCTTGCAACACTGTCCTATATTGGATCGAGCGCTCGCGCTGCCGCGCGTATGTAGTGTTGATTTATCTGTCCGCTTCGCGGCGGGCAACCTAATCTAACCGGGGTTAAACCAACGGTCCTTTGTCACATTGACCTATTTTTAATCGAGAGTTCGCGCTGCCGCGCGTATGGTGTCTTGATTTAACTGTCCACTTCACGGCGAGCAACCTAATCTAACCGGGGTTAAACCAACTGTTCTTTTTCACATTGACCTTTATTGAATCGAGAGCTCGCGCGTCTTGGTCTTCATCGGATAAATGAAGACCAGATTAATCAATATCAAGAATATCAATAATATAATATCAAGATCAGATATATCAAGACCAGATATATCAAGAACACATACGCGCTGCCGCGGGTATGTGGTCTTGGTCAGAAAAGAAAATTCTGTGTCAAAGCTATCGGCCACGAAAATACCAAAATATAAATTTCAATAGAAAAATCTATAAGCTACGCCGACCTCAAGGAATATTTGGATACAACTGTCCAAGTTTTCAAACTATAGTTATTTGAATGTCTGACCTCGTGTGCGACTTTGAGTTTGAGGGGCGGCGACCGCCGCCAGATACAATATTATAATAAATAATTTTTTAAACAAATCCAGATATGTCAATCACGAATTTCAACTAAAACCGAAAACTAAAATTTCAAAATATTCAAAAATTGCGAAAAAATGTATTAACATTTGAAGGATTTCAATGAAACTTTTACTGAATGTGTGTATGCACCAGAAGTATCAGTTGACAAAATTTGAACGCTCCCACTCCAATGGGGACGTCGTGAGGAATGATTTTTTCTTCAAAGCTTACTTGCAAATATCTCGTGAACGCCTCAAGATACAAAATTATAAACTGGATAACCGTATGTCAGATGTCGATGTCTACAAAAATAGTATTTTTTGCAAATTTTGTAAAAACCTTCGGTTTAGTCGCAAAAGTAAAAAATATAAAATCCAAAAATTTATCCAAGGGTACACCTCTTCTCTGAATTTCGTTTTTCAATTTTTTCGTTTGCAAAAAAAGATGGATTGGAAAGATGACAATGACACAATTTTTGATGAAAATCTGCTCTATAAAACAGTGCTAAATGCATGTCTGGTAGACTTCGGAGACTTGGAAAAAAAAATATATTTGTAAATTTTCAATAAGTATTTCTTTATTAGAAAAAAATATGTGCTCAGGCTATCGGCCATGAAAATACCAAAACGTCAATTTCAATAGAAAAATGTATAATCTATATAGATCTGAAAGAAACTTAAATATATCTTTTGCAGTTTTCATTTTATAGTTATTTGAATTTATTAATTTTTGTTATGTTTGAGTTTGAGGGGCGGCGACCGCCGCCAGATAAAATATTTTGCAAAACTAACTGAAGGATATCATAGACCGACTAATTCTCTACAAATTTAATTGTTCCACGTTGCGTAAAATTTACTAAAATATTTTTTTAAACAAATCCAGACATGTCAATCACGAATTCCGATCAAAACCGAACACGAAAATTTGAAAATATTCAAAAATTGCAAAAAAATATATTAATCCTTTCATTTTTCACTGAAACTTTCACTGAATGTGGGTATCTACCAGAGATATCATTTGACAAAATGTTTGTCAAAATTGAACGCTCCCACTCCAATGGGGACGTTGTGAGGAATGATTTTTTCCATAAAGCCTATTTGTAAATACCTCGCCAACGCCTCAAGATGGAATATTATAACCATAATATCCGTATGTAAGACGTCAGTGTCTACAAAAAAGTATTCTTTGCAAATTTTGCAAGAACCTTCGGTTTCGTCACAAAAGTAAAAAATATAAAATCCCAAAACGCTTCTCTGAATTTCGTTTTTCAATTTACACAAGTTTAATTGAGATCTTCCGCCAAAACGCTTCGCTTTGGAAAAATGAAAATTACACAACTTTTAGATGAAAATATGCTCTATAAAATAGCGCTAAATGCATGTTTCTTAGACTTCGGAAAATTGGACAAAAACATATATTTGCAAGTATTTAAAAAAAATTTAAAAAATCTTGTGTCAAGGCATTCGACCACAAATATGTCAATTTCAATAGAAACATGTACAATCTATTTAAAACTTATGTAAACTATATAAAACTTAATGCGTTTGTTGAAAGAAAGTGCGCCCTATATATCTGTGTTAAAATTATGTCGTGGCTATTAGCCGCTAAAAGTGCATGAAGCACATTTTCAATAAGCAAATTTCAATAGGCCTCAATGAGCACTATTTGATTTTTTTTTTAAAAATCCGGATAAATTTCGCTATGGCTTTTCCTTCAGCCGTCAAGTGGTAGAACTGACAATTTTTCAACAATTACTCTTTTGCTATACACGCTAGGAAGTCGAGGAATACACCTTTAGATTCCAAATTAAATGTGTAATTTTTAACTATTCTTGTAGAAAACTCGTAATTCTCACCGTTTGGAAAATGGATTTTAAATCACCAGATGACCGAAAAACTTACATCGTCCCTCATGTAAAATTAGCCGAATCACGAATCTCCAATCAGAAATTTGTAAAACAATAGTTTTCTTTTATAAAATCAGTAAAAACTCTAAAACTCTCTAAATATGGCCGAGCTTACTTTTACTCACGTAAAAGTGTGAATTTGCTGGAATATTCAATTGTTTCTAATGTAGAATTTTCCAACTTTAACAAATCTGAGAAATAAAATTTTCCCGGACACCATTTACCACGGAAAATGGAAGGAAACTTATGTGGTGCGGAGATGATTATGCAACCGTTGCTAGCCACCCCGAATCTTGGCAAATGCATTGCATTTAAAAAAAATCGACTAAAGCGGTTTGCAAAGGAATGATAAAATTTGCTCCGCTGGTAGAGGAAAGTTTACTCTCTAGATTCATGCTAGAAGAATTTATTAGAAATGTAGGGGAAAGAAAAACGCAAATGTTTGAAAATCAAGTATACAGTTGGAGGGCTGATGTCAAACATCGGCCACGTCAGGACCGTCAGCCGCAGAAAATTCATGCAATATATTTTAATAGAACTTGATGAGTTGTATTCGAATTTGAATCGAAAATGTCAATAAATATTGAAATGGCTGTTCCTTCCGCAGTGAAATGGTAAAACTGACAGCTTTTCGCCAATAACTCGGTTGATATACATTTGAGGAAGACGCTTGTACCGTTGGAATCTAAATTCAATTTAAAAGTTCCAATTATTCTTTAAAAAAACTCGTAAATATTGCGGATTATGAAATAAATTTTGGAATTCAAATGTGAACGGAAGCAACTATTTCTGATGTAAAATGGTCTGAATTTTAAGAATCTGCTAAAAGAAAAGTGTAAAAATTTCGTTTTCTTGTAGCAATTTGTGAAAAATTGCGAATTTTGAAGTTGCTATGTGCTGCTAATCAAGAGCCAGAGTCGCCGAAAAAAAAAAACACATTTTCGAATTTAGAGATTTCAAGATATCTCTTTGAATTTGATTTGAATTTCAACCTAACATTGAGCGAAAAATCAGAATTTTGATTTAAATTCTTTTCTTTAATTTTGTCTTTTCACAAGCACACGAATAATCATAAACGGAAAAACTTCAACAATGACATTTCCACATAACCTGAGCGAAAATAGTGTCAGAATGATCAGCAGTAAGTGTAAATTGGCGATTCAGCGGCAAGCAATGGTCGTAGTATTTTTGACCTGGAGTGCGAAGCCGTTGATGGATTTGAGAAATTCAAACGCCATACTGTTGGCCTTTTCACCGGGCATGCACTTGTCGGACTGGAAATGTAAATTTTCTTTTAAGCGTTTCCGTTTAAAGAGGTCAAAAAAAGTGACTTTGCGAATTGGGGCCTGCGGAACGTCCCCGGAGGTGTAATGCGCCGAGATAGGTGTGGTTCGAAAGTAGACACGTGGGGCTAAAATTCCTGAAAAGTGCAATACAATTCTAAAACATTTCACCGAATATTGAAGGATTCAATTTGCTCAATTTTGAAAAATTCGTGTCGTTTGGACGGGCGTCGAGACCCCCAAATGAGATCGAGCGGTGCGACGTTATTATCGCCTTATAGACCATTTCGTTCTCTATTTATAAATCGCCACCGCGACGCCCTGCTATTTAATTTAGCGATTCCCGTAGGATTCTCGCGTACGTCTGCAAAACAAGGTTTTTCGGGCGTCCCGGCGCCATCCAGCACGCAATCGCAAGTAAACTCGAAAACAAACTTAAAGGCACTATGCCGAATCGATTGGTGCCGGTCCGTGCCAATCCGACTGTTGGGTATCCCAGGAGAGGGATCCCCGCAAATTAGGTGAAAAAAACACCGCGTTTTTCCGATTTTTGTGTTAAAATTGACCCAGAGCGGGAAAAGGATGCCGAAGGTACCAGATTATTCCACCGCCGGTTGCGGGTAAATATCTCGCATCGAACGAACCGGTTTGGAGACACGGCGCTCTTCTATCAAGAGACAGGCGTCCACAACAGTGATAATGCTTACATTTTCCGCCGCACCGGGTGAACCGACGGTCGCTTACTTTTCCGCATGACGTTAAAAAACGTGAAATCAACGCGGCAAGAGGACGCAGTAAAAAAATTGAGCCGCGGGCCAAAATTGCTCCTCAAAGGTGCTAGAAACGATCTCCTGTTTTTGGCACCTGGAGGACGCCGTGTGGTACTTGCGTGGGGCAGACGGACACGGGTCGAAGGCCCGTTCAGTTTTACATCAGAAAATGACAATTTCCCGTTTCGACGCGCAAGAGGAACGGAGTTTTTGAAGAAAAAGTAAAAAATTAAAAATGCACCAACAGCCGCCCCCTGCGGGGGCGGAACTTTGTAAAGCTCGTCAAAAAAAACCTAATTTTTTGTTCAATTCACTGGAAAAAATTCAAGACTTAAACCGCATTTTTTGACAATTTTTCTTAATTTTCAAAAAATCTTGATTTTTTGACCCCTATCGAGTTCAGGAACGGTACCTTACTCGATTAGTATATTTCAACAATTAAATATATAATTGACTTTTGTTCACTTAATAACAAAAGAATTAACAATCATAAATTATCAAAAAAGTGATAAACTATATATTAGTATGTAAACATACAGTTTATATAATTTTTGGAACGAAGTTCCTTTAGGGAGGTGTCGGTGTGAGTGACTCGCTAGAAAACGTTATAGCCGTGTTACGTTATATGCCGTGTCACGTTATACGCTGTGTCACGTTTTACGCCTTTCTCTTTCTCCCTAGTGTATATTTCTATTCCGAGCACTCTCTCTTTCTTTCTCTTTCTCCCAGTGTATATTTCTATCTCTCTATCTGTCGTAGAATGACAGAGCAGAGGACGCTCCTCTTCGTCGGTTTATAACCTTAAAACTAAACATGAAAAAAATGTTCAAACGTATTTGTTTTTTGTTGTTTTAAATCATACGAGAGTTATAGAAAGTCATAATAGTGTTTATATGTCATTCATTTGTCATAAAATGCCTTTAAAAAGGCTCTCTTCAGTCAAATGCCAAGACGTTAACAAGGATCTCCATAAACATTGAAGGATTATCAGAATCGAAAGAAGAACTATTATCAGACCTGTGTAAGACCACCGCATGCGATATACTCTGCATACAGGAAACCCATCGGGCAGCCAATAACAGTAGACCAAATGTCCAAGGTATGCAGATCGTAGTGGAAAGACCACATGAAAAATACGGTAGCGCCATCTTTGCGAAACCAAACCTAAAAATCTTATCATCAGATCACGCGGAACAGTCGGACATAGAAATTCTAACTATTGAATTGAAGAATTGCACCGTCACTTCCATTTATAAGCTATACATATATGAAACTATGTCGAGGATAAGGTACAACAACGTACCCTTTCAAAGGAGATTTAATTTTCAAAAAGCAAACTGGCTCAAATTCTCGGAAGAAGTAGACACTAAAGTGAAGACCTTGGGATCAACTGCAGAAAATTACGGAAAGTTTGTAGAAATAGTGAAGCAAACGTGGAGAAAATTTATTCTCAGAAGCTGCAGAACAAGACACATCCCAGGTCTAAACCCAGAACTGTCGGAATAATTTAAATAATACACAGAACTATATAATGATGGGTCATCATTTTTAAGGAAAAAACAATTGAAGAAGGAGACCTGTTAATGGAAGAAATATCAAACACTAAAAGAACATACTGGCACTCACTTATAAGCTCCACCGACATGAAACATAGCAGTCAGAAAGCCTGGGAATTAATAAAAAACTTGATTGTGATCCATCAATACCAAAAGTGCTGGGAACTGTAACAGCAAATCAGATGGCACACCAATTACTCTTGAATGGGAAAATTACAAAAAATAAAGAAACGACCCAAAGACTAAAGTGTGGAGAGAAAGACAAGGCATCAGAACAGGGAATATTGAAAGAAAATTTCTCAGTACATGAACTTCAAAAAGCCATTGACGAACTTAAAAACCGGAAAGCCGCGGGACTGGATCACATATATTCTGAACAAATTAAGAATTTAGGACGATAAACCAAAAAATGGATCCTAGATCTATTCAATGGTATTTTACTTACGCACTTGATACCCAAAATTTGGAGAAGAAATAAAACTATCGCACTATTAAAACCAGGAAAGTCCCCAGATGACCCAAAAAATTCCGCTTATTTTCCCAGCTCTGTCACCTCTTCTCTATACTCTTCAAGAGACTGATAATCAGTCGACTAAAAGTCTATATTGATGATAAGCTTATTAGGGATGAAGGTGGATTTATACTAGGTAAATCTTGTACTGGACAAGTTCTAGACATTACACAACACGCTGAAAACGGGTTTGAAGAAAAAAAGATCACTGGTGTTACTTGTCGACTTGTCTTCGGCATACGCTACAATCAATCCTAACATACTATTATCAAAACTACAAAAAATAACCTCGGACAGCAAACTAGTTAATATAATGGAAATTATACTCTGAAACAGGCGATATTTTGTAACACTTTGGGGGAAAAATAGTAGGTGGAGAACTCAAAAAAATAGCTTACCCCAAGGTAGGGTCTTATCTCCAACCTTGTTCAATATATACACTAACGATCAGCCTATACTATCCTCCTTCGGCATCAGACATTTTATTTATGCCGATGACACAGCCATGGCAGCCCAAGTTGAAAATTCTGAGGTGATTGAGAAAGTACAGGAAAGTTCATTACAGCTAGTAGGTGATTACCATCTCCAAAATAGGCTAGTCAATCAAAAATTGAATATTACATGGAAAGGTGTCGAAATCGAACACACACCTAATGCTAAATATCTAGGAGTTACCCTAGACAGATCCCTTACATATAAAAAGCACTGCGAAAATGTAAAATTAAAAATTATTGCAAGGAACAGTTTACTGAGAAAACTTATAGGATCAAACTGGGGACCAGATGCCCATGCCCTCAGAGTGTCTGCGTTAGCACTATGCTTTGCCGTAGGAGAGTATGCAAGCGCTGTGTGGTGTAGATCCACCCACGCGAAAAAGGTTGACGTGGCACAGAATGAATCCTACCGCTTGATAACTGAGTGCCTTAAGAGCACACCTCTCCACAAAGTCGCAGGCATCGCACCTCCAAACATTCGACGAACAATTAATGCAGACTTAGAAAGATCCAAACTCGAAACTGACGTCGACATATCCTATATGGCAAGAACACACACAGGTCTAGATTAGAATCAAGAAAGAGTTTTATGAAATGCACAAATATCTTAGCGAACCCTCCCCCAACAAGCCCGAATGGATAGCTGGAAACTAGCCGTAGGCCATATTGAAGATGATCAGATTTCACCAGCAGAACACCTTCCTGAAGGATATAACCTCGATTGGCCTGCCTGGAGAACACTCAATATACTAAGAACGGGTGTAGGAAGATCAAAAGACAATCTAAAGAAGTGGGGCGTAATACAAAAAGACACAAAATGCGATTGCGGAGACGAACATACCATGAACCACTTATTGATCTGTCCAAACTGCCATACAACATGCACTACTTCGGATCTCTTAACTGTGACAAAAAATGCAATCAATATGGTGAAACATTGGGAAGGGTAAATTTAATAATTAGTAACTAACACAACCAAATATCACCTTACTTATATAGTAGTAAGAATAGCCAATTCATCTGTGATTTATATATTTTATTTTTACTTTACTTTATTTGATTTTATACTGACTCATGTTCTATTTATATCTATGCTTATTTAATTTTAGACTCATATTTATGTTCATGTTTATAATTATATGTGGTTGTTTGACACGAATATAATAATAATTTGTCATAATTTGAATTAAGTTTTGAGAAATGAAAACGCAAGCAAGTATACAAAATAGGTACTGAAAACAAAGGAAGACAATAAAAAAAATACGTGAACTATAGAGATTTTCCGTATTAAATTTTGAAATTAATTGAATAAATACAACATATGTTCCACCAACACTGTCCTGTGAAACATATGTAGTATTAATAAATTTTGAATCAATTTTTTGTTTTTTAATCTTTAAAATTGTTTCAAGTTTCAACAAATAACTCCACAATCAATCAAATACAGATTTTCGAATTACATTGGAAGTTAAAAAATGCGCGAGGAACTTCGTTCCTGACGTAATTTTCTCATATTCTCAATAATTTCAGAAATAATTTAGAGGAATATGTAAGTTTGCAATGCCCCATTAATTTAATTCGTATAAAACTTACCTCAACATGCATATATTTCCACAACAATTTTATTTATCACAACACAAACACAACACGCACGTCTGCATACATTACTGGTGAGTGAATAAATTGTGTTGAGTTGTGATCTTAATAAAAAAGCAACCGATAGTTGAATGCTTGTTTACAGATAAGTCCAATGTTATTGTCACTGTTTATTTTAATACAAATCTGTAGAGTTTTACGCATACCTATTGTTCCAAAAAATATTTGTTGAATAATTTTATAGAGACAATCACGCCCTATTATAGCTCATATTATAGAAAGCGTACCTTTAAAAGATTTGTTTATACTTGTTTGCTAAAAACCTACATATTTAACCTGACACCTTACTCTATTATTCTGTCAACCCATTTAAATGTCAACTGCTCCTGGGTACATATAAAAGCCAATTGTGTATAAAAATGTTTATACAATGTCAACATTGTAACTCATACTATGTTACCACACATAAAAATGGCGACAAATAGCGGAACTTTTAAACTGAATGAATAATAAATAATTCAGATTAAAAATTTACAAAACAAATACGCTAGTTGTTTATTTAATTGTCCAGGATGAAACTGCAAAATTAAACTAATAAGCAAATAAATAAAATAACCACTATAAAATGAATTTAAAATATAAAATAAATTTTCAAATTATAAAACTTTAGTCAGTCAAAACAATATTGGTATTGGTTTAGCATATTGGTTTTAGCAACCTGCACATGAAACAGTGAGAATATTCTTTCAGTTCCAGATAAATTTACATCTAAATAGGATATTAAACTAGATAAATATAGTTAATAATTCTGCAGAATGAATACAACGTCCAAGAAGTTGTGCATAAAATTCTGGAAATTAGTTTCACATTGCTTTAAAATTTTTGACCTAGTTCTTAATCTACTATCTGTTAATATTTGTAATTAGAATTATACATACAACATAAACAATAAAACTTTGTCTAATATGAAGAAATAATGCGGACATAATATCCTCATAAGATCGGAAACAACAAAAAAAGAGAGAAGAAAACTGGTAAGTAATTACATATCATAAAAAACCCCTCGAAATCCGAAACTGTAATTTCCTCGTAACATAAAACCTAGTTAGATATCATCCTTAGATAAGACTACCATTCCGGAAAAAATTGATTCCTGCGCAACATCCAACATATGTGCAACACACCGTAAATAAAAAAGCACAAGAGGGTTAAAATTATGAGGCATATAAATTAATTAACCATTGCGGAGGAGACTAAATTACATGTTTTAGTTTAAGAAAATACTAAAACTGATATTTTCTAGTTAATTGTGAATCAACAGAATCTTATTTAATCTATAATGATTAAAGTCCTAGTTTCTGACATTTAACCACAACCTTTGGATTTTCAATAATGTGCTGTTTTATTGAAAATTCAAAAGCTTTGATAAGATTTAACGTGAGACATTACTATGTAACTATAGATAAAACCAAAATAAATAAATATATAACGAAAATAAATTAAGAGGGACAGGAGTAGAGACAACCAAAGAAGTCCAGAAATACCAAAAACAAAGTGAGACCGAACAAAACTCGACCAAACCAGACATTATCCTATATAAAACTGATGCTAATTAGACAATACTAATCATGGTTATAAGGCAAATAAGATTAGACTAGATCAAACAAGAATAGACAAGACGAAACTAGAGCGGACAAGACCAGACAAGAACAGACAAGACCAGGCAAGACAAGACAAGACCAGACAAGACCAGACAAGACCAGACAAGACCAGACAAGACCAGACAAGACCAGACAAGACCAGACAAGACCAGACAAGACCAGACAAGACCAGACAAGACCAGACAAGACCAGACAAGACCAGACAAGACCAGACAAGACCAGACAAGACCAGACAAGACCAGACAAGACCAGACAAGAGCAGACAAAACCAGACAAGACCAGACAAGATCATACAAGACCAGACAAGACCAGACAAGAAAAGACAAGACCAGGCAAGACTGGACATGACCAGACAAGACCAGACAAAACCAGACAAGACCAGACAAGACCAGACAAGACCAGACAAGACCATACAAGACCATACAAGACCAGACAAGACCAGGCAAGACCAGACATGACCAGACAAGATCAGACAAGACCAGACAAGATCAGACAAAACCAGACAAAACCAGACAATACCAGACAAGACGAGACAAGACCAGACCAGATTACAGTAGACAAGACCAAACATTACCAGACGAGACAAGACAGGAGCAGACACGACGAGAGAAGTCCAGACAAGACTAGACAAGAAAAGACAACAACATTTAACACCTGAAAAGATTAGATAAGACCAGGCAAGACCATACAAGATCAGACAAAACCAGCCAAAATCAGAAAAGACCAGACAAAACCTTAGAAACCAGTCAAGATCACAGTAGATCAGACAAGACCATACCAGACCGGACAAAACCTGGTCTCGTCAAGTCTTTTGATGTACTTGTTAATGTTATATATTCCATGTACACCCTGTATATAAGTTTTAGTTAGTAAAAGATGGACAGTGGGAATCAGTATAGCTTGGAGGGTAACCACTCGTTGTTGTTGTAACCTGCGATTATTAAATTGTATTACTAAAACATATTGTATTGTCAGTTACTCACGTGCAAACATAACATTGGCGACGAATCGGGCAAGATAAGTCAAAAAGTCAGTAGAATATCAGTCAGTTATGTAATATAAATTGATGGAAAGAAAAAAAAGTCAGGTTCGCCACGTGTCGTGAAAGGAAAAGAAAATGTCTATAATAGCAGCAATAGAACAACTAAATATAAAAACTTGTGATATAGTATGTTATCTAGAACGTATGGACCATCTGTTAGTATATGTTACAAAGTCGTAGATGTCGAGAAACTAGATCTGTTAATCACTTTAATTGGGTCCGAAGCATACAAGCTGCTAAAAACGTTGTGCAGACCAGATCAAATCACAACGAAGTCATATGCAGAGCTAAAAAAGTTGCTTTGTGACAAGTTGGAAACAAAGAAGTTGGCAATAATCGAAACGTTTAAATTCCACAGAATGACTCAAGGTGAGATGTCTCTAGCCGAGTATATAAATAAGTTGAAAGAGCAGTCAAGTAAATGTGAATTTGGTGCATATAGAGAGAGAGCTTTACGTAACAAATTCATATGTGGTCTTGCAACAAAGCAGATGCAAGATCATCTACTGTAGGAAGATAATCTGTCATTTGAAAGGGCATGCGAAAAGGCAATTGCTCAAGACACTATCTACAACGAAGGTCAACAACTCCAAGAACTGGAAGTAAAGAAAGTAAACAAGTATGAAAAATCATATTATGAAAAACGTCATAGTGGTCAAAGCACATAGTGGCCAAACTAAGTTGAGAGAGCAACGGTCACAACAGTCTGCGAAAAACTATGTCAGTTCGAGAGGTCAAGCGAGTAGAACAGCGTGTCACAGATGTGGAAGACGGCACAACCCTGATACGTATCCAGCAAAGGGTTGGGACTGCTTCACTTGTAAGAACAAAGGTCATACATCTAAAATCTGTAAATTCAGACAGAAAATACACAATGTGGAAGAAGAGTCATCTGAGGAAGAAATAATGTCAGTAAGAAGTTTATGCATTAACAATCTAATTGTCAAGTCAAATGTGAATCGGTTGTTAATTGTCATTGTTCCGGTTTCTATAAATGGTTCAACAGTAGATATGGAAATAGACACAGGGGCGAGTGTATCGATAATGGAACAGCAGGCCTACAAGAAGTTGAGCGTCAATTAAGACGTTGAGAAGTTGAGCGTCAGGAGTTAAAGAATGTACATACACCTTTAGCATGTATCAGGTGAGAAGATGGGTGTTATTGGGCAAGTCGAAGTAAATGTCAAAATGGGAACCAATTACAATTACCATTGATCATAGTAAAGTCAAAACATAAGATTCCATTGTTGGGAAGACATTGGTTAGATATAGTCATGCCAGAGTGGAGAAACAAACTTCAAACGATAGCAGTACAGTCAATAAACTTGTCATGGGAAAACAGGTTAGTTAGTTTGTTTACCAACGTCTTGATAGGGAATAGACGTGAAGTCATAAAGGGTTTTGAAGCAAAGATAGTACTAAAAGAGGAAGCATATTTGTTTATTCATAAAGCCTATCAACTAGCTTATGCATTAAAGGAGCCAGTTGAGAAAGAATTGTCAAAAATGGTCGAACAAGGCATATTAGTAAAACGATCACATGTAGAAATAGCAAGTCCGATCGTTGTCGTATCAAAGAAAAATGGGGAGATAGGAATTTGTGTCGATTTCAAGAAAACACTCAATCCAATGTTAAAAACGGATTACTACCCACTACCAGTCATTATGGATGTCTTTGAAGCTGTAAAGGAGGCAAAATAGTTTGCAGTAATAGATTTGTCATCAGCATACTTGCAACTGGGGGTCAGCAAGGAATGTCAACATCTACTCACTATTAACACGCATATGAAATTATTCCAGTATACACCAGCCATATTCCAAAGTATGATGAATCAGATGCTCAGAGGTATAGAGGGTGTCGCCTCACAGATCGACGATATCATCATTGGGTGACAGTCCGGAAAATATTTATTCGAGAAACTAATAATCGTTTTTAACCGTCTTAGGGAATATAATGTAAAAGTAAAGTTATTAAAATGTAATATGTATAAGGAAGAAGTTAATTTCTTTGGGCATGTGTTGGACAAGCAAGGAATTCGTCCAACTCCAGATTAGATTGAATTGATCCAATGGAGTGAAGAGTGTGAGTCAGCTTTCTCAATCAAAGAAGGTTCTGAACAAGGATGACGTTCTCATCCAATTATGGGGACGTAACATTATGACGGGACACTATTGTGACAACGAACGCGAGTCCCTTTGAAGTCGGTGCCGTACTCAGTCAAATGGTCAACGGCAAAGAATATCCAGTAATGTTTGCTTTAAGTACGCTAAACCAGGCCGAAAAGGGGTATGCACAAGTGCAAAAAGAGGCACTAGCTATTATATTTGCGATGAAAAAGTTCAAAAAATATTTATATGGAAGAAAATTTATGATTAGAACAGACCACCAACCACTTCATATGATTTTTGGTCATAAAAACGCGATACCTGCAACGGCATACGGCAATTATATTGTCTGCTTATAATTATGAGATATGCTATAAAAAGGGATCCAAAATCAGTAACGCCGACGGGTTGTCGCGATTGCCTAGCAAAAAACGAACAGGAATATCAGAAGTATGTTCATTATATGATAAAGAAGACAGCCACTGTTTCTGAATGAAATGAAGTCGGAAGCCATTATGGACAAATTACTAAAGTCAGTAATTAAAAC
Source organism: Phosphuga atrata (assembly GCA_944588485.1). Lineage (NCBI taxonomy): Eukaryota > Metazoa > Arthropoda > Insecta > Coleoptera > Silphidae > Phosphuga > Phosphuga atrata. The sequence goes on along the minus strand of OX155903.1, from coordinate 10,638,318 downwards.
GGTAAGAAAAGGGTTTACAAAAACAGTCCCGGCAAACGCGCTTAAGCCGTCTTGGTTTAGAAGGAACCAGCTGAGTATTGAAAATAATTGCCTTTTCTGCGTAAATAGAGTGGTAGTACCGGTCAAACTACGGAAAAACATACTAGAGTTGCTTCACGAGCACCATCCTGGTATAGTACGTATGAAAATTCTAGCACATTCACATCGAGACATCGAATATACAGTTATGCAATGTGAACAATGTCAAAGGTTGGGAGCCAGAAAAACAAATAAGAACTTAACTTCTTGGGAAAACGCAACAAAGTCCAAGGGAAAGTGTCCATATGGATTTCTGTAAGTTAGGTGGAGATGCTTATACTTGTGGATAGTTTCTCAAAATAGATTGACTTATATATCATGGAAGGTACGTGAGCATACAAATCTATTCAGAAATTACGTCACTTAATGGCAATCATGGGTATACCAGATATATTAGTTGCTGACAATGGTCCGCCTTTCGACAGTAATGAACTGAAGACTTTCTGCAGAGAAAATGGAATTGAATTAAAAAACACACCACCATATCATCCGGAATCTAATGGGTTTGCAGAAAAAGGCGTAGGCACTGTTAAACAGGCAATCAAGAAAATGCTCCTAGAAAATAGTAACCCTGATCTTAAACACTTAGTGGAAAACTTTTTATTTAAATACAGAAACACGCCATTTACAGTAACGAGACAAAGTGCAGCAAACATAATCTTCAAGCAACCACCACGAACAAAGTTGAATCTTCTAAAAGAAAAAAAAAACAACGAATAAAGGAGATGTCAAGGGATCTATGGAAACCACATTTAAAAACGAAGAAAAGGTGTGGTTATATCTTAAACTGACAAAGGAGTGGATAAAGGCGAAAAAATTAAAACAAATAAGCAGATGCACGTACTTGTTAATGGCAAAGGATAGAGTACGAATGGCACAGTCCGGTCAGATTAAACGATTCAGTCAACCTGGCACCTTTCTACAGTCGATATTACGTGGAACCCAAACTAACGAACAACTTGAGTCACCAGATATTGGAAGGTTATTTGATGTTCCAGAATCAGAACCTACAATAAGCCATGATACGCCACAGATACTTAATCGCCCTATTAGAACACGTAAACCAGTACAACGTTTAAATAAGTAAAAAATCATTGTTGTATAATCTTTTAAGAAGGAGAAAGATGTGTTGTATATTTCATGTACACCCTGTATATAAGTTTTGGTTTGTAAAAGATAGACAGGGGAGTCAGTGTAGCTTGGAGGGTAACCACTCGTTGTTGTAACCTGCGATTATTAAATTGTATTACTAAAACATATTGTATTATCAGTTACCCACGTGCAAACATAACAGTTAATATATTTATTGTATACTAATGTTATAAAAATCTTAATCTGTTAAATTAGGCTTGCTTGACTATCACTTGTCTTTTATGCTCTTGCCCTTTTGTGTTTATATTCATTTAAATGGTTTCAAAATTGATAATATTTCTGCTTAATATTAATTATATTACTTTGATATATAATATAATAAAATAACTTTGACATATAATATAATATAATATAATATAATACAATTAATGTAAAATAATAGCCAGCTATTATTTTACATTAATTGTATTATATTATATTATATGCCAAAGTTATTTTATTATATTATATATCAAAGTAATATAATTAATATTAAAAGTCCGGTCATTTTAGACATAAAAATAGTGATCAAATAAAAAAAATTCCGACAGAGCCAAATCTTCGTAGAGACCTTAGGTTTACCACAAGGAATAAAGTGTCAAAAGTCCCCATCAGTCCCATGTGAGCTTGGGGACTTATTCGGGGCCCAAGGTCAAAATTTTAGGTTTTTTGGATTTTCCTCGAAAACAGTGTTTTATCGAAAAAGTACCTCAGAGCAAAGTTGTAGATCTTAAAATTCTCTATACTCTTCTCTATAATATTCTTCCCTACGATTTTTTCTCTAAGACCCACTATTTCCCAGATATTGCGTTTGTAAGAATCATGTTCTACATAGTATGCACACATATGCCACGTATATACATATTTAGGTACTCAAGCAAGCAAACATGCCTACTCGTGTCTCTTTTATGTATACATTATACTATTCTAAGAAAATTTACTCTAAAATGACCGCCGGTCCCTTACCGAATCCCCTCTACTTGAATAACATCTGGCCTTGAAAAACATCTGCCTATTCTTTTGTCCATGTGGTGTCGTTCACGTATACCTGCTTCTTTTAGTGTTGAACGAGCAGTTCGAGTGACTATACGTATTTATTACAAGCGTCTACTATTGAAGTTAGTGCTGATTAATATTAAAAAAAAAATGTCACAATTTTGCTTTATTTGTAATCAACTTTTGACTGAAGATGAAACTGTTGTGGTCAGTCGTGGAATGCCAACTTTAATCGATGCAAGTGTCGCGAGAAGTGATGAGTTTGCTGATTATTTAAGAAGCCAAAACTCCGTTACAATTCACGTGCATTGCAGAAAATCATACACCCGGAAAACTTCAATCTCTGCATCAAAAAGACAACGTGAGGAAGAACAGGCCAGTACTTCAAAAGTAAGTCCACCTCATACTAGAGCGCGAATAAGTGAATCCAGCTTTTGTTTTAAAAACCACTGTTTATTTTGTGGCGATGAAGCGGATGAAGAAGCAGAAAAGAAGAAAGTGAAGATTTATCGCCGAAAAATTCATAAAGTTTCTACACTTACATTCAAAGATTCCATTTTAAAATTAGCTAAAGATCGTTCTGATGATGTGTCAAAAGCTGTCTTTGCGCGTATTAATTTTCAGTATGATTTAGTTTCTGCTGACGCTAAATACCATGACAGTTGTTACAAATCCTTCCTGAGACCTAATACTGGCGGTAAAATTGGCCGTCCTCAAAGTGAGGCTATAAACTCTGCAATGGAGGAAATTTTCAATTTCATTGAAAGTAGCGATGACTGCCAGTTTTCGTTAGATGAACTGAAGAATGTTTGCCAAAATGTAGCTTTAGAAAACGGGATTATAAAAATACGATTGAAATTAAAATATGGTAGTAGAATTATTATTACAGAGAAGCCTGGAAAATTAACATTTATTTGTTTTGTAGACAATTACCAAGACATTTTAAGTCAAGCCTGGTCTGATAACAAAAACTTGAATGAAAAGGAAAAACGGTGGAAAACTTTAAAAGCTGCGGCAGAAATTATTCGAGAAGATATTCAATCTTGTATGTTTGATAATACTATGTACCCGCCACCGGGTAGAATGTTTGAAGATATAAATAACGATATTCCCGAATCATTATCTTTTTTTTTGGGACAAATCATTCTTAAAAATAAGCGTCATGATTTGGATCATTTAAAGTTAGTTTGCACAAATATTAGTCATAGCATAATGACTGCTGTTCGGCCTAGATCCTTCAAGTCTAAATTACAGCTGGGTCTTTCAGTTTTTTTCCATCGGCGGTTTGGTTCTAAACGGCTTATACAAATTTTCTCATCGTTTGGTTTATGCGCATCTTACAGTGAAACAATGAAGTATGAAGCAGCAGCAGTTTTCAGTCGCCCACCTCACATTTTATCACCAGAAACTGGCACATTTGTTCAATATGTTGCAGATAATGCTGATATTAATGTAAATACTTTGGACGGTAATAATACGCATCATATCATGGGTATTATACAAATTGTAACTCCCAAAGATTCAGTATTACTAGAACAGCCGATGCCGCGAGTAACTGAAGTCCTTTCAGCTAAAGATTTTGCAGCCAAGGCTCATGTACCTATACAGGTTTATCAAAATACTGGCGTAGTAGGATATAGCAAAATAAATGTGCGAGATTTTGAATACGAAAATGAAACAAAAGTATCTTTTCTAAAAAAAGTTGATGTGATATGGTTCTATGGAAAATGTAAAGCTTTTCCTTTACCTGGTTGGAATGGTTATGTTGAACACGTGACTAGCAATATTGTAGACTTTTCAAAATCAAAAATTTCATTTCTGCCATTTGTTCAACAGCCTGCAAGTAATTACAATACGATATACACAACTTTACTTTGTGCTTTAGAAGATGCTAAACGTCACAACCATACAGTTTGCATAATTACTTTTGATCAACCTCTATTTGCGAAAGCTCGCGAAATTGTATCTGCTGCACCTGAAGGATCGGAATTATCAAAGATTATAGTGAGACTGGGAGGATTTCATTTGTTAATGTCATTTTTCGGCGCAATAGGTTATATTATGCAAGGAAGTGGTTTAAAAGAAGTGCTTTCTGAGATTTATGCTCCTAAGTCTTTAGAGAAAATGCTTAATGGCCATGCTTACGCGAGGGCAGTTCGAGCTCACACGTTACTTCAGCTCACTTTAGCATTAACAATATTAAAAGAACTAGCTATTGATGATGGTATGGATGCAGATCTTATAATTACAGTGAAAAATATCCTCGATAAAACTCTTTTATATTATGATGTTGAAAATGATAAGGAAATATCTGAACTTTTACTTGATTTATTTAATAAAAAGTTAATGGAATATCAGAAACTAGGACCAACTGCACAATTATGGGTACAGTATTTTTGGATGGTGTCCATTGCAAAAGAATTTATAAGAGCTGAACGTATGGGAGATTGGCAAGCTCATTTGAACTGCGTTAAAGAAATGCTTCCTTATTTCCATGCATCGGGGCATTTACCTTACGCTAAGTCTGCGCACTTATACTTGCAGGATATGCTTCAATTAGAGGAGGTAATTGATCCTAGTGTTTATCGAAGGTTTACTGATGGATTTTTCACTGTTCGACGTTCTGATAAACTCAGTTGTGGAACTTCAACAGATATGATTATCGAACAATCAATGATGAAATCCATGAAAACAGATGGTGGTATTTCTCGAGGACGAAGTACAAAAGAAAGTGTAATAAGCAAATGGGTTTACGGAATGCATGCAATGAACACAGTGTGTGACGAGTTGGAAGTTCTTGCTAATGTTCGAATGGACACGACAGATCAACATGTAGATGCGAGTGATTCGAGAGTTAAGAAAGATGCTAAAGATATTAAAATACTTCTTGACTGGTTTTCATCACATGATCCTTTTACCGAAATTAACAAAATCTTATCTATTGCTTCAGGAGTCGTTGGTGACGATAAGATTAATTGTCATAAAGCTCGTGAAGTTGGGATTGCCTCGATGTCTAAAATGACTGGTCAAACTTTCAATCATATAAAATTGAAAAGCACAGATAAAGTACTTCCTCTTTTAGCTGTGAGTAGCACTGTGAAAGTTCACGACGAAGAAGTACCAATAGACCCAGTATTATTATTTCAACGTATGAGTGTCACTAAGACTTTTGAGGATGAAATTGAAACATTTTTCGCATATGATTTAGCTCCTTACCCGTTGTCACTCTTCGATGCAGCTGGAATGCGTGAAACAATGAAGTCGGCTCTTTACGATTGCTTTCAATCAGTCAATGCTGATGTTGATTGTACAAATGCTGCTTACGTTATTGATGGAGGATATCTACTACATCACGTTGTGTGGGATCGAGAAGAAACCTTTAACGTAATTTTTGAAAAATATGTTCAGTATTTACGTAGACATTATGGTCATACAGTTACGGTAGTATTTGATGGCTATAGTGACACAACAAAGAACATAAAAGCTGCAGAACAACGTCGTCGTGCTACAAAAACATCCTCAGGTACCGACATAATGTTTGACGAATTTATGACAGTTCCAGTTAATGAACAACATTTTTTTGCAAACATTAATAATAAATTTCGTTTTATTTCTATGTTGACTAACAAATTAACAGCTGAAAATATTGCCGTGAAACAAGCTCCGAATGACGCCGATGTCCTCATAATTGAAACAGCAATAGAACAATTTAATGCAAGAAATAACTATTGTAGTGGGTGAAGATGTTGATTTATTAGTACTACTCACTGCAAGGACTCCATCTGATAAAATTATTTACTTTTTAAAACCTGGGAAGGCGCAGCAACGGACAGAAATATATTCTTCTAAAAGTTTATCAGCTTATCCAAAATGCCAAAACTTTATTTTATTTTTACATGCGATAACCGGATGCGATACTACGTCAGCAATGTTTAGAAGGGGCAAAAATTCAGAATTAAAATTATTTGAAAAAAATTATTTGATTGACTGCGCAAAAGTATTTACAGAAATTAATTCTTTACCTCAAATACTAATTACTAAAGGAATTCGGTTTCTTCTTGCGGCTTATGGAGCTCCAAAAAAAATTGATTGCATAGATACGTACAGATATTTAACATTTGTAAAAAATACACGAAACAAAAAGCAAGTACAGCTATCTTGTCTTCCTCCAACATCGGCATCTGCTAGTCAACATTTGTTTCGAGTATACTATCAAGTTCAGACATGGCAAGGCAATGAACTGAACCCTGAAGACTGGGGTTGGAAATTGATAAATAATACTTTGGAACCGATTCAAACTTTACTGCCCCCTACTCCAGAAAAACTTCTTAACACTATTTTTTGCAATTGCAAGAAAGGTTGTAGTGCCAAATGTGGCTGTAAAAAAGTAGGGTTGCAGTGTTCTTCAGCGTGTACCAATTGCCAAGGTGTCTCTTGCTCAAATGTTCAATTAAATACAAGAGAGGAAGATTCATGTGATTTTGATGAAGATCAACAGGAAGGAGAAGAAGAAGAAGAAGAAGAAATTGAAGAAAACATGATTGTTGAATTTGAATATGAAGAGTATGAGTCAGATTAAAGTAATAAAAAAAAGTTAGAACGACAGTTAAACTCAGTAACCCATATCAATAATCTTCATACTATTAAATAATTATTGTTCCTGAAAATAACGTCATAAAGGTTCGTGGAATAGGCCTACCGGGGATACCACGTTAAAAAAAACGCGCCGAGTACACTACCTCACAGGTGGTGTGGAAATGTGTGCAAATTATGTAGAACGTGATTCTTACAAGCGCAATATCTGGGAAATAGTAGGTCTTAGAGAAAAAACCATAGGGACCATTTTTATAGAGAATTTTAAAATCTACAACTTTGTTCTGAGGTACTTTTTCGATAAAACTTACCGTTTTCGAGAAAAATCCAAAAAACCTAAAATTTTGACCTTGGGCACCGAATAAGTCCCTAAGCTCACATGGGACTGATGGGGACTTTTGACACTTTATTCCTTGTGGTAAACCTAAGGTCTCTACGAAGATTTGGCTCTGACGGAATTTTTTTTATTTGATCACTATTTTTATGTCTACAATGACCGGACTATTAATATTAATTATATTACTTTGATATATAATATAATAAAATAACTTTGACATATAATATAATATAATACAATTAATGTAAAATAATAGCTGGCTATTATTTTACATTAATTGTATTATATTATATTATATGTCAAAGTTATTTTATTATATTATATATCAAAGTAATATAATTAATATTAAGCAGAAATATTATCAATTTTGAAACCATTTAAATGAATATAAACACAAAAGGGCAAGAGCATAAAAGACAAGTGATAGTCAAACAAGCCTAGTTTAATAGATTAAGATTTTTATAAGGAGAAATATGTAACATATCTTGAGGCAACCTCTAGGGCTCACAACCTTAGTTGTATAACGTTGGACTTTGTCCAAACCATATTTACTTTAATATCATGGATTTGGCTTCTAATGGTCATGATTGCCCTGAAGACAATGCTAGGCGTAAATCGGAGCACCACAAGAAAAGTTCAAGATTCAAGAAAATGAGAAAATATTTTTTTGGAACATACAATGTGAATTCCTTAATTCACGTTGGAAAATTAAAACAACCTACAACAGAACTTCATAGACATCACATTACATTTATTAGCCCTTCAAGAGACCAGGTTCTTGGATGAGGACACCTTTGAATCTGACAACTACAGAATTTTCAAAGGAAAAGTTGGGAAGAGAGTGATGAAGAACATGCCACATCTGGGAACAGCTTTTATGGTGAACAAAAAAATTTTGGACGCAGTTATCGCTTTTAGAAGTGTGAATGTCAGACTATTTTTTCTAACTATAAAATCTCTCAATAAGAGATACACGCTAATCAACGCCCATGCTCCTATAAATAAGGATAATAAAACGAATCCAGAGAAAGTTGATGAATTTTGGGATGAGTTAGAAACCGAAATTCTCAAAATTCCTTCTAACCATGTAAAAATTTTACTTGGAGATTTCAATGCTCAGCTTGGATCTGAGAGAAAAATTTCTGATATAATAGGTAAATATCATGCTCATAATAGAACCAACAGGAATGGTGAGAGATTGGTTAAACTCTGTGAACATCTAAACTTAAAGATTCTGTCCACACATTTTAAAGCAAAACCAAGTAAAAAGAAAACGTGGGTCTCCCCAAACGCGTTGCTGGGTGAGTTTCAATTAGATCATGTAGCTATTTCTCGAAATTGTTACAAAGAAATCCAAAAGGTCAGAAAATCCTTTAATGTAACTTCAGATCATTACCTTTCTCAAATCAAGATGAATTTCATACCTCTTATACGCAAACAAAATACAACTAGAATTAAAATTACAAAAATTAATAGAGAGGTTCTTACAAATGAAAAAAGGATAGAATTTCAAGGAAAACTTAAAATACCAACCAATTCGAATGATGTTACTAATAACCTTCTTGAACCAGCTCAGGAAATTGCACCGTTGAACTTTTATAGGGAACATGCTTGGTGGAATGAACAATGTGAAAGAGTGATCAAAGAAAGACATTGTGCTTGGCACAAGTGAAACGGGAGCAAGACTCCAGAAAATTTAGAGGAAGTACAAAGATTAAGGAAAATGGCCCACCAGACTTTAAGGACGATTCGAAGAAAATGTATGAATGACCAAATAACGGAAATGGACGACAATTTTAAGAAAAATGACACACGATTATTTTATAGAGCATTTAAGAATGAAATCACTGGATATTCAACGCCGAGTTTAAACTTCAAAAGGGAAGATGGTACGCTAGCATCAAACAACAAGGAAAATTGTGATATCCTGGCTGCGTATTTTGAGAAGTTGTTAAACTCTCCAAAACCGACAGACAAGTTGAGTTTTAAATTTACAAAACAAAATTCTGACTCTACGCCACCAGATGTAAACGAAATTGAAGGTATTATCAACTCACTTAAAAATAATAAAGCCTCTGGCGAGGATGGGATAATTGCAGAGATATGGAAACTTGTAGATGATGAATTTTTAATAGCGACGACAAATCTATTTCAGAAAATTTGGATTGAGGAAGCAATTCCAGAAGAGTGGTTAATCGCCTTAATTCATCCACTACATAAAAAAAGTTCAAAAATTGATGTCAATAGTTATAGGGGGATCTCATTGTTGTCTGTCACATATAAAATATTTGCAAAATTACTTCTAAACAGACTTGAACCACAGATCGAATCACAGCTTGGTGAGTTCCAAGGGGGTTTCAGAAGGAATAGATCGTGTGCAGAACAAATTCTTTGTTTAAAATTGATATTAAAATATTACAACAACAGGCCAAAGAATATCTTCATCTCATTAGTTGATTTTCAGAAAGCGTATGATTCAGTGGATAGGGATACTGTTTTTGACACATTGAAGGAATACCAAGTTGATCAAAAAACCAAAAAATTAATAAAACTTACATTAACTAATACGATTTCCAGAGTAAAATTTTTAAGTGAATTAGCGAGCCCTTCGAGGTTAAAACAGGGCTAAGACAAGGGGACAGTCTATCACCACTGCTTTTCAATTTGGTCTTGGATAAAGTCATGAGAACGTTTTGGGAGAAGAACGATTCAAGTGCTAAAATTGGTAGAAAGAATCAGAACCTCAAAGTCAAAGGTTTAGCATTTGCTGACGACATAGCGCTGTTTGCTGAATCAGAACAAGAAGCTATTAACCAAATTGATCAGTTAAAAGAAACGGCAGAAAAATCGGGCTTACAGATTTCGTTGGTAAAAACAGAGTGACAAGTGATCACAGAAATTTAAGGTAAAATTGACTGATTAAAAAACCTTGAAGTAATGATTAGAAAACGGCGACTTCAGTTCTACGGACATATGGTCCGCATGGATTGGTCAAGGTTAAATAAACAAATTGTTGATAAAATCTGGAACTATAAAGGGCAAGGAAAACAAATGAAGGAAGAACTTCAACAATTCAAAATTACTGAAGAAGATTGTCTAAACCGAATAGAGTACAGAAAAAAAAAATTGACCTCAAAATTCTTGTCGGGGAGAAAGACGAAAGAAAGACGAGATGAAAGACTTCTGGAAGAGAAAGAAGGAAAATAGACCTACAAAGAAATGATATTTGCGTAGTCCTTGTTGGCCTGTCCGCGGGTAAAAAAAAATATATATTATCGATTTTATTTTATCATTATATTTTGTCTAATTGGACATCGGTCTAGTATACTAATATAGAATCTAGCAATCTAGTATTACTAATTGTTGAATTGTAGTTTAGTTGTATAAAGCGAATGGAAATAGCTTCATCTAAATAGTAAATAGTTGAAATCAGTCCGGTTAGACAGACCAAACCTATCCAGTTTACTTAGTTAATATTGTCTCGTCCCTACACTAATACTTACTATCGCATTTACTCTAGTTAAACAAACATAATCTATCTAGTGAACTTGTATCAATATTGTGTTGCACTAATTTTGTAGTATTGTTGAGTCTCATCCATTTTTATCTATCCTAGTCTATACTTATGTCTTATGTACAACCTGCTATAAAATTGTGTCTAGTCCTGTCTAGTTTCACACCTTGTTTCGTTAGTCTTACGTAAACTTTGCTAGACTTGCTTAGCCTGACAAGATTTTCTTTTCTTTTCTTTGGTATTGTATGGCATCATTGGAGCATCATTGAAGTCTCAGACGAACAAGAGTTCGTCTTTCCATTCACTTGAAGTATTATATAATCCTAGCTAGTTATATATAATATGACTTAGTCTTGACTGATATGCTGTCCTATCTACTCTTTTCTATTTTGGTCTGGTTTCCTACAATCTTCCAACCTAGTCCAACCTAGTTTTTTATTGGCTCAATTCTGTCTTATCTTGACTAGATTTATCAAGCGTTAAACATACTACTATAATCATTTTTTGTTTCAATCACTTGACTTGTACTAAAATGTTATGGTTTTATTTAGTCTGGTGTAATTTTTCTTGCTCGACAATCCAAAAAAGTAGTTTGGATTGGCGACTAGAGGTTTGTCTAGTCTTCTGTAGTCTTGTGTCATCCTGTCCAGTCTAGTTTAGTCTTGTCTTAGATTATTTGGTTTTGTCTAGAATTGTCTGGTCTTTTCAAATATTTAGGCTTGTCTATTCTAGTCTGATCTCTTCTCACTTATCCTAGCCATGTCTATTCTAGGTTTGTCTAGTCTAGGCTGGTCTAGTTTTGGTTGTTGCTTAGCTATCTGGTTTGTCCACTTTTGGTCTGTAATATATCTGGTCTTTTCAAATATTATCTAGGCTTGTCTATTTGAGTATTATCTGTTCTACCTTTCTATCCTGGCCATGTTTTTTCTAGGATTGTCTACTCCAGCCTAGTCTTTCTACCTTTGTTTGTTGCTTTTCTATCTGGTTTGCCTAGTATTAAAAGCGTGTCTAATCTTTTGTAGTCTAGTTTAGGTCTATCCTACAGATGGGACATGACAATGTACTATCCTTAAGCAATTGTAGAAAACGCAAAAAAATTATAAAAAATTACGCATATGACAATTAGTTGACCTTCCAGTTTTGCTTGGGTTGTGTTGTTCTGGTAAATACTTTCTATTGTTCCTATTATATAAATATATATATATATATATATATATATATATATATATATATATATATATAGGTATATGTTAATTCTGAATTATAACATGAGTCCCAAAACTCTTGGAATCCACTCTTGCCATGAATTTGAAGAAGCGTCATTTCTTAATTCACACAAATAAAATTAAACAAATTATGAACTCTCATTTTTAAGTTGCTGTCAGTAGTTAATATAAATTTCTACCGGTCTTACTTAATTTATTTAATTTAAAAATGTTTAGAAAAGGGCAGAAAACTTTTATTGTTGAAGGTTATTTTCGTAATGGTAGACGCCTGGAAAATGGTGAATCGGAATACAGTATAGACCCGTGCATTGAAGAGTTTAGGCAGCGTTTTTCTATGGCTGCTTGTAATAGGAATCAGTTTAGAAGGCAAGTATTGCGATCAGTTGATTGATTTCGAAGTACTGGTAACATTAACAACAAATCAAGAAGTGGAAGGCATCGTATTACTTCCACTCACAGGATTATTCGTTAAGATCTTTACATGAAACCATATAAGTTGAAAATGTACCAAGAAGTTTTACCACTCGATTATAACAAAAGCGTTTGTTATTTTTTAACATTATTAGATTTTGAATTTAACATTATTGGAATTTTAACATTAAATAGATTTGATACTGGGAGCGACCATAGAATGGTGCGATCAAAAATAACCATTGATATAAAGAAAGAAAGACACAAAATGGTTAAAAAGACAACCAACCAACAATGGCACAGCCCACTAGATGTAGAGGAATACCAACAGTGCATCGCAGACCGGTTGACGAGTGGAAACGCGGACAAAAATGAAAACATCAACAACCTAAACGACCGAATAACAAATGCCATAATAGAAAGTCAAAGTACATGCTGCCCTAGAACAAAACAAGAAGAAAAACTCAGCCAAGAAACAATACAGCTGATGCAAAGTAGAAGAAACATGAGAAGTGAAGAGACAACCTCCATCGAAGAACTACGAGAGATAAATAAACAGATATCGAAGGCAATAAGGCGCGACATAAGAGCACATAATAAAGATAAAATTCAACAAACCATAGAAAACAACAAAAGTATGAAGGTCCTGCGTAGAAAACTGGGAAGCGGGAAGAGACAAATAACTAAATTCAGAAATAAACAAGGAAATATAACAACGAACAGAGAGGAGATCCTAAATGTCGTTGAAGAATTCTACCAACTTCTATATACAAGCCAAAAAGAACCAATCCCGGAATCTGAACCAGATATCGTATCAAATAAAAAGGGCATCATAAACCAAGGGTCTGAAATACTACCAGATATTACTTTAGATGAAATAGAATTAGCCTTAAGTAAAACGAAGACAAACAAAGCCCCCGGAGGTGACCACGTCACCGCAGACGCCATCAAAATCGGAGGTGTCCACCTGCTAGGAAAAATCAGAGACCTGTTCAATCTTTGCCTGTTCAACAGTACAGTACCAAATGAATGGAACAACGCTATTGTGATCTTAATGCACAAAAAAGGAGATATAGCTGACCTAGAAAACTATAGGCCGATAAGCCTTCTAAGTCATCTCTACAAACTATTTACAAGAATAATAACAAATAGACTTGAAAATAAACTGGACTTCTACCAACCAGTGGAACAGGCAGGATTTCGCACAGGATACGGAACCAATGACCTTCTACAAAGTGTTAAAACAATAGTCGAGAAAAGTATTGAATACAACAGACCACTCGTACTGGCCTTCATAGATTTCCATAAAGCATTTGACACCGTCGAGTTAGATGCAGTTATGGAAGCACTACAGGAATGCCGTGTCGACCATCGCTACACGAGAACCATTTACAACATCTACAAAAACGCCAGTATGACGGTTCAACTCCATGAAAACACCAAACCCATTCCAATTGGTAGAGGCGTGAGACAGGGGGATACGATATCGCCTAAATTGTTCACCGCGGTTTTGGAACTCGCTTTCAAAAAGCTCAACTGGGAAAGAAAAGGCTTAACCATAGATGGCAAAAATCTATCAAATCTGCGATTTGCAGATGACATAGTGCTGCTTGCTGACGATCTTAACGATATAAAAACAATGCTATTAGAACTCCAGGAAGCATGTAATACCGTAGGCCTAAGAATAAACTATTCCAAAACAAAATGTATGACAAACTTGGTCCCGAGCAGACAGATAGATGTAGGCGATAGAGATATTGATTTCGTAGACAAATACACCTATTTAGGTCACGAAATACGCATAACTAGAGACAACCAAACATGCGAATTTAAAAGAAGAATAATCCTCTCTTGGGCCGCATATGGAAAACTTCGGGACGTATTCAAAAGCGATCTGCCAGTCTGCTTGAAAAGGAAAGTGTTTGATCAATGTGTATTGCCAGTTATGACCTACGGCACTGAAACCGCAACACACACCGTCGCCACTGCAAAAAAGCTCCAAATTGCACAACGAAAGATGGAAAGATCGATGCTCGGCGTGTCGCTACGAGACCATATCACAAACGAAGACCTACGCCGAACAACAGGTGTCACAGATGTGGTTGTGCGTATGGCGAGGCTAAAGTGGAACTGGGCTGGACACGTGGCCCGAATGTCAGATGGAAGATGGACCAAGAGACAAGATGGACAGACGATATAAAAAGAACAAGAGGAGCCTGGATGCGAGAGGCTCAGGATAGGAGGAAATGGGCGGAAATTGGGAAGGCCTATGTACAGCAGTGGACGCAAAGAGCTGTTTGATGATGATGATGATATAACAAAAGACTGGCCTACTGTCGGTGGTTCAATGAAAATACGAACGACGAAGTGTTAAATTTAACATTTCTCACTGATGAAGCCTGGTTTAATCTAAACGGATACATTAATTCCCAAAACATGCGCATGTGGAGTGTTGACAACCCACATTTTTTTATAGAGACCCAACTGCATCCAATGAAAGTTGGTGTGTGGTTAGCAATGTCAAGACGCAGAATTATCGGTCCAAAATTTTTCGATGGTAAGTTAAACGCTAGAAGTCATATTCACCACAAAAAAAACGCAAGCTGGAATATTTTGGACACGTTATGAGAGGGGAAAAGTACCGTATCTTGCAGAATATCATGCAAGGCAAAATCCAAAGTAGAACAGGTCCAGGAAGAAGACGCACGTCCTGGCTGAAAAACCAGAGAGAGTGGTATGGTGTTAGTTCTACTAGCTTGTTTCGTGCCGCTGCTGATAAAATAAAAATCATTATGACGATCGCCGACGTCCTTGGAGGGCATGGCACGTAAAAAAGAAGAAGAATTTAAACGCTGCCACTATTTTGCAACAATTTATTAATGAACTTCATGATGATGAACTCCAAGATGTCTTATTCCAACAAGATTCTGCTAAACCGCACATTGCCAGTGAAACATTAAATTATCTTCATGAATTCTTCGACGACAGGCCAATAAGCAAAGACCGATTTCTACCACGTTCTTGTGATCTAACTCCTCTGGACTTTTTTCTTTTTCCATATTTAAAAAATTCAGTATTCAGCAGTCCAGTGCATACTGTAGAAGATCTGCGAAGCAATGTAGTAAGAAAATGTGAAGGGATAGACAACACAGTATTACAAAATGTGTTCGATAACATAAAACGGCGAATTAATTTGTGTATTCGTGAAAATGGACAACACATTCAACATCTGTGGTAATGTTTATTCTTCTTTGTTAATTTTATAATTCACAACACTATAAAATAAATCAGTGTTAAATTTATGAGAAGGCGTTTTATTTGTAAGTAATGAAATTGTTGAGCTTAACACTTAAAAACAATGCGACACAACCTCAAGACCACTCCAAATAATTCATGGTTAGGAATTTACATCAACAACAACTGACAGTCACTTAAATTTACCATTTGATAATTTGTTCAATTTTATGTGTGTGAATTAAGAAGTGCTCTTCCAATTCATGGCAAGAGTTGATTCCAAGAGTTTTGGGACTCTTTTTTATTACATTATTATCTGTTAAGTAGAGAATTAAACTTTGTATAAGATTAAATTTTCTATCTAAAAAATGGCGCGCCGTTTATTAGAGGATTTGTATTCTTAGTTTAAAAAATACCGTACAATGGAATACCTAATTTTAGTAACCTAATAGGTATATAATTTGTATAGGTACGCTTTATGAAATTGTTGTCAATATAATTGATAATTTGTTACCTTTGTGATGGAATCAACTGATATTTATGAAACTGTTCATTATAAACATGCATCAAAGAAGAAATATTCAATTTCAAATTAGCTGCAGTTACTGCTGCGGAAAAGGAAGGAAATCGGCCAGTAGCAAACAGGCTTAGTAAACAGTACTGTCTTTCCTTTTATTACAAAATGATTAGGTGCACTCATAAGTTTAGGTCAGGGAGTCGCGTAAACAAAAGGCAATGCTTCTAAAAACGTCTGCGGCCAGCAAAACATTTCGATTAACTGTTGGTGGACGGAAAGTACAAGATTCTGATCTTGATGCACAACTGAAGACAGAAATTTTGCAACGACGTGAACAACGTTTAACTGTTAGTCGAGTCAATTTAAACATCCAAGATTACAAAAATTCACACTTGGCTCAAAATTGGTAGGATTGTTCAAAACACTATTATAAATGAAATGTGAAAAGTCCTCATCGATCTGACACCTGATACAAAATTTACTCGGGGTCAAAAGTCACATAAACGGGTTTTTCGCGATTTTCAGCCAAACGGTAAGCTTTATCATAAAATTAGTTCAGATAAAAATTGTAGATCAGATAATTATCTATAAAAAATTATTAAATACTTATTCCTAGGAGCCACCGTTTTTGAGATATAACGATTCAAAAAGTTGAAAGAGTTGTAATCGTCATATTATACACACGTTTCCACGCCAGCTGTGAGGTAGTGCACTTAGCGCGGTTTTTTTAATGTGGTTTCCCCAGTAGGCCTATTCCACTGATCTGTTGTGATTCTGTTAAATTTGAAACTATTAAATAATTTAAGATATTGGTAAGGGTTGAAAATGATAAAAGGGGTGTAAATTAAAAAAAAAATTGGGAAATTTATCCATCGGAATCATCATTATCTGAAACTTCTGCTTCCTCTTCTCCTTGTTCTTCTTCTTCTTCTTGTTTTCCTTCTCCTTGTTTATCTTCTTCATACTGGATGCAAGTAAATTGCCCCAATAATGACACATTGCATGTCTCTTCGTTAGCATCAAATGAATCTTCAATTGTTGGTGATTCAACATTGGAGCATGACCGGCCTTGACAATTTTAACATGCTGCAGAACAAAACATTCCAACATTTTTGCAACCACATTTAGCACTACATCCCTTTTTCAGTTGCAAAAACTTGTGTTAAGCAGTTTTTTGCCGCAGGTGGGAGTAAAGGTTCTAATGAATTCTCGACCAACATCCAACCTCCGTCTTTTGGATCTAGCTGATAACCAAGCCACGCTTGAACTTGGTAATATACCCGAAAAAGATTTTGATGAGCAGCCACTGAGGTTGGAGGAAGACAAGCTAACTGCAATTGTTTTTTATTTCGAGTATTTTTAGCGAAACATGCATATCGAAACTTATCTAAGCACGCAATTTTTTTAGGAGCTCCATGCATAGAGAGAAGAAAGCGAATTCCGTTGGTGATAACTTCTTGTGGAGTTGAATTACTTTTTAAAAAAAACTTCAGCAGATTGAACTATATCTTGTTTTTCAAACATTTTAAAAACAGTTGTTGTACCCCTCCTGAAAAATACAGATGTAGTATCACATCCAGTTATTGCATGTAAAAATAGTGCATGATTTTGACACTTTGCAAAAATAGATAAACTTTTTGATGAATATATTACCATATTTACGATATTTTTACTTGTATTACAGATTCAGTGATGTATATACGTACTTATATACATTATGACGATTACAACTCTTTCAACTTTTGAATCGTTATATCTTAAGAACGGTGGCTCTTAGGGAAAAAAGTATTTAAACATTTTTATAGATAATTATCTGACCTACAATTTTTGTCTAAACTATAATTATGATAAAACTTACCGTTTTGCTAAAAATCGCGAAAAAACGGTTTTTTGACTTTGTACCGAGTCAATTTTTTTCCAGGCGTCGGATTGATGAGGACTTTTCACATTCCATGTATATGTAATAGTGTTATGAACAATCCCACCAATTTTCAGCCAAGTGTGAATTTATGTAACCTCTCCCCTATTTTGTGGTCTAATTCGACCGGACTATGTTACATGTAAATGGTTCATGCAACGGGCAAAGGTTCTGTGTGCGGAAAAAGTTCATGAAACTGCTAACATCCCTTCACAACTTTTTCTGCAAGCAGAGGTTGGCTTCAACATCTCATGAAGAAATGGTTTCACTGTTCGACGGTTCGACGGCGCACTACAGTATAACAGAAACTGCCGCCAGTTTTAGTACCGAAACTTTGTGATTTTGTTCTGTACAGAAAAAAAAACAAGTTGGAAACAAATATGACGTGGGTTTCATTTATGGTTACGATAAAACTGCAGTTTGGTTGGACATGATTTGGTCGGATACAACTGTCGACTGTTAGAGTGAAGTAGGTTCCAAGCAAAACTTCTGGCCACAAAAAATGCACATTACAGTGATGTAGTGTACTAAAGCCAATGGTTTTAAATGCAAACCATTTTTGCTTCTTAAAAGAATTCGAACATTGCCAGCTCTCGAAAAAGCATTTCCTCAACTAAACTTTGAGTACCATTCAAGTGGATTAACAAAATATATTAGTTAGATTGTTGTCCATCCAACAATCGAAATAAAATATTTTTGCGTATAACTTTGGGCCAAATTACTTTTTTCAAAACATTCTAGTCTGGGATGCTTTTCGATGTCACATTTCTGATGAAGCGAAATTTTATTTGGAGCAATTAAAAACGGACATGGCAGATATATAGTCATACGGAGTTATCTTTAGCGGAAGCAGAGGTGCATGCGGAGGTGAAGAGCTTAGCCTCCGCCGATGCGGAGGTTAAGGGAAGTGGAGGCGGAGGTGGGGAAATATCAATAATTTGAATGTTCATTTTACTAATGAAATAGAATATATCTAATCATATAAAAAAATAGGTTTGTATTTATTCAAAATAGGTAATAATGCCAGCTCTACTAACTAATTGCTTACTTGGTACTGAACTTTACGCGCCGACAAGTGCGAGCAATTGGAACAAAAACTTTATATTTAATGTTATATGTGCACCACAATAAAGGATCTTCGTTTTAATTGGAGTCTTTTATCTTTATTACATTCATTTATATGTGATTTTCATATCATAAGTCGCTATTGACCTAAAACCTAACCATGACTTGAATGTGCACTTTGTGTTGGTGGTAGAATTTGGAAGCTTGTGCACGTAAACGTCCATTAGAATCGATTCTACTTTACCTAGATCTACGGAGCCCACAAGTTGATACATTATATCACGTGACATAACTTACTCACTATGCCGCTACACCAGCACAATTCTGACCATTTCATGAGCAGCCTCAATCGCGCGGTGATGCGTCTGAAAGCGTCGTTCATTGCACGTTGACGTAACGTAAACAAACCTCCGTTATAACATCGCAAAAAAAAGACGGTAGCGGAAGCGGAGGCGGAGGTACGATTTCTTGCGGAATTTCCGCACTTGCGAAGGCGGAAGCAGAGTTCCGTTACAACTATATGAAACAAAACTGAAAAAGTGTTTTTTTTAGGAGAAAAAAACCCACTGTGCCTTTTATAGGCACCCTATAGCTGGGTAGTGTGGGACTCCATTCTCTTCCTTAGATAGTATACCCACTAAAACCACCTCCCCCCTTTTTCTCATCTTGACCCTAGCGCTGCCGTGGTTTGCACCCTCTCGGGGCATTATCACTCGACAATTTTGGGTACACACTCTTTTGTTACTTTTTAATTTGTAACTCTGCTTACAGTCTCCTCTCATCTACTTCCTTGGCCTTCATTATGCTTTTTAGCATCTCCGTTGCGTCCCAATTATCTTTGCTTTCTAACATGGTTTCGGTCATGTTCTACTTGTCCGGCCATACACCATTTTTCTTTGCCATCCCTAGTCTCAGAGTATCCCATCTTTCGCAATAGAATATTGTGTGACACGCGTCATCCCTTTCGCCGCAGTACAAGCACTGATCGCTTCGCCTTTTGCCTAATCTGTGCAGAAAGGCATTAAAGCAGGCATGTCCCGTTAGCGCCTGGGTTACATGTTAGTCAACGTTTCCGTGCTTACGTCCAGCCCAGATTTGCACATCCGATATCAATACTCGCGTCCATGCGCCGTTTTTTGCCTCCTGCCAGGCATTTTCCCAACTCAGCTCTTTCTGGTGCGCTGACGCACTTCTTTCTTGGATAGGCCTTGGCATTTTTTGAGAATCATCCTTTCGGTGGGAATCCAGCCACCACTTGTACAGCATCTGCCGAAACATGCAGAGACTACCCTGTTCTGTTTTTTCCCAGTTCCAGACCGGTTTTTTCTCCAGCCAGATCTCCGCTCCGTACAGCATGATTAAAATGACCACCGAGGATAGCAAACGCCTGGTTAGACTGAGAGCCCCACCAATGATTGGCATGAGTCTCTCCAGCATCGCGGTCGTCCTTTCCGCTTTGGCCGACACATCTTGAATGTGAGGCGTGAAGCTCACATGACCAGCATTACTACCCCCAAGTATTTAATACTCTTTCCTGGTTTAATTATTGTCCCACCCAGCTGAAACTGCACTGTCTTCGGACTCCTGTCACCTACCAGGAGCACAGATTCCGTCTTGTGCATTGCTACGGTTAGTTCCATGTTACCCATCCACTGCATTATCTTGCTAGAGACTGGTTTGTTAGGCTTATTAAGTCGTTCTCCTTGTGATACATTGTCAGAAGAGCCAAGTCGTCAGCAATGGACACTGTCCAGGCACCGACAGGTAACTCCAGTTCCAGGACCGCGTCATAGAGTACGGAACCCCACAGCCCTGCGGAACCCCACAGGTCACCTTGACTGCTCTATCGTCATCGATTATTAACCATCTGTCGGTTAGATATCTCATTATGGCAACAATTTCTGGTGACATCTTTTTCTTCTTTAGGGCTTCCACTATTTTGCACCACGAAGCCGTATTAAACGCATTCTCCATGTCAATAGTCGTGAGAGCACACAGATCTCTACTTCTCCATGATCCGCTATTTGCTGAATTTGCAAAATTAATTACCTCCTCCATAGCACCAATAGTTGAACGTACCAGCCTGAAATCGTACTGCCTTTCTGAAAGTTCGCCTCTTTCCTCAATTTCTTTGTGTAGCCTTGCTCTGACGAGGCGCTCGCATAGCTTCACCATAGTGCATAGCAGGCATATTGGCTTTACTTTGGGTGTACCGTCTTCGTTCATGCCTCGCTTCGGTGTTAGTACTAATCTGGCCACCTTCCATTTTTCCGGAAACACACTGACTGCAAAGAGGTCTTTTACCACCGAGAGCACCGTTTCAGGAACCACTGCTACCACCAGACGGATCACTTCGGCCGGGATACCATCTGGGCCAGCTGCCATTTCCATCCGAAATTTTGTGGCATCTGCATTCAATTCATTCAGAGTAAAAGTAAAAGGATTTCGACTTCCTACCTGCGCGGGGGCCAAACGAGCATCCGGTCGTTCAGGAAACAACTTTGCTACCGCCTGGAGAGTATCTTTTTTCGTCCATACAGCGCGTGTCCTTAACCTTCTCATAACTATTTTATATGCTTTCCCCCAGGCGTCCTTATTCTCTTCGTCGATTAATTTTTGCCATGTTATAGTCTTTACCTGCTTCACCTGCCGTTTCAACAGTCTCCTAGCGGATTGGTACTCTTCCCTAAGCGCTTGAATTACCTGGTATTGTTGTCTTTGGGTTCTGCTGCGGTTGGCTCTCGCCAGCTTTTTCCTTGCCTCCTTACAGGTAGCTCGACAGGCGGCCATTTCGGCCGTCCGCCAGTATACAGGTCTTTTGGAGCTATAGTGAACATTCTTCGGGGTTAGCGTCTCTTTGCATGACTGCGTTATCGCCCCCATAAGTTATATATATATATATATATATATATATATATATATATATATATATATATATATATATATATATATATATATATATATATATATATATTATGTTGTATTTGAGGTTTTCGCGGATAGAAACCTGTGTTGTATTGTTTTCTAGGGGATTCCGCGTTGATGTTGAGGGTTGGTACTGAAAAGAACCGGATTCTCGACGTTTCGGCGAACTAACATTCGCCATTCTCAAGAGATATGCGTCCGTGCGGGTCAACGGTTAGACGCATACTGAGAGCTCGTTCGTGCGGTGCCACTACTTATAGCTGTCTGGCTTCGGGTCATGCGCGTTGTGTGCGGTGCTTCGGTTCGGTTGTTTGTTTGTCTTGTTGGTCGTACATGAGTCTGGGGTGTCTGGGGTTGCATTTTGAGGGTGGATATGATCGGTCGCCATGCTGGGGGCAGTCTCAAGAAATCGTCTCTCGTGTTCATGCAGTAGTCTCGTTTTTCTATCTCTATGGCTTCTCTGTATACTCGTGACATTTCGTGGCTAATCTGTGCAAGAGTCCTTGAATTTCTAAAGTCCATCCAGTGACCGGTGTTTGTGTGTTGGACAAGTGCCGATGAAACTTTGTCTCTGTGTCTGACTGAAACTACATGTTCTTGAATCCTAGCAGATATTTTTCTATTGGTACGTCCAATGTAGGTTCGTTCACATGTTCCGCAAGGTATTTCGTAAATTCCATGGGATTCTAACGGGATGGTGTCTTTAACGCTGCGTAGCATGGAGGATATTTTCTGGTTAGGTTTGAAAATGGTGTCGATGTTGTGTCTTTTAAGAATTCTGGAGATTTTGTCAGTTGATCCATGAACATATGGTAGGTATGCTGTGCTAACGGGTTTCTGGCGTTCTTCAGTTCTCTGGCTACTGTTCTCTGTACGACGAAAAGCTCTGGATATTAAGCTGTTTGGATATCCATTTGAAGAAAGAGCTTCTCGTAAGTTCCTCAATTCTTTCGGTAAGTTCAGCTGGTCGGCTAGTCTTTTTGATCGGGTGGTAAGAGTGTTTACTACAGATGCTAGTTGTTTGGGATGATGGTGCGAAGAAGCGTTCAGATATCTGTCTGTATGGGTTGGTTTCCGGTACACAGTGTGACTCAAGGTGCCGTCAGGTCTCTTCTGTACCAAAACATCCAAGAAAGGAAGTCGTTGATGCTTTTCTATCTCCATTGTGAATTTAATTTGGTCGTGTTGGGAGTTAAGATGGGTAAGGAATTTGTCCAGCTCTGGTCTACCGTGGGGCAAGATTACAAATGTGTCGTCAACATATCTTAACCAGAGTGTAGGTTTAAGTGTGGCTGATGAGATTGCCTTTTCCTCAAAATCTGTAAGAAATATGTTGGCTATTACTGGGGATAGAGGTGAACCCATTGGTGCTCCTAGGACTTGTTTGTATATTTGACCACCGTACCTAAAGTATGTATTCTTTAAACAATGTTCTGCCAGATCTGATACGTACTTTTCTGGTTTTAGTTTTGATCTTATGATGTTTAAGGCCTCGGGGACCGGTACTTTTGTGAATAAAGATACAATGTCAAAGCTCACAAGGAGGTGGCCGGGCTGGAGTTGGTGATTTTTCAGTATGTCTATGAAGTGTTCAGCATTGCGGACATAGGAATCACAATCTTCTGCTTATGGTTGTAAACATTTTGCTAAATGTTTCGCAAGAAGTTGGACCGGTGAACCAACGGAGCTTACTATTGGTCGTAGTGGGGCTCCATCTTTGTGGATCTTTGGCAAACCATATATCTTGGGACACCGTGAAGATTTCTCCCTTGGTATAAAATAATTCATTGTTTCCTTGTCAATGCTAGAGCTTAGGATCTTTTGTCTGGTAGTTTTCTCAAGATAGGTTGTGGGGTCCGTTGTACCGGTTGTGGGGTCCGTTTATATATATATATATATTTATATATATATATATATATATATATATATATATATATATATATATATATATATATATATATAATCAATATATTGTAAAAAGAAATTACGATTTAATGTGTCAGTGCATAAGATGTAGGTCATACATAAAATAATTGAAGGATTAAATTCTAAAAGACAAAATCTAATGATGTCTAACAATAATACGGACAATCTTCAGTCACTTTTAGCACATGAGTTCAAGATACTCCATACGAGCCGTTTCGCTGCGTCAAAGCAAGCGACTATGAAACGGTCAAGACCTATAGAGTCAGGGGCTGAAGGCCTGCAGTCTTACAATGCTCAGATTGTTTCGCGCTTTATCTACAAACATCTCCGAATCATCAAGCGCAGAAGCTTAGGCACATAATTCAATTGAATCGGACGTACCGGGATAATTTACCAATGGTTAAGTTAACATCCAGTTTTTAGTCGCTTTTTAGTTTTTTGTAAGACTGCAGGCTTTCAGCCCCTGACACTATAGGTCTTGACCTTTTCATCGTCGCTTGCTTTGACGCAGCGAAACGGCTCACATGCAGTATCTTGAACTCATGTGCTAAAAGTGACTGAAGATTGTCCGTATTATTGTTAGACATCATTAGATTTTGTCTTTTAGATATTAATCCTTCAGTTATTTTACATCTTGTGCACTGACACATTAAATCGTAAATTCTTTTTACAATATATTGATTATATATATATATATATATATATATATATATATATATACATATATATATATATATATACATATATATATATATATATATATATATATATATATATATATATATATATATATATATATATATAACTTATGGAGGCGATAACGCAGTCATGCAAAGAGACGGTAACCCCGAAGAATGTTCACTATAGCTCCAAAAGACCTGAATACTGGCGGACGGCCGAAATGGCCGCCTGTCGAGGTAGCTGCAAGGAGGCTAGGAAAAAGCTGGCGAGAGCCAACCGCAGCAGATCCCAAAGACAACAATACCAGGTAATTCATGAGATTAGGGAAGAGTACCAATCCGCTTGGAGACTGTTGAAACGGCAGGTGAAGCAGGTAAAGGCTATAACATGGCAAAAATTAATCGACGAAGAGAATAAGGACGCCTGGGGGAAAGCATATAAAATAGTTATGAGAAAGTTAAGGACACGCGCTGTATGGACGAAAAAAGATACTCTCCAGGCGGTAGCAAAGTTGTTTCCTGAACGACCGGATGCTCGTTGGGCCCCCGCGCAGGTAGGAAGTCGAAATCCTCTTACTCTTTATGAATTGAATGCAGATGCCACAAAATTTCGGATGGAAATGGCAGCTGGCCCAGATGGTATCACGGCCGAAGTGATCCGTCTGGTGGTAGCAGTGGTTCCTGAAACGGTGCTCTCGGTGGTAAACGACCTCTTTGCAGTCAGTGTGTTACCGGAAAAATGGAAGGTGGCCACATTAGTACTAATACCGAAGCAAGGTATGAACGAAGACGGAACACCCAAAGTAAAGCCAATATGCCTGCTATGCACTATGGTGAAGCTATACGAACGCCTCGTCAGAGCAAGGCTACACAAAGAAATTGAGGAAAGAGGCGAACTTTTAGAAAGGCAGTACGGTTTCAGGCTGGGACGTTCAACTATTGGTGCTATGGAGGAGGTAATTAATTTTGCAAAGTCACCAAATATTGAATCATGGAGAAGTAGAGATTTGTGTGCTCTCACGGCTATTGACATGGAGAATGCGTTTAATACAGCCTCGTGGTGCAAAATAGTGGAAGCTCTAAAGAAGAAAGAGATGTCACCAGAAATTGTTGCCATAATGAGCTATCTAAGCGACAGATGGTTAATAATCGATGACGATAGAGCAGCCAAGGTGACCTGTGGTGTTCCGCAGGGCTCGGTTTTGGGGCCAGCCTTATGGAACGTACTCTATGACGCGGTCCTGGAATTGGAGTTACCTGTCGGTGCCCGAACAGTGGCCATTGCTGACGACGTGGCTCTTCTGACAAGGAGAACGACTTAATAAGCCTAACAAACCAGTCTCTAGCCAAGATAATGATCGGCATGAGTCTAACTTATGGAACGTACTCTATATATAGAGGTGGTCAAGTGGTTGTCCAGTGGTGAGGTATATAAAACAACTATATATGCTTAACAACATATATATTAACAGGACTAAGACCGTGTAAAAGTACGTCTTGTAACTTCGATAGGTGGGAGCAGAGACAGCAAAGTCTCGTCTGTTATCTCTTAAAATATAATACACTCTGGACGAGGACAAACGAACAATAATAAAGGTTACAGTACAATACAGAAACAACAGGTCTGCTATCCGTAAAACCTCCACACAGAAAACCGCGATCGTTTAACAATTCTTTCCTGATATTATAGTGATTTCTCATTATTGGCATTATATATCTTGCTTGATATATTCTATTTGCAATTATTGACATGATATGTTTATAATTGTATACTGATAATATTTATAATTGTATGGATAATATTTATAATTGCAATATTTATAATTGTATAATGATAATTATATTTTAAAAATAGTTTAGATGAGATTTACAAAAAATATTAGATTCATTATTTTAAATTTGAAATTTGTTTTAACTTATTTGTTTAAACTTAATTTGTTCTAACTAACAAAATAAATTTGATGATTTACATCCATTTATGTAATGGTCTATTTCATTTTACAAACCACTGTTTAAAAGCGATTTGTTTAATGTAAAACATGCATTTTTTATGTTAATAAAAATAAACTTTTAGTATTTATTAAATATTTAAATTTCTTTATTTTGTTTAATCTTATGCTTCCTTCCTAGTTAATTTACAACAGCTGCATATTCATTAATCTATCCAATTTTATCTTTCAGAAGTATCTTGCGCTGTGTATATTACCTAGTCCTGTTTCCTTTAGCTTTGCACGTATTGCATAACGAAAATAAGCAAACAAAGAAGAGAGACATGTAAACTATTAGACGGTATCTAATGATGAAGCACCTAATATAATCAAATAAAGATCGGTACGCGCCGAGGGGATGTTGCGACGGGTTTAAATATCCGACGCACGCATCCCGTGCGTTTGTACGCATATGCGTGGCATCGGGATCCGGAGACCGGAGAGGAGACCGGAGTCGGGTCAGGTTGTAAAGCTCCAGTCATTCGCGGTTGCTCGGTCGTGTCGTGCAGTACGTCGAAGCGCGCGCGCCTCATCCCGTTCTATAAGGATAATAGATCATCATTCGGAGTTCCAACTTTGCTCGGTCTCAACGTCCGAAACATCATCTAAATAGAATTGTGCGATTTACCCAATTTGGACTATAATTAAATTTGTGGGTTTGTGTAAAAGCTCGTTTCATAGTTTCGAGATGAAAGCTGCTCGCAGGACTTGTTACTTCGTATAGGTGTGTGTGTTTGCTGGGGTAGTTCAAGGAACCAGCTAATTTGAACCGATGTAATTAATACCTAGTAGATTATCCCTAAAGGGTTGGAATTAGCTGAAATAGTGGAGTTTAGTTAAACGGGTCCAATTTGCATAAGATTGTATTTACAACAAATCCATTTAGTTTCGCTACATATTTCTGTTTTTTCTACTTGTAGCATCGCTCTTCAACGCAAACAATTTTCCTCCCCAATTTTCTCCCAAAATAAGAAAATTTCAAACAATCTTTTATATTATTACTTCTCATCTACTGTAACTTTTTTAATACCTATCCTCATAATTTCTATTTCTAGTTAAAATTGAAGTTGCTTTATTTTAAAGTTTCTCTTCTATAAATTATTTTAAAACACATCAAGGACATTTTGAAAATTGTTGCAGTGTGTAAAATATTATTGTACGAAAATTTACAACGTATTTCGCATATCTTGAAATAATAATTTTCTTACTTTTATAGTAAGAAAATTATTATTTCAAGATTGTATAAGATTTTTTGAGTTAAATTAAAGATTTAATAAGATTTTTAGAAATGTAGAAGGAACACTAGCTTTTTAAAATTTGATTATTTAAATTTTTGTTTTTTTTTAGAAAACCCATTTGGATGTTTTGCGTTTAATAAGAATTATTAAATGTATAATCTTATTGTACACAAATCCAATTCGATTTTCTTAAAAAAATTTAAAAAAACTTTTAAATTAAGAAATTTGAAAAATTTGAAATGTTTTTCTGAATATTTCCACACAAAATTCTAAATATCTCTGTATGGAAATTCTGTATATTTCCACACAAATCTTCTATTTTAACGCAAACATTCTAATAAAAGCAAGAATTTCTTGGTTTCAAGATTTGCTAAAATATGTTAGAAATTTTCGTGCAAAATAATTTCCAAATATTTGCCGAGACATATAATAACAAACCGAAAAATTTGCCGAAACTTATAATGTTCCAAACTCGCAGTTATCTTTGGCGTAAATCGTAATATCCTTCTTTTGTTTAACTTTTGTAATATAAACTTTTCAGTCAAAACAAAAGAATATTTTCTTGGATTGATTTTTCCATAGGCTAACTAACTTTTTAGGCACCATAACTAACTTTTCGATTTGTATCCAATATTTCATCTGTTTAATTTTCTTCTTCTCATATTTTGCATTACCGCTTTGTGACAAAATGACAAGTTTCGCATTGCAATTTTCAAAAACAATTTTACACATGGCTTTTAACCCATCTTTATAAACAGTTTCTATTTGTAACCAAAATTTAAAAAAATATTTTCTCGAACATTTGTATTATTTTATCATTATATTAATTTAAATTTTGCAATAACTAAAAATATTAACTTTTTTATCAGTATTTTCCCGAAAATATTAATTTTCATAGATTTATTTAATTTTTATTTCATCGTTGACAGAGTCAGAGAGACTAATTTCTTTACTTGGATATTTTTAATAACCTTTTTTCATAAATATTATTTTTTGTTGTTTTTCTTGGCCCTTCCTGTTCCATTATTCGCCTTGTGTTCGCCGGCTAATTACTTCATTGCAGTCCTTCTGGTCCATTCCATCCAATTTGGCTTATTGCTCACTGTTGGACTAAACCTCTAGTTTTTGTTGCTTTCCAAAAACTAATTCCATTTACTTACATGAAACATAAACGTTTCAAATGAAATCATAATTTTATCAAATATTAACAACACACTTGAAAATAATTTACAATTAGACTTATTGCTCACTGTTAGAATAAAACTCTATTTGTTGTTGCTCTCCAAAAACTAATTCCATACACTTACACGAAACATGAACATATAAAATGAAATCATAATTTTATCAAATATTAACAACGTACTTGAAAATATTTAACGAAACAAAAAAAAAAAATTGTGGAATAAAATATGTTATTGAAAGATTTTATGAAGTCATACCACAAGTAATTAAAATACGAGAACGGTTATTCAAATTAAAATCCCAAGAAAATTTAATTTGATTTCTAAAAGAAACATCAGTTTAAAAATAAGTTTGAAATTAAACGACAAGTGAACATTTACAAGAAAATGCAAATATTAAAAATATTTATCTAAATAAATAAGTGTTAGTCTCTTTATTAGTACAACACTAATATTACAAATATGATTAATATATATATTTATTTAAATATATTTTGTTGAGTTAGAAGATTTTGATTTTTCGATCAAATTAAACATTAGTGTTTGTATCTTATCTTCATAGATTATAATTTCTAGGAAATTGTTTTATACATATCGTTAACAAAGTTAACATCATTGCGTATAGAACGTATAATAATCTTTCTTTAACAAACTTTCTTAAAAACAACTACTTCACTGGCAAACACCTCGACTGACATTGAATTACATTAAGAAAGTTTTTTTGGGTTCTACATAAACCCTGTGATTTTCCCAAATAGGAATTCCCAAAAAGGAAACAAATATGAATTTATCTAAATAAAAGTGTTATGTATTTTACAAGTCTCTTAAGTCCGTGTATTAAATCTTTTATTTGTGTTGTATTTGTTGGACTTATGTCGGATATTGAGTTATATTTAGTAACATATCAATCATAAGATTACTTATTAAGTTTGAGCATTTGCTTTCGTTTTGATACAGCCTGTCACTATTCATTGGTTTCGGTTTGTCTGTTGCGCGAATTATCCGATTAAATTCTTTAATTTAACTTAAACCTAAATTTCTTCCTCAAGAATTTATAATAAGGAAATTAGGACTTTCAATAAATGGAATATATTTTAAATACAGTATATAATAATAATACATAATATAATTATAATAATACATAAATATTATAATGATTATAATACATAATATAAAGATAATAAATAGTACATATTATAAAAATAATAAATGTTTATTACCATATTTACATTGCATTATATGTATAACAAATGGCTATCGACCCGGGTTCGTTCGAAATATTCAAGGAATACTATCTATTTAAAATTTGATTATTTAAATTTTTGATTTTTTTAGAAAACCCATTTGGATGTTTTGCCTTTAATAAGAATTACAAAATAAAAATACAGATTTAATGTTGAATAATTGGACCCGGTTTGTTTGCCGTGCAGTTTATTCTATTAAATTCTTTAAATTAAGTTAAGCCTAAAAAATTTTCTCCATAATTTATATAAGGCATTGGCAAAAATACTTTCAATAAATGGAATTTATTTTAAGTACATAATATAATGATAATAACAATAATATAATAATAATTATGATTTTTTATTGCCAGAATTGCAAGTCGGTCATAAAAATGTTTATTAATATTAGTAGATTTATATTATATAATATTTTTTTTAAAAAGAGTGTTCCGTATTGAAATTTGTTTAAATCAGAAATCAGTCAATATTTCAGAAATAATAAATATTGTTTTTATAAAACTTGAAATAATTGTTACGTTTTGAAAGAAATATTTTTCTGGGTAACATTTTCAAGCATTGTCGAAATTCTAAAAATATTTCGGTATTTTAGTCAAAAAGAGACTTAAATACTTTAGACCAAAATACCGAAACAAATAATATTTTCTTGTAGAATATTAAACTTGGATTTTTCTGTTCCTGCTGAAATTATATTTATAAAAAGTCCATTCTGAGAAAATAATGATTTTATATCTTAAATAGTGAATATTTGTAATAATGTTTGTTTAATGATGCAACAATCGACCAAAATATCTTTTTGTTATTTTATATTTAATTTATTTAATTTTTTTTCGGGAAAAGTGAAAAATTAAATGTTTTTATTGTTGAAAATAGCAAGAAAACCTTTAAAAATTGTCGGAATAGAAAAAAGTGATTTCTTGTAGATTCAGCTTATAGAAAAGTTTAGTGAAAATAAAAGTGATATAACCGATCTAAAGTAAGTTTAAAAATTCTCACCTGTGGATGTTGTTCGAGTTAATTTAAACCAAAAAGGAAGGTAACAGTATTATTTCTTATCCATAAACTACTATGAAATAAAATTTAAATGGCAATAAAATTGCCATTGTACTTGTGTACGTATGTTCGTGATAACATGTTGAATCTTTTTTAGATAGTAGCAATACAGATTATAAACTATGTTAAGATGTTAGAACTATATAGATGTTAAACAAAAGGTTATAGATGTTAGTGTTAATGTTTTTTTTTAATTCTTCTGTAATCAATCAAGAAATCCTACAAATTCTGCCCGGTAAAATTAAATTGGAGAAGAAGATCCATGTACAGCAGGCATGTCAAACTCATATGATATTGCGGGCCACATGATCTATTTTGTATTAAGTTAGGGGCCGCATGTTTTTACTGTTCAAAAAATTAATAAAATACGATTGTTAAAAAGATTATAGGGGTAAACAGTATAGTGATAGGTCATTTTAGAAATTGCACAATGAAAATAATAAATTTCATGCTTGTATAAAATGAATTTATGAATTATTATAGTGCTAGTAATTGTAAAAAACGTCACTTTTCTATTTAAATAATAATTCGAATCAAAAATTTAAAACTTTATAGAAAATAAGAAGACAAATATTTGATTGCTCAAAAAACATAGTTATAGATCACAAGAATGTAGTGAATGTCCAGTGGATTTACAGTTATTAGTCAACGCTTTATAATAAATAAAAGTAATTAAAAAATATGAAAAACTATAATGAACTAATTTATTTTTAATTAAATTAAATTTACATTTTTTTCAGATATCTAATAAATGAAAAATATTTAATTATTGTTAAAAAAAAAAATCCCACATAAATTTATAATTAACATTAGGTATGATTATTAATTTTTTTTTAATTGCCACCAATGTTTTCTTTGCCTTCAATCACCTCTATGATTTTCTGCAATTTCTCCTGTCGCTTTTTCAATGTTATCAGCTTTATTTGTTCTTTTAATTTGTCCGCTAGTTTTTTTTTCTCTAAAGTTTGCAGTTTTTTCGCATCTTTCTCTTTTTGTTTTTTTTTTTCAATTGTGTGTTTTTTTTCTTCGTGCAATTTAAATTGTAATGAAGAAACCACATACGATTTTCTTTCTGTAAATTTTTGTCCTTTACGTTTTGGTGTTTCCGGTTTTGGAAGAAAGTCTTTGAGGGTTTTCGTTATTGAGTTATTTCTGCGATGAGGCAGGGATAAATCGAGAACTTCATACAATTGAGAATCCTCAGCTAAAATATTATTATTATCATCCACATTATTTATGACAGAATCCATTTCCAATATATTATTGTCATCATTACATACAATATCAGTACAATTAATTGAATCTAAGTTATTTCTAATTATCATATCACTTTTATCTGTATTATTCACAACACATATATCTAATGGAGACTGTAAGTTATTGCTATTTTCAATAGGATTACAATTTTTTTCATATTCTTTTAGTAATTGATGAATAATTAAAAAATCTTTTGACTTATTTTCACGGCCAACTAGATCCGAAGAAAATAATTCTAGTTCTTTTAAGTAATCCTCTCCCACGATTTTGGTATATGTTTCAAATGTTACTGTTGCGGTAGCACATGGTCGATGAATAGAGTTTTGTTCAGATTTTGCAGTCTTTACACCGAGACACTTTGAATAATCTACAGCATTTGGATCCCAAGGATATAGACCACAAGCTTTAAAACCATGTTTGACAGCATCTCCATTTGGTGAAAACTTATCAAGTGCATTTTTTAAAAGTGGAGCCATTATATCTAACGTTAATAACTGTGTTGGATTTTTCTGTCTCCATTCTAACACACTCTTTTTCCACATACTTTTCATAGGCTTAAATACTGAAACATCAGCAGGTTGTAAAATCCTTGTTGAATTAGGATAAAGACAAATGAGAATTATTTTTAATTCTCTACAAAGATTGCTGACGTCTAAAGTGACATGACTACTATGACCATCTATGAATAAAATAACAGGAAATGTTATTTTTTCTTTAATAAGATAAGGATGAAATATATTTTTCAAATATTCACAAAACAATTCTGCACTCATCCATCCACTTGGTGTAACACCAATTCCTCAATCGTCAGGTACTGATTTTCCAATTACAGAAGGTAATTTTTTATAAGGAAACACAACAGTTGGTGGAGTAGTAACTCCGCTTGCACTAAATGTGAATAGTACGGTCAAATTAAGTTTAGAATTACCGTGATCAATTTCATAAACATTTTGGGCCCCACGAGGGGCTATTACGTTTTTCATTTTTGGACATACCATAAAAAAAGTTTCATCACCATTGAAAACACGAGTCGGATCTTTTAATATGTCTAAATATTTCATTTTTGATAAATAATCATATATTTCACTAAACCATTTTTTAATATCACTCTCACTTACACAAGAGCTGGCTTTAGTTACTCTTTCTGGAAATCTTTCAGTAAGAATCGGATTCCTTTTAAGAAAAGCTTTATACCACCCATTTCCTGGAACATTGTCACGAAAAGGATTTTTTATTTCACTATGATCCAAAAACTCTTTGACAATAGCTTGTATATTGATCTTTCTTCTGGGAAATCCTCTTCGTTGACAATCAATTATCCAACGTACTAAGTCCTCTTCTGCATTGCATCCTAATACAGGAGACGGACCTGGAGTAGCTTTGATGAATGCATTACTAAGTTGAAATTGAATTGTTGATTTAGGAATACCGAACTTTTTGGAAGCTGTGCATTGCGACATCCCATTTTTAACTGCATTAATAGCATCTTCAATTTGATTCTCTGTATATTTTTTGAAATATTTATTTCCGTTTTTAACGTTGGGCATTTTTATTTTAGTCCGGTATTTAACCTAAAAATAAATAAATTAGTAAATAAACAACAACAAATACATAAATAAATTCAATTAAAAAATAGATTTTTAATTTTAAATTGCTTTAAATAAAATTGTGTATTGAATTCCTATTTTTCTTACAATGTAAATACCCTATAAATCTATATTTTAATCAAAACAATTATGCTTACCTTCTTATCCTCTTATTTATAGGTTAAACATACTAGTAATAACTGTCAGATAGTTAATCTAACCTCAAAATAGTATGATTGGTCCGATGATCTATCACTATAAAAACTGTTTATCGTGCGATATTTATTTTCTTAACATATTTTTCACAATCAGTACTTTATTTTTATCAAAAAACTTTTTATTTCGATAATTTAAACCTGTATTCATTTACAAATATCAAAAATCAGCACAAAAATCATTTTTAAATCATGAAAATATCTAGAAATAGTAGAATTACTTTTTGTACATTTCTGTCTAAAATGACGTAAATCTCGGACTGGTCATTTTATTAATTAAATACACACATGAAACTTTAAGTTAGAACAAAGTTACAAGATGTATCCAGTATAGAAAAGAATATAGAATTTTCTTCTGTTAATAAAGAATTATGTCACCAAAAGATTGTCTTATGGTTATATAGTTTTCAAAATATGACCAATCATTACTGTCTGATCAACAACTGTACTATTTACCCCTATTGTGTATTTATTACTAATTTTTTTTTTAAACAAAACTAAAAATATTTTACATTTTATTGTATATTATTACATACATAGGCATTTTCTATTTCATGTTATTTTTTACACTGAAACTATACATATTCTATATTTAAAAAAAAAACTAAAAAGAGTAATAAACAAAATCACAGTTTAATACTACTTTTTAGAAGTCATCAATATATGGTTGAAATGAATATCTTGAACTGATGCAATTTTTAAAAAAATAATTTTTTTTTTTAAATGAATGACGACGATGATATTGATCGGTTAATATTGACTTTTCTGAATTTCTGATATTTATCATTAAAGAAAATAGTTGCTCGCATAAATAATTGGTTCCGAACATAGCCAGTATACGCGTAACAAACAATAATATTTTAGGAAACCGATCTACAGGTAAATAAATATGTATAAAATTCTGGAATTCCAACTGCCATACATTATTCCTCCAGCAAAGAATCACATTGCATATCAATATCAATTAATTTCATTTGGAAGTTTTCATCAACAATAGAGGTAGTAATACGACGAAATTCTACTTCAGAGCTTCAAAAAATCTTTGACCAAATTCCGTTTCTAATAATTTAATTTGGTGAGCAAATTCTGAAAATTTGAATTTAGCTGATTTAAACAATAGATATTAACAGCTTTCAAAGTGAGATAGGTTTTGTTTTACTATTTGTTTTCGCCAAAGTAATATTTTTTGTTTGAAAGCGTTAATATTATCAAATAGCGTTGTAACAACATGATTTTACCTTGAAGTTTAAGTTGATTAAGATGACTTGTAATATCAACTGAGAAAGGCAAGTCTTTAACCATTGTTCATCTTTTAATTCAGTACATTCATAATTTTTTGTCACCAAGAAAATTATGATTTCGTCCGGCAATTTGAAAGATCGTTTTAACACTTTATGACTCGAAAGCCATCGAACTTGGTATATTAATATTGGTATACTAATATGGTATATTATATGGAAGAAGATACACATTCTATATCTTCCAAAAATAAAGCAAATTGACGCTGATTAAATTCACGTGCTCGAATATAATTTACAATTTTGGCGACTATCTTTAAAACATGTCCGATATTTAAAATTTTGTCGCAGAGTACTTGCTGGTGAATAATACAAAAGAAAATGTTCAAAATTATTATTACAATGATGTTTGCATGCTTCTTTTAATCACACAACAACTTCTTTAATAATACCGGTCATGGTAGGTGCACCATCAGTTGCAAGACAAACCAACTTTTCCAATGGTAACTTATATTTCTTCAAAACTTCCATAAGCGCATCAAAAATATCAGTTTCGGTAGTTGTATTATGCATAGGAATAACTTCTAAAAGTTATTCACTTACTTTTAAATTAACATCCCATCCGAGAATAAAAACGGCGTGCTGAGCAATATTTAGAATATCTGTACTTTCATCAATTGCAACATAGTAGGCTTGAAATGTTGATAGTATTGGGTTAGGTTGATTTCTCAAATCCTCGGCTATTTCATCAACGCCGTTTGCTACAGAATTTCGATTTAAACTTACACTTTTATATTTTTTTATTTGTGCTGGACATAATGCCTTTAATTAAGCATTTACTAATAAGTTCTCCTTCAATAAATGGTTTCGATCTGCTTGCGAATAAATGTGATAATATATAACTAACTTTTACAGCAACTGTATTGTCTTTAACAGATTTAGTGAATACACTTTGTTGTTTTTGAAGAATAGTTTTCAATTCCGATAATTTGTCTTCATGAAATTTTGCAACATTTTTTACATAGTTTCTTTTATGATTTGGTTTAAAAAATACGATGTTTCTCTTCAATTGATCTCTTACACATTGTTCTTGAAGTTTGATTATTTTTTTTATTGAGTAACTTTTTAATTTAATATGAATACAAACCAAAATCCACGCTAGAGCAACCACACTCGACGCCAGCGTCAACCAAAAAGTTCAAATGGTTCAAACTTTCCAACTACAAGCGTCACAGCTTGATATTAAGTAGAGACACGTTAATTCTAAGTAGAGACACGTTATTAATCGAAAAATCACTTATAATTAATTTAAGCGGCACACTGAAACTGCATTAAACTGAATTGCATACAAATAAAAACCAAATTTACTTTTAAATATTAAATTCATTTATTTTATTTAAAAACAAATTAAAAAGTCTCGGCGGGCCGCAGTCTATGTATTGTCGGTCCGCATGCGGCCCGCGGGCCGCGTGTTTGACATGCCTGATGTACAGGTATATTTGATGTAACATTTTTAATAATTTAAATTAAACCTAATGATTATCCAGGAATTATTAACCTAATGATGTAACATTATTAGTAATTTAATTAAAAAAGTGTGCCAAATTAATTTATTAAAATGTGAATTTCAAAATTTGGAATTTTATAATTGAAAAACTTTTTTTTGTTTAAATGCAGTGAGATGAAAAGTTTTGAAAAACAAAAATTTGGTATTAAAAACAAATCCAGAATAGTGAATGAAAAATTCAACGGAAAATTTGTTATTCCAAAATAGATTTTTAGAAGGCAATTACTCTGAATCTAGTAATATATAATTATCTAATAATATACAAAAATATAATAGAGTAAATTAATCAATTAGTTTTAAGTAAGTTTAATTAAAAATTCTTACCTGTGGACGTTGTACTAGTTAATTTAAACCATTTAAATGTAGTTGTCATTTATAAACGTCTTACATTGCATTGAATATTTTTTTGTAGTGTATAATATTTCTAATACTTAAAGTTAATAAATTGTATGTCTTTGGGGCTAGATGGTAAGCAAATCTTATATATTATAGATAAAAAGATAAGCACAAATTACGTGCTTGTGTTCGTGTCTGCTTCTGCCTCCGTTTCTTACTGTTGCCCGTGACAGTCATACGTATTAAAACACGTTGAATTGGACAACTTCGTCTAGCAAGCAAAGAAAGGTAGATCAAGAAAGACGCGTTTCTAATGAGAAATGGAACTTTGATTATTTCATTACTGAGAGAAACGGTAAACCAACTTGTTTAATTTGTTTGGATGTAATAACTCAATAAGGAATATAATATTAAGAAACACTACAACATAAAGCATAGTAGTAGCTATGATAAGTTTCATGGCAAGGAAAGAAAATCAAAAATTGATTTTACCGTTAAGGTCTTAAGGTATACTACCAAGTACCTAGTCAGCTATCCTGCGCCTACCGGCCTTAGCGGCCAGTGTCGATTTAGTGCAATGGCAATGTAATTATAGAATTATTTTCCAATTACATCTTAGATTTTTTATTCTTTTTCATTCTATTTTTGTTTAGTAGGTAAATGTTTTTTTTATAAATCAGCTACATATTTTTATTCATAGATTATGTGGGATAAACAAAATAAATCAATTTTTTCGCATATTGTTTAAAAATAAAACACTTTCTAACTTAATTGTTCTATTAATTTACACACTTGTTACATATGATATTTGAATGACTATTGCAAATATTCTTTTTGGCCTCCTGAATTTTTGGCCTCCAAAGCTAGCTTTGACATCGTGTATACGTGCAGCGAAACTAGATTTTTACGTACAATGTTGCAAAGTACGGCTACGATGCGGTAAAGTGACCAGTAAATTTTAACCTTTCAGGGACACTTACAAAATAAATTAAGTATTAAACAACAAAATCTAATTAAAAAAAACGCTACTTTACACCACATTTGTCACGATGATGTAGAAAATAAGTGATTTTTTAAATTTTACTGGGCGTCTGACATTTGAAAAAATGACATAACCATAACCTAAAAAATTTGAATTAGTAAAAATGTCGAAGTTTTTGTGAGTACCAACATTAAAAAATTAAATAATTTATAATATTGTAATTAATCTAAATTTATTTGTTTCTTAAATAATAATTGTCGGCCAAAAAATCTTATACAAATTTCGTGCGGAAATGATTTTACAATGCTCCAGCAAATGGGGATTTCGCCCTTCGGGCTCGTTCCCCAAACGAGCTGTTGCTTTGTAAAATCAGTGTTTCCGCACTCTAATGTAAATAACTATTTTGGCCTCCTGAATTGTAAAGCTAGGTTTGACATCGTGTATACGTCCAGCGAAACTAGATTTTTACATACAATGTTGAAAAGTACGGCTACGATGCGGTAAAGTGACCAGTAAATTTTAACCTTTCAGGGACACTTACAAAATAAATTAAGTATAAGACAATAAAATCTAATTTAAAAAACGTTACTTTACACCATATTTGTCACGATAATGTAGAGAATAAGTGATTTTCTAAATTTTACTGTGCGTCTGACATTTGGGAAAATGACATATTATGTACCTAATTTTTAATTATGTACCTAAATTTGAATTAGTAAAAATGTCAAAGCTGTGAGTATCAACATTAAATAATTAAATAATTTCCAATATTGTAATTTATCTAAATCAATTTGTTTCTTAAATAATATTTGTCGGCCAAAAAATCTTATACAAATTTTGTGCGGAAATAATTTTACAATGCTCCAGCAAATGGGGAATTCGCCCTTCGGGCTCGTTCCCCAAACAAGCTGTTGGATTGTAAAATCAATGTTTCCGCACTCTAATGTAAATAACTATTTTACAATGTATAGAATATTACAATACTCTCCTTTCACTTTCACAGTTTCTTTCTTGGAGGAGATGCTGAAGAATAAGCAGGATTTTCTTGCACATAATACTTTCCTTCAAACATTTACTTCGTAAATTTTGATTCCGTCGTCGCTCTATGAGGTGAAATCAGGGCCTTACTAACTTCCTCTAGAAAAGTATTTCTTTTGCCCTTTTTTTTCGAATTCTAATTTTTATAAACGTTGGTGTATGTAACATACGTAGCCAATAAACTTATGATTAAAAAGTTCATAAAAAATGCAAAAGGCCATGTATTTGTCTCTCTTTTACATGTCTAAGTTTTGATCAACTTGTCCATAAGATCTATCTTTCGTTTCCGCCTTTCGTTTTGTAATAATAAATAATCTGGTTCTGACGGGATGTATTACTGGAATTGAAATTTTTCGTCAAAACCAGACAATTGCTCATCTCCAGTCAGATTACATGATGGCATGTAGTATATTCAAAATTATTATTCATTCGATCCCTCAGTTCTCTAAAAGGTGCAAGTTTATCCTTTGCACGCCGTTGTGATCTTGATTCTTTATCATCAAATCTAATAAATTTACAAATTTCGTGGTAACTGTTCGTAGAAAAAGTAGCTCGAAAAATTGGTGGTCCATATTTTTTGCTCCATAGACCGTCAATACTCACATTGGAAGATTTCAAATGCGCTGCAGTTAACAATATCCCAATAATCTTTATCATAAATTAATGCGTCTTGATTAGTAGGTCATTATCCTATTCTATGGACTTGTCTTGTTTTTAAACTTAATCCGTGGCCTGGTAACACGCTGTCACTCCAGGCCGCTGCGGCCGGTAGAAGGAGACTAGCGGAGTTTTTTTTAAACATGTAAAAATTGTGAAATTTTTAAAACATAATGAATTTTAAAAAATTATTTCCATAGCAGTAGGAAATTACGAAAAGGCGTTTCCTCAAAATATTATTCTAACCATATGTAATAATTAGTTAAAAGTGCGCTCGGCCGCTCCGGCCGGTAGAATGACCTTAAGGTAATG
This sequence comes from Phosphuga atrata, assembly GCA_944588485.1. Taxonomy (NCBI): domain Eukaryota; kingdom Metazoa; phylum Arthropoda; class Insecta; order Coleoptera; family Silphidae; genus Phosphuga; species Phosphuga atrata. The sequence goes on along the minus strand of OX155903.1, from coordinate 10,597,878 downwards.
ACCTTAAAGGAAATATTTAGTAAACAACAATTGCTATTTATAAAGTGCAATACAGATTCAGAAGATGCTGTGAAATCAAGTTATTTAATTGCAGCAAAAATCGCAAAGTACTCAAAACCCTTTTCTGAAGGAGAATTTATAAAATATTGTATATTAACTGCAGTAGAAGCAATGTGTCCGGAAAATACAAAGAAATTTGAAAATGTGTTTGTCGCGTCGAACAGTAACCAGACGAATTGATGAAATTTCAAAAAATATAAATAAATCTCTCCAACAGAAAATCTCAAATTTTGATTATTATTCCTTGGCTTTTGATGAAAGTACTGAATTCTGCATATTTATCCATTTTTATAAGAGACATAAATAAAAAATTTAACATAACAGAAGAGTTACTGTCACTTACTCTATTATAAATCTTATACTACGAGTCACAATATTATGCGAGATATGATTTTTTAAACGTTCTTTTTTATGCATCAATATTACCAATGTATGAAAGTACAGCGATCTTATCTTGCATATATTCCTTCCTAAAAGTAGTCCGGTTGGGTATCGTCTACCTTTTTTGTAAATAATTTTGAATTGTAGACAAGGTTTTTAATGAATTTTCATAATCTGTAGCTGCCTTTACTTCGAAAGTAAATTTGAACTTTTCCATTTTCTGACAAAAATTGTCGTTTTATAATGGTATTTTCTACTGCTTGGGTCGACACAGTCAATTTAAAACACTCTTCAGTTGCTCTATAAGAAAAGAATTTATTTATGAACAATATTAAACAAATTTTAAAAACAATATTATAAATTCTAATAACAAAATCTTACCTATAAGAAAAGACACGACAATGTTTTTAATTGTAATGTCGATTCCCAATTCACGTAACTAGTTTTACAAAATTATAACATAAATAAAAAACAAATAGTATCCGTTGTCTAGGTTATCCGTTGTCTCGGACTACTATGTGGCTGTTTTTAAGCAGAGTAATATTAAAGAAACTATATAAGAAGAAAAAAATTTATATCGGAGATGAAAGTGGCGCTTACAATTAATTAAGTGCGAGTTAGCAATCACACCGAGCCAAAAAAAACACTTTGATCTCTAATAGTAAATGCAATTTTTTCTTCTGATTTCGGTTGTAGAATCCATAATTTGACTTTAATAAATCCAATTCGAAGCGAACTGTCAGAACTGTCAATACAAATTTAATTATTAGTTTGGTCGTTTCCATGGTAACATATTGCATTCTCATAGAAGGTGATACTTTTCAAGTCCAATGTCCTAATTTTATTTCGGTTTCTTAAAGAGTTGCAGGCTCGTTTTACGTTTGTACATAAAATATTTCATTGAAATTGATGTAATTAATAAGAAAGTCCATGCAAATGGATTAGTTTAGTGAAAAACTTAGTTAGTTTAGTTACTTGGTTTAGTTTTAGTTACTTGGTTAGTTTAGTGTTTTAATCGAGAAAATCTTAAATTTGCTCATTTTCGTCTCCAGATGTGAAAATATTTTCATCTCTAGAATGAAAAAATGTCACTTTCATGTAGAGTAAGTAAGAAAAAATGCCATTTTCACATATATCAGTGGAAAAATTATATTTTTCTTTACATTGAAAACATGCTTCCCAAACCAGAATTCCATATCTTAAAAGCGATTCCACTAGGGATTTGTATACCAAAATCAATATATTTTTACTCAAGATATCCCCTAACTGATAAAATTTGTAAATTAGTTTTCTAATTCGCTTTGTTAAATATGCTACATGTTTTCATGTTTTTTTGTGTTTTCATCTATAATAATTCCTAAATATTCCTTCAACTTCTTTTATGTCTCCAATGCCTTTAATATTGTGAAAATGAAAATGCTTTGAAATTTGGTTCTGTATATATCTGTGATGATAAATGCCATATAATTGGGTATTTGAATCAACTTTTTTTGTCAACAATCGAAACCTTATAAGTTTTATAACAAAACTCTTTTTGTTTTCTTTTTTTTTCGTTGTAATTAAAAAGTTATAACAAATTGAAAATATATTTTTAGACTCGGTACCAAAAACAGGTCGGTCGCCTGACGTAAAATGGGTAATTTCTACCCGCGCCAGACTTGTTGATACAGTAGTTGTAGTAGTATATGTCAAATATTAAAAGTCAAATATTAAAAGTTATCGTGCTTGTTTCGTACCATCGTGTAGGGGTACTACAAAAAGAACTACTCAAAAAATGTTTTTCATGTCCCACATTGTTAAACGTCGAAACCAATGTTTTTAAACAGTGCGCCGAAAAAATCTTAAAACGACGATTTTATAAAGAATATTTATGTTTGAGTTAGAATGAGGTTACTCACTTACGACGTTAGGCCTAGGCCGCACTACGGCTAAACCGCCGCGGTTTTTGATCGCGTGATTTTATGACTCGAGTAAATTAATACATGCGGCCGCACTTGCGGTTTTTTCCTGCGACTAATTTTAAAACTGCGTATTGTTACAAAATGACTCCCGGGTAAAAACCGTGCTAAAATTTGTGCTGCATAGAACTTAGTTGGCGCGCACGCACTACTGTTTAACCGCGAACGGTTTTTTTGACAGACAGCCGTGAAGAGTGGCAATTGTTACGATTTTTTAGGTTCGGATAGTTGTCTCTGATTGAAAACATGTCGTCGATCGAGTCAGACTGAGTATCAAACGAACGGTATGAAAGTTTGTCGGAAAAAATCATAATGGAAGTACAAAAAAGACCAGCTTTATACGACAACCACTTTACGTCAGTATAGTGATCGAAACGAGAAAAATTAATAATTACAACAATACATCAATTTTTTAACTTAGGTACCTCAAAGTAACAGACAAGCGCTCCTCTGGTGATATACATTTGCGAAAGGTTGTAACCATGAAAGTAATGTGTGGACGCACAATTTGCAAAATTTTATCTGACATCAACTGACATGCGATAATAATTACAAAATTTCTCAGGATGTTTTCTTAAATCTTGATATTTATTATTAAAGAAACCTTTCTCAAATCAACGGCTAGTGAGTGGATGGATCCAATATTTGCGAAATTTGCGTTGACCTCTTCTTTTTCTATTTCTTAGTATTAGAGCAACAATACATACTGCTCGTTTGAAATTCATTTTCAACTGTGCAAATTGCGGGTGGTTTCGCGGTTTTTAATCGTAGTGTGTGTTTCTCGCGCGGTTTCGCGGTTATAGCGGTTACCGCTCGCGGGAAAACAACCGTATTGCGGCCTCGGCCTTACAAACAAATTATGCCGCGTTTGAAGTCACGTGATTATTTTCAAAATTTTATCACTTTTGAATTGTTTGTAATTAGTAGAATTTTTTTTTAACTTTTTCATATCATACATCCGAACTATTTATAATAAGGTTTTAAAATACATCAAAAAAAATCGATTTTTTTTTTATTCAACAACCCAATTATAAAACTTCGTGAACCCCACAATTTGTGATTTTATAATTGAAACTCGTATTTATTGTTAAGAAGAGAGGTTTTGGAAAACATAAATCTGATATTAATTTGTTGAAAAACAAATCCGGTATAGTGAATTTTTTCACTATCGGAACGGAAAATTTGTAATTTAAAAATATATTTTGAATTTTTAACAATTATCCTGAAAATAATAATGTTATACATTGCAGTGGAATGTGTTTTTAAGATATATTAGAAATTAATAACGGCCTTGTCAATCGATTTATAAAATAAGGGTGTAATTCGTTTTTAACTTATATCTGCGCTATTTTTGCGTTTCGAGAGAAATGTATTTGATACATTATACAATGTTCTTCTCGCCATACTTTAAATTTAAATGGATAATTTTTACAAAAGTCACAGTACATTGAACAATTATATTTGGAGAAATTATTTTGTAAACGAGTAACTTTTCTGTTAAAGATTGTATTTACCATTGTGTAAATTGTTGATTGGATTTGTCATAATGTAAATCTAAATGAAAGGAAAATTACAAAATCACTGAATATTGCAGAATTAAAATTGCTCAAATTCCTTTGTAAACCAACAACTTTTCTGTTAGAGATGGTATTTTCCCGAGAAATCATTAAAATTGCTGATTGTTATATTAATAAATCTAAAAAAAGAAACTTTGGAAAGTTTACAACTTATAATTAGTAATACAGCTTAGAGATTTTTCAGTTTTCAGACGATTATTTCTTAACATTTTAAATTATTTCTTTTATTAGGTTCATAAATATAAATAATATAAACTTTTGCCAAACCACTAAATATCGCTGCAAATTTCAAATTTCTAAAATTTTCATTTATTTATCGATAATGTTGAAATTTTGCTTAATATAAAATTTAAAGATTCAGCTGAAGGCACTAGGTGAAACATTATTAAAATAATAATAAATAATAAACACTAGGTATAAGTTCCACAAATGTATTTACATACATTTGTAAAACTTATACCTAGTGTTTATTACTTATTATTATTTGCTTAATATATCATTTGCTTAATTTTTATAGTTTCCATTAATATTGCAACTGAAATTCATATAATTTCCATAAAATTTTGTTCATAAATAGAAAATAAATAAAAATTTTGCAAACCATTACATTTGATTGGAAATATAAAATATGGAAAATTGTCATTTATTTGCCAACTATGTTGAAACTGCAAAATTCTTATTTCATTACAAAATAGAGAGCGATGACTCCTAGGCCATTATGCTTACGCTAAATACTGAAAACATCACGAATATTTTATAAAATTGTGCACGCATTATGCAAAATGAGTTAATATGGCACAACGTATTTTATGCATTTTTTTATGTTTTTGTTTATTTTGAACTTTTTATTCATTATCTTGTTTCTAATTTAATTCGTTTTGTGAAACATCGTCCGTTTTATAGTTTCCATTAATATTGCAAGTGAAATTCATATAATGGTTCAGTTCGGCTATATATTCAGTTCAGCCACATTAGTAAGTTGACTAGTTCGCTGGTCTTGGCAACTTGACTCGACTTGCAAGTTGACTCGTTGGCACCCCCATTTATATGAGGCATAGTGCACATGATACATTTAATCTAAATTTCAGTTTTGTGTAATGCTCAAACTGTAGTATATATTATATATTTTTTTCTAATGTGGTATTTATATTTATACAAATCTATTATGCTAAAGCTAAAACACAAGATTGTATTAAAGTACCCAGTGTTAAAATGATAATTTGTTTTATAGTTTTTAATTACAATGCAATTTTTCAAGTAATTTGTTTTGTAAATTCATTATTTAAAAAAAAATCTATAAATCTTTTTTCATTTAAAATCAGCATGTGAGAATAACATTACACAAGAAACATTTGCATACATTGAAAAACGAATCAAGGAAACAAGAAACAATTTTACAATCTTTACAGTCACAATCAACTTCTGTTCGTGAACAAAAATAGTTTATTTAAGATACTGACACATTAAATAAACCAAATAAACGGCAAAAAAAGGGAAAATAATTCCTAATAACAATGTTCTTGGAAAAATATTGCAATAGACGCATTCCTGATGAATGCAAGCTGTGAGTATGGGATCCTTTGTTCAATGGCGGTTTTGGGCGTGAGCCCGTCCTTCCGCCGTCGTGAGTTTTGTTTTTCTGTTGTTGTTTTGTTATTTAGTCTGTTGTTGTCGTCTGTTTTTGTTTCTTTCGTTTTTTTTTTTTTTTTAAATTTTAGTTTTTCATTTCGTTTCCTCCTTTGGTTTGCTTCGGTGGGCTATGCTTGGCTGCGGGTGGGCCTTGTTTTCTTAGTTTATTCTTGGTCCTTTGTCTTTTTGTCTTGATTTTATTTGTGTCGGTAGTTTTCTCTTCCTCTTGTTCTGGTTGCGCATCGGGCGGTTTCTTTTGGGGGCTTCGGTTCTTTTCTTGGCGGCGGCTTCGGTCGTATTTTTGGGGGTGGCATCGGTGGTTGTATTTTTGGGGGTGGCATCGGTGGTTGTATTTTCGGGGGTGGCATCGGTGGTTTTATTTTTGGGGGCGGCACCGGTGGTTGTATTTTTGGAGGCGGCATCGGTGGAATCTTCGGCGGCGGTTACGGTGGTCTTCTTGGCCGCGGTTTCAGTGGGGTATTCGGCGGCGGTTTCGGTGTAATCTTCGGCGGCGGTTTCGGTGTAATCTTCGGCGGCGGTTTCGGTGTAATCTTCGGCGGCGGTTTCGGTGGGATCTTCGGCGGCAGTTTCGGTGGAATCTTCGGCGGCGGTTTCGGTGGAATCTTCGGCGGCGGTTTCGGTGGAATCTTTTGCGGCGGTTGCGGTGGTCTTTTCGGCGGCGATTTCGGTGTTCTTCTTCCTTTTCATTATGTAGAGAATCATTTCCTCTATTACGCTGTCCTCCAGGGTATCCAGGTAGCCTGGGTCGAGGTACTTTTGCGCGGCTTCGTTGAGGGTTGTCGGAGTAGATGTTGACATGTTGCAGCTGCGGCGGTCGCTGCGGCTATGATGTGCAAGCTGTGAGAGAACTATGTTTCCCTATATACAAAAAGTCCATTGCAGACATTAAAAGAAGTATTGGCGTGATGTAATTGAAGTATAATAATTTCATGTGGTTTAATGTTGACGAGGAACAGATTTATGAATACAATCCCAATGATTGGATTGCAAATTTGATTAGTGGGATTTTGAATGAAGAAATATCAAGTAAACGGTTTTTAATATTAATATTTACTAATAGCTTATATTTTGGGTATATTTGACAGACTATGTGACATATATATATATATATATATATATATATATATATATATATATATATATATATATATATTATATATATATATATATATATATATATATTATATATATATATATATTATATATATATATATTATATATATTATATATATATATATATATTATATATATATATATATATATATATATAATATATATATATATATATATATGACAATTTATTGGTTTTTCTCTAGTAGCATCGGACATTAAGTAATAAGTACAACGGAATTAAACAAAACTAACAATAAGACTATAACAAAAATGATTCATTATGGGTTCACCAGCTCTTAATTGCCAGATGTAGTATCATCTTAGACAATATTATTTACGGTATCAGATGCAGCAGATGCGTGACGAAAGCTACTAATAATATTTTTTATGAGAACTTAATCCATTGTACATGCTTAACCCATGGAGTGAACCATATAGCTGAGATAATAGGATTACAACCTTCGCAAATAAATGTCTTAATAAAAAGTAGAAAACAAGACGAACGAAATTCTACAAATTATGGGGTCCTTAAAAAACACTAATACATGTGGACCTGACTCGCTTCCTACCAACATCTTTAAAGAATTCAGACATTTGCTAGTTGATCCAATAACTAATATTGTGAACGCCTCCTTCGCTAATGAACTATTCCCAGAAATCCTGAAAATATCCACTATTATTCCTGTTCACAAAAGGGAGACAAAAAACTTGCTAACAATTATCGACCAATAGCCCTAATATCTGTTTTAGCTAAGATCCTGGAATACTCTATGCGAATAAGGCTTATCCCATTTGTAGAAAAATTTCAACTTATTCCAAGGCAACAACATGGATTTGCAAAGGAAAATCTACCACGACCGCATTAGCTCAATTTTACAACACCATCATAGCTGAGGTAGATAAGGGTAAATGTCCGATTGGGATATTCTGCGACCAATCGAAGGCATTCGACTGTGTATCTCACAGTCTTTTCCTGGACAAAATCTTCAATTATGGAATAAGAGGGAAATCCGCCAGATGGCTTAAGTCCTTCCTCGAAAATCGTCAGCAAATTGTGCAGGTCAAATCGGGGACGGTAGTTGGCCAATCCCTTGTTAAGTTTACGAATATGGGTGTCCCTCAAGGAAGTGTCCTAGCTCCAACACTTTTCCTACTATACATTTCAGACTTGGCTAGCTTCATAAATGAGCATCACTGCACACTGTATGCAGACGACGCTAGCTTTATCGTCTCTGAAAATACTGGGACTGACAACCTATCTCGAGCCAATATACTTCTAGGAAAACTTAACAAATGGTTCTCAGCAAACTGTCTTTACCTCAACAGAGATAAGACCGAATATATGATATTTCAGACTGCACGCAGTTCTCGTGCCAAAGATTTTCCACTCAAATTAAACAACGACGCCATAAAGAGAGTTAATGTAACCAAATTTCTTGGTATCCATTTAGAGGAAAACCTGCACTGGAATATCACCATTCAAGAAATTTGCAGCAAACTTCACAAGAAGATATTTCAAATCAGGTACCTCCGACAGTTTTTACGGAATGAAGATCTTCTCACATATTATTTTTCTGAAGTACAGTCATTACTTACATATGGTATACTGCTATGGGGATCCTCGCCGCAGGTAGAGACAATCTTACTGGCGCAAAAAAGAATAATAAGAACCATTAGAGGTATCAGTATAACTACTTCATGTAGGCCACATTTCATGGAATTAGGCATTCTAACAATCACGAGCCTTTACATACTGGAAATTGCCTGCTATATCCATAAGAATAAACACCTTTTCCAAAAGAATTCGGATATACACCACCACCACACAAGGGGAAAACATCTTTTGTACAAGCCCAAGACCAATCTTACGATTTGGGCAAAAAGGACCAAATAATCAAGGAGTTGTTATCTATAACCAATTACCAACCAACCTAACCGAAGAAAATTCTATAAAAAAATTAGAAAGAGACTGAAAGAACTGCTACTAACTAAAACAATTTACAGCCTAACAGAATTTTATTTATTTTTAATTATTTAATTAAGTTTTTACTATTGTATTGTCTTAATTCTCTGTATATTTTTTGTCTTGACAAACCCTATAGATTTTATATCTCATTGGAAATAAATATTTTGATTTGATTTTGATTTGAAGTATTTGTAAAAGCGGTAAAAGGGTGCTTTAAGGGTGCAGTTGTTTAGGTGCACATTATCTGATGCACTACTGCTTTCAGAAACGAGTCCTGACATGATGGGACACTTCACTAGACATGGCCATTTAGGAAACCTTTTAAACCTTAAATTTTCGAAACCTTTTACTTCTCGAAACTGTATGCAAATCGGTAAAAGATGTAGTTCTCATGCAGCCTCTTCTTCTTCTACATGCAGCTCAAAAAAAATTTAAAAAACTTCAGCATAATTTGGCTTTATAAGAAACAATCTTTCGGTAAGCAGAAATTAATTAATGATTTCAAGGATGTCTTTTAAAAAGTACCAGGACATATGAGGCAATTTCGACATTAAACTAAATAACTATTATACCAGGTATTATTGCCATAATATTAATGTGTGGATATGAAAGAAGTTTTTCCGCGTTCAAGAAAATTTTAAAAGATGAGTCAGACCATAGACTCTTGGAACAACAAACTTTCTAAACCGAAATATAACTTGAATATATAAATATATTCAAGTTGTTTGTAGCTCTATAACATTAAGTCTTATTAAAACAATGAACAAATCTTATGTGAAACAGCTACAGATTTGCATGCTATTTCTAGAACAATCTCATTTTCATGGCACTAATGGACCCAGAGAAATAACATGGTTCTTATAATCAATTTTTTTATATTTCAATTAATTGGATGGCCATCTGCAGACGCCTTTCGAAATGTATCTCTCATCAGTGAAGCTTCGCTCTTTTTTCTTTAATTATAAAATGGAATACACTTACACTACGCTGAACACCATTTGTCGGAGTGTTTTTTTTGCAAGCAATGTGGGTCAAAATCTGTAAGCTCTAAAAACACTGCGGCCTTATGGCCTATTGGATTTCGCTACAATGTTCTGTTCATGCGAATAGATCCAGCCCCTGTGTTAGTTCTAGGAGTGTATGCTATATGTTTTTCACGGGGATCTCATTTGCTTTGTCTCGTGTCTCCTACGTGCAATTACTTCACGATGGAAAATAATATGAGAGGCAGTTTCCTCCTCTTCATAGCATAGTCTGCACAGTGGTTCATATCTACAGATCCCCGTTTTGTGCAAATGTTCTCGTAGAGTGCAGTAAGTAGGCTGGCCACAATTGTGATCTGCTTCCTTTTCAGTTGCGAGAGCTCAGCAGTTAAAGAGGCCAATGGATTTTTTAGACTTCGTTTTGCTGTGTTTATGCCCGTTTGTTTTATTCCAATGTAGCCGGTGCTTAGAAGCTACCCATTTACATATTATATTACAGGCTTATATTATGGTTTTGGTAATGTTGGAGTCTCTGCTGGCACTGATGTTTGCTTTGTTAGCACCATCCTTTACTAACTAGTCCGCAATTTCGTTTCTTACAAGTCCTCTGTGGCTCGGTACTCAAGCAAGTGAGACCTTGTTGTGTCTTGCCAGAGCCTTGAAGTTCTGGAATGTTCCATGTTGTTGTTGTTTTGGATTTTATCTCATGGCACGTTAAGGCTCTCCGTGAAAATGCGGCTGTTTCTACTGTTGCAGTCCAGCATTAGATTTTCACGGGCACAGATCGCGATGGCCTGTATTTCCGCTTGGAATGCCGTGGTATGCGATCTCAGAGGCATAGATATGCTGTACCTCAGGGACGGTCCGTAGATTCCTGCGCCAGTTCCACTGTCATATTTTGAGCGGTCTGTATACCTCTCCAGCCCACCTTGACACGTGATTGTTTTCTATCCCACGTAGTTGCGTTTTGAAGGGTAGATTGAACGGTCGAGGTTAGGTTTTGATTTGACATGTGTATAGAAAGACCTGAGCTTAGTTTCTGTTATTGATTTAAATGATGGTTGATTATTGGGGTGCAACCAAACTACTTATAGATACAATCAACAAACTTACTAAAGCAAAATATAGCTTGAATATATAAATATATTCAAACTGTTCGTGGCTCTATAATATTAAGACTTATATGCACTATGAAAAAATCTCATGTAGAAACAACTAGAGATATGCATGCTATTCCTAGAACCAGTCCATTTTCAAGGCACACACGTAGCTAGAGAAATAACATTGTATTTAAATTCATTTGTTTCTATTTAAATTAAGTGAATAGCCATCTTAAAACGCGTCTGCAACGCGTTTTAAGATCTATCTCTCATCGGTGCAGCTTTGCTCTTTTGAGTTATAAAATGCAATACATTTACATTAGTCGTGCCGGACTTGTCGAGGTTAGGTTTTTATTTGACATGTGCATAGAAGGAAGTAGGGAAAGATAGTATGTTCTAGATTCACCGCCACCACAGTCATGCGCATGCGCGATGACCTTTGACCCCTAACCTAACCTTGACCTTGACCCCTAACCTAACTTTGACCTTGGAACTTCCGGTTTCGACTTACGGTTTCTACTTACGGTTTCCGGTTTCGACTTCCGGTTTCCGGTTTCGACTTCCGGCCGCCATTTTCGGAACTTCAATATGCGCGGGGAAATTCAAAATATAGACGCGAGACAGGGAAATTAAAAATTAGATCCTGTTGAGAAAAATGAGGTGTGAAGTTGGTTTCATACATCAACGGGGCTAAATACATGAGACTAGACAGACGGGGCTAGATCCATGGGACTAAATGCATGAGACTAGATAGACGGGACTAAATACATGAGACTAGATAGACGGGGCTAGATACATGGGGCTAGATACATGGGGCTAGATATATGAGACTAGACAGACGGGGGATGGATAAGCTTGTAAAATAAAGAAAACTCCACATAAAATTTATGGTTTTATTAAATTCTAATAATAATACATTTAAATTTACATCAATACATTTAAATACAAATAGTGGTCATGCTTTGTATATGTTATGCGTTGGGAAGAAGCAGCTTAAGCAAAAATGACTTGCACACGTATTACAGCGAAACTTTACACAACTAGTTTTACTTGAGGCCTTTTGTCTTCCAAATATCATTCGGTTTTGTTTATAACAACCAACACACCGTCTTTTAACATCCGCTTTCTCGAGGGAATGTTCACTATCTTTAGAATTGGATGAACAAACAGCTGATTGGTTTATTGAATCAGGAACATGTGCATTCAAACTCTCAACTTTATTCTTTTGACATTTAACATCCGTTTTCTCGAGGGAATGTTCACTATCTTTAGCGTTGGATGAACAAACAGCTGATTGGATTATTGAATCAGGAATATGTGCATATTTTTCTCTATTATTATCATAGTCACCATTCAAACTCTCAACTTTATTCTTTTGACGTCTAGGAAGCGTCTCATATGATGGTGATAAACTAGTAGATATTCTAAGTGGAGTCCAATAGATGGTTTTATTACGGGCATGCTTCTCACCAAATACAATCCCCATCTTGATAGTAAAACACCAGCGTTAACACTAAATTATAAATGCTATCCAACCCTATTTATATTGTGCAGAGTTCTTAGCATCAATGAGGGTGTGAGGTCTATGTAACCCCACACTAAACAAGGTGTGAGGTCCATTTGACCCCACACTAAACAGGGTGTGAGGTCTATGTGACCCCACGCTAAACAGGGTGTGAGGTCTATGTGACCCCACGCTCAACAGGGTGTGAGGTCTATGTGACCCCACGCTAAACAGGGTGTGAGGTTTATGTAACCCCACGCTAAACAGGGTGTGAGGTCTATGTAACCCTACGCTAAACAGGGCGTGAGGCCTATGTGACCCCACGCTAAACAGGGTGTGATGTCTATGTGACCCCAGGCTAAACAGGGTGTGAGGTCTATGTGACCCCACGCTACACATAACCGATTAGAGCTGCAGAGTATTAAGTGAGAGAGAGAGAGAGAGCGAGAGGGAGAGAGAGAGAGAAAGAGAGAGATGGGAATTAATTTTCACGGAAAATGTATAAAAGCGGTTGTTTCGGACAATCCTACCGTCCGTTTATGACTGAAACACAACAGAAGAACAAACAAACCGACAAACATACAAGCAAACCGACACAAAAAAAAACAACAAGACGACGGAACAGCTGAGCGAAAGGCTCACGACCGTCAAAAAGCAAAGGACACATGACAATCCTACCGCTCGACATTTACATCGCAAAGAGTTAACACCTATATTAAAAAATAAACTATTATCTCTAGGATATAAGTTAAGGCGATAGTATGGATGAAATAGATATATTCTCCAAAGTTGACTCTGACGATACTATTACAAAGAGTGAATTTCATACGTATTATCCTATAGCTCAAAATTATAGAAACAATGATGAGATTCGTATTAGGACCCAACACCAGGATATTTACACTTATCCTAGTAAAAGTTATATTTATGCAAGCGGAACCGTTAATTTTCCGAAACTCATTCCACCTGCAACTACACATAACTTTGAACTTGTGAAAAACGCTTATGCGTTTTTGTTTGATGAAATTCGCTATGAATTGAATGGAGTTGAAGTAGATAAGAATCGAGATGTAGGAATTACAAGCACGATAAAAGGATTACTCTCCAACACCAAGCGAGATCAACATATACTCGACCTTTGCGGCTGGGCTGAAAATGCTACAAATGTTACATACTTTGATAATAACAGAAAGTTCTATGCTTTAATTCCATTGAAATATTTATTGGGTTTTGCTGAGGATTATACAAAAATGTTAATTAATGTAAAGCAGGAATTAATTCTACTACGAGCTAGAACTGACGTGAACTGCTACAAAGGAGATGCAAATATAAGATTCAATATTGATCAAATTTACTGGCGAATTCCCCATATCCAACTCAACGACGAAGCTCGATTGAATGTATTGGATACACTCGAAGAAGATAAGCCGATATTAATACCGTTTCGTAGGTGGGAGTTGCATGAACTACCTGCTTTAAAAAAATACCGACAGAGATATCTGGTCTGTGAAAACATCTACAATTCTGGAGAAGCCTCGATATGTTATAATTGCACTGCAAGAGGGGCGAAGAGATGCTCATGTAAAAAACGCGTCCGAATTTGATAATGCATCGCTGCGAAATATGAAAATTGACCTAAACTCGGATTCATATCCATATGAAAGCTTAAATCTTAATATGGATAGTGGTGATTATGCGCAACTTTATTACATGTATGCCACTTTCCAAAGCAATTGCTATGAACGCAGAAATGAGCCGATATTAGATATGATTCAATTCAAGGATCATGTTCTATTTGTGTTTGATGTATCTAAACAAATGAGAGTATTAAATCATCTGCGGTTGATTTAAGAATTGAATTTGAAGCTACGCAAGCATTCAAACCAAACACTCGAGCCTATTGCCTTATTTTGTGTGAAGCTGCCGTTGAATACACCCCTTTGTCGGGAATAGTTCGAAAATTAATTTAAAAATTTAATTAAAACGAACCATTGTATGTATAAATCATATTAGCGACTATTCTATATGTATTGCAAGAAATGTTTATTTAAGTATTTAAATGTTTTGATGTAAATTTAAATGTATTATTATTAGAATTTAATAAACCCATAAATTTTATGTGGAGTTTTCATTATTTTACAACCTTTCATTCTCTTGGTAACTAACACTCGCTCACCGCTGATAAGATAACAGGAAGTTGTTATTGCTAGCAAACATCCAATCGAACCTAATCAACAAGTCAGAGCAGTAATCAAAATTAAAACGTAGATTATTAAGTTAAATTAAACAATCCCTTATATATTTTAGTTCAGTCTTATCTAGCCCCATGTATCTAGCCTCATGTATGTAGCCCCGTCTATCTAGCCCCATGTATCTAGCCCCATGTATCTAGCCCCGTTTATCTAGTCTCATGTATTTAGTCCCGTCTATCTAGTCTCATGTATTTAGTCCCGTTGATGTATGCAACCAACTTCACACCTCATTTGTCTCAACAGGATCTAATTTTGAACTTCCCCGCCTCGCGCCTATTTTTTTAATTTTCCCGCGCATCTGAAAGTTCCGAAAATGGCTGCCGGAAGTCGAAACCGGAAACCGGAAGTCTAAACCGGAAACCGGAAGTCTAAACCGGAAGTCGAAACAGGAAGTTCCAAAGTCAAGGTTAGGTTAGGGGTCAAGGTCAAGGTTAGGTTAGGGGTCAAAGGTCATCGCGCATGCGCATGACTGTAGTGGCGGTGGATCTAGAACATACTATCTTTCCCTACTGAAGGACCTAAACTTAGTTTTAATTATTGATTCCAATGATAATTGAATATTGGGTTGAAATCATACTAATTATAGATACAATCATACAAACTTACTAAAGCGAAACATATAAATATATTCAAAATAATACATAGATAATATATAAATATATTCTACCTCTTCTTAGCTCTATAATATTAAGCCTTATTAGGACTATGAACAAATCTGATGTTGAAACAACTGGAGATTTTCATGCCATTCCTTGGAACAACACTTTTATTATTAACAGTTTTGATTATTAACAGTTGTAATGAATAGTTTCTTGTATTTATGTTTCTTTGAAATAAAATTGAATATTGGTTTTCATTTCGTTATGAGATTAAGGCAGTAACTAAACAGTGTTTTTACAGACAGTGTTTTTTTATTTAAAATCATTATTTATTAGAGAATGTACTTATTTTTAATAAATACATTGTTAAAAGAATTAATAAATCATTTACTGTGAATGTTCTGAATTTTTAGAATGGTTTTTGGAAAAATGCATTTTTATTTCCAATTTATACTATTATATTTTCGGGCATATTTTTCGCTCTTTTACTATTGTTGATGCTTTTTATACGGACTCTTCTCTTATACAAATTTTACTTGTAAACTTACTTATTAATCTTAATACTTACTTGTTAATCATTTCAAAACTTTGCAAAATTCTTTGAAAAACTTTGCAAAACTTCTAAGAAATTT